>JASAUF010000396.1:600000-1075000 GCA_030180095.1 Magnolia changhungtana | reverse complement strand
GATTATTTTATAATCATATCGCATTTTCTGATTATCTTATACTCATATAACAGTGGTTGAATAGGTAACTAATTTTCTTAGATCTCGATTGTGTTAGTTCATGTTTAACATATTTGCCTATCTCAACACTTGGGTCCAGCTGTTCCGTTTTAATTGATCAGCACGGTTAGTTTTTGACAGGAGCACACACGTATTACACATCACTTTTTTCCTCTTAGTCGAAACGATTCGGTGGACTACTCTTTCTAAAACGAGAAGGTGGCTTGTTGACACGTGTGGCCTACTTATGAGCCCCGTTGAAAAAGGGTGCAGATTAGGTGAGAGCCCAACCTATGTATTCTGAATCCACACAGTCCATCTGTTTTCTTTAGATCATCTTGGGGCAATAAAAAAACAAAACGAATTATCAGGTGGATTGTATCATAGAAAATAGTGGTGATAGTCAATTAATGGGCCATAAAAGTTTTGGATCAGGCCGTTAATTGTTTTTTCGCTTTCTAAAGACTTACGTAACCTTAAAAACAGATTGAAGGGTAAATAAACACTATAGAAACATTGTCATGAGAAGTTTTTAATGATGGGTCGTCCAATCCACTGCTTTCTATGGTATGGTCCACCTAATAATTAGATCTCTTTTATTTTAGAATAATGCCCTAAAATGATATGAAAAAAAACATATAGACTGTGGATACATAATACATACACCAGGGTGGCCCAACGGTAAAGTCTGCACGATCTTGGGTGGGACGCGGATTTCCTGCGAAAGGCTTTCGCTTGAAGTTATTGTGGAAGGATGCTTGGTAGGGCTAAAAATGAGATGGATTGAAAACTCAAGTAGGTCCGGGAAAATTGAGGAAAGAAATTCTTATCATTGAAACTTTGGGCTCCACCTTGATGTTTATATGGTATCCAAACTGTTTATAAGGTAATTCCCAATGGGATATAAGTGAAAACACCAACAAATATTGCCTGGGACAAAACTTTTATGGCCATGAGAATGCTTTAATGGTGCTCACTGAATGCTCATTATTTCTCATCGTGTCCTGCTTGAGCGTTGGATACACCTCATCTTTTGTCCATGTCCTGCAATAATCTTGCAAAACAGATGAACAGAGTGGATTTCTCACAAATATCTCAGTGGGCCCCACCCAGCATCCTTGCGCATTAACTTCACGGGGAAGACTTTAACAGAAAATCCGCGTTCCCATTGGGTGAGGCTGGTTCTGACCTAATCCGCTCCCGTTTGAAAAAGTTCTCCCTGTAGCAGGGAGCGGATTTGGTGTTATCCTTACCGTGTGGGGCCCATCTTGATAAATGTAATGTATATCCACACCGTCCGTATAATTTTTCAGATCATTTAATGACGTTATTCCAAACATTAATCAGATCCAAATCTCCAGTGGACAACACCACTGAAAAAAGTAATGGATGACCATTAAAAGATTTTTGTAGGCCACAAATGTTTTGGATCAAAATGATCTTTGTATTTTCCATACATCCAGGTCTGATTGACCTTATCAACGGGTTGGATGGAAAATAAACATTATAGATCTGCTTATTATGGGAGCCGGGAAGTTTTCAATGGTGGGCATTCAATCACCACTGTTCCTATGGTGTGGTCCACATAAGAAATGGATCTTCTTAATGTTTGATACCACATCCTAAAATGGACTGGTAAAACGGATGGACATTGTGGATATACAAAAAATAATCAAGGTGGGCCCAAAGGTCAGGGTAACACCTAATCCACCCCCGCAAGAGGACTAGATTGTGAAGACGACCAAGGTAGTGATTTTTTTCGTTTAAAATTAAAAATTCCCAAACTGTTAAAAATTCTATAATTATATATAAACAAATGACTATAACTGGATGAATACAACAACAACAAAAGGAAATATTTATATAAATAATAAAACAAATAAGAAATCAATTGAATATTAGTTGCATGGAACCATCAATCCTCCATGTGCTTCATGAACTTTGTGAATCTTCATGGCATCCATACTCCACACACAAGGAAAAGGCACAAACATCCGAATTGCTGATGTGGTACAAGTTGGTAGGCTTTCATAATCCACACATAAGGGAAAGGTATGAACACCCCAAGTGCTGATGTGGTGCACCTACATGGGATCTAGCATGTTCATGAGATGGTCCCCACGCAATGCTTGTGTCTTATACTACAAACCCAGTGAAACCATAAATCAGGTTAGTTACACGTGGACATTAAAATGAGATGGTGGATTATCAATTTTCTAACATCCTTTTTTATATGCATGTATGGTTCCCTTGATAAATGGACCTACTGGCTTTTTAGGTTTAGGAAGATTTTAACCATGAGAATGGCTTTATGAAGGGAGATGTCATGCTTTTTTCCTTCTCTTTTTCCCTACTCTTTTCTTTCTCCTCCTTTTTGTTAAAACTCTAAGTTAGAAACCTAACTAATATGTGATTTAAATTAGGCTAAACTAATTAGGATTAGTTAGAGTGGAGTACATGCATTAGCTGAAAAGAAGGCGGGTAACGAGGTGGCTAGCCTGAAGGTTAGGTGTTATGCATGCATGTTGCATGTGAGATGAAGTGGATGGAGAGAGAGGGAGTGGAGAGGTAGTGGAAGATGATGTAAGGGTGAGGTGGAGGTGAAGTAACTGAGTGGAGATACCCCGTTTCAACACTTGAGGTCTTGGTATCAATCCCTATCGGGGGGTGGCTAACATGGAGTGTCTGTACTAATATGGGTGTGTACTAACAAGCTAACCCCAAAAATAATAATAATAATAATAAATAATAACAATAATAATAATAATGAAAAAGGTGGAGGTGAAGTAAGAGAGAGAGTAAGTGGAGGGAGATGGAATGGCTCATGGGCCCATGGGTTTGGCTAAGCCCAAGCCGACCTTTTGGTGGGGGGTTGCGAGGCCAATGGGTTTCTCTTTTGGTGCTCCTCACGAGCATGGATGGATGTGTGCTCGCTCGTGCAGGTTTACACATGCGAAGGGGCATGCGGGAGGGTACGGTCATGTGCATTCAGGGGAAGGGGGGTTGCTCACACACATGCAGGGGTCGGGGCACACGTATGTAGGGTACGGACACGTGAACACGGCTCATGGGGGTTTTTGGGAAATCATGATATTACAGGGGTATATCTCACACATGTTGCATGCGAAGCATGCTTAATTATTTGTGTTTGGCGTACGTTTCAAGTGTGTATTTGACACATGTGTATAGCTAACGATGAATTAATGGACTAATAACATCAATATATAGTCTATGCATGATGCACATGTGTCGCCCACTAGACAAAAGAGCCATCTTAATTTTTAGACCACGACGCACCCGTAATAAGATTTAAATCTAGATGGTTCACATTTAGCATAGATTTTGTTATGGAAAAATACACACATATGATTGATATAAGCTAAACCAAAACCATAAAAGAAAGAGGCTAAAGGGCTAAATGAAAAAAACAAAAAATAAAAATAAAAACAAGAAATAAGTATATAGAGATTTATATGATTAAACATTATTCTTACTTTATAATAATAGTAACACAGGACTTTTTTTCTTCACTAAAATAAAAAAACAAAATATAATAATCATCTCTCTCCTATTATATAACAACTTTCTATTAAGAAATGTTCCAGAAAATGAATGAATTGAATACATTTCTATACTCATGCATTGATTTATATAGGCTACACAAAAGGAGAGAGCATCTCACCAAGCCTTGATTAAACTAAGGGTCTGTTTGGGCAATGGGATTGGAAGGGATTAGGTGGGATGGGATTCATATGGTCCCGTGCCAATTCCACTTCATGTTTGGGAAGAATGGAAAAGCTTAGAATTACATTAAATGGAATTGCATTGCGTCTCATGCCAATTTCACTCAATGTTTGGGAAGTTATGTAGGTCCCACTATGATGTGGGGGCTATATTCACACTGTCCACCCATTTGTCGAGATTATTTTACAGCATGGGCCAAAAAATCAGGTAAATCTAAAGCTCACGTGGACCCCACCATAGAAAGCGATGGGGATTGAATACTTACGATTAAAATTTTCTTTGGGGCCACATAAGTTTTTGTTCTACCTCATTTTTAGGCCCATGCCATAAAATGAGGTTACAAAACAAATGAACAGTTTAGATATAATATATGTATGTTATTCTAAGTAATTTCAAATGATAATGGGTAGATCCATTCAATGTACCACCGTATTATTATGAAAGCATGACATTAATTTTATCCCATGGCAACAATCCCAGCCATGGGTAATAATTATGTTTTTTGAGTCTCATCCCACCTAATCCCACTGCCTTTGGGATTAAGTGGGTTGGGATTCATTTGGTCCGTGCCAATTTCATTCCAATGTTTGGGAAGAATGAAAAAGCTTGGAATTACATTAAATGGAATTGCATTGGGTCTTGTGCCAATTTCATTCAATGTTTGGGAAGTTGTGTAGGTCCCACCATGATGTGTGGGCTATATCCACACCGTCCACCCATTTATTGAGATTATTTTAGAGTATGGACCAAAAAATCAGGTAAATCTAAAGCTCACGTGCACCCCACCTTAGAAAGCAATGGGGATTGAATACTTACGTTAAAAACTTCTTTGGGGCCACATAAGTTTTATTTCTACCTCATTTTTAGGCCAATGCCATAAAATGGGGTTACAAAACAAATGAACAGTTTAGATATAACACATGTGGGTTATTCTAAATAATTTCAAATGATAGTGAATAAATTCATTCAATGTACCACCGTGTTATCACGAAAGCTTGGCATTAATTATATCCCATGGCAACAGGAGCAATCCCTATCATGGGTAATAATTATGCTTTTTTGAATCCCATCCCACCTAATCCCTTCTAATCCCACAGTCCAAACTGACCCTTAGGGCCTGTTTGGCCATACAGATCCCATGCTATTAGAAGGGATGGGATCAATTTTAAGGTAATGATAATGGTGTCAGTGGATTGTCTTAAGATCCTTGGGATTGCTTATATCCCGGGATTAGTTCACTAGGTCTGTTTGGCATGCCGTGCATATCCTGAAATTTTACCTTTCAATCCATTCAACCTGGGATAGGATTAATTTTAAGGTAATGATGGTGATGTCAGTGGATTGTCTTAAGATCCATGGGATTGTTCATATCCCGGGACACCGGATTTGTTTGTCTCGTCATACCTATCCCAGGATATTGCCGGTCCATCCCTCCTAATACAGTGGGATTTGCATGGCCAAACAGGCCCTTATGATCTATTTGGGAAGTGGGATTAGAAGAGATTAGGTGGGATGGGATTCATCTGGTCGTGTGCCAAAATTACATTAAATGGAATTGCATTGGGTCCTGTGCCAATTTCACTCAATGTTTGGGAAGTTGTGTAGGTCCCACCATGATGTGTGGGCTATATCCACACTGTCCACCCATTTATCGAGATTATTTTAGAGCATGGGCAAAAAAATCAAGTAAATCTAAAGCTCAAGTGGACCCCACCATAGAAAGCAATGGGGACTGAAAACTTACCCTTGAAAACTTCTTTGGGGCTACATAAGTTTTGGATCTACCTCATTTTTAGGCCCATGCCATAAAATGAGGTTACAAAACAAATGAACGGTTTAGATATAACACATGTGTTATTCTCAATAATTTCAAATGATGGTGAGTATATCCATTCAATGTATCACTGTATTATCAACAAAGCATGGCATTAATTTTATCCCATAAAAACAGGGACAATCCCTGCAATGGGTAATAATTATGTTTTTTGAATCTAATCCCACCTAATCCCTTCTAATCCCACCCCCCAAACTGACCCTAAGTTTCACCTACACAGTACACACGCATGAGAGAGAAGGCAAAGGAGAGACGTCTCGAAGACATCAACGTCTCACCGCCTCAACACCTTTAGAGGGAGAGATTAAATTGCATTTATGGAGAAGAGACCAGATGTAATACCAAACTTTTTGAATTGCAAAGGAGGGTAATATGTCCTAATAAAAAAGTTCAAAATATTCTCTCAAAAAATTACTTTCTTGCCTTTGGCAAAACATGAAAAAGATCCGTACCATACCAAAAAATTATGCACAATAACACACACTAAAAAATTGTACACCTAACGTATGTAGAACTAAATATTACCACACTACACTTTAGAGGTGTTATAAAAAAACAATTATGGTAAAATGACAACTTGATCGAACAATTATTAATATCTAATGACTACAATCAGGGATTTTCATATTTGACATTGGCTTAAAAATGAATCCCCGGTGCTATGTTTTGGCCATTTATCTTTAATATGAATGGAACTAGACCATCCAACTTTTGTATCTACCTAATCTAATTGTTATTCTTAAAATTTAGCCTAATTAATCAATACATTGTTTTGTCATATCAACCTAATCAGGCCATTTGTATTAAATATTTCACCTAATTGATTGTATTTAGATGGATTTTGATGAAGTTTGGCAAAAATCTAAGTGCATCAATAGACTTTGACACTAAAACTTGAAGGAATTTCAACAGACTTTGATTCACTTTGAAATATTTTAACAGGCTTCCATGCAATTTAACATACTTTGATGAACTTCAATGGACTTCGAAGTACTTCATTATACTTTGACAAACTTCGACAAATTTCGCTGGACTTTAATGAACTTCAACAAACTTTTCTTCAAAGCCTTAAATTCTATTAAAGTTTGTGGAAGATTGTCAAAGTGCGTCAAAGTTTATCAATTTTTGCTCAAATGCTTATAAATCCTATTAAAGTTCAACTGAGTCCTTAATAAGAGGGATGGTGAAAATGACAATGAGTTTGATATTGAAGTTTAACAATTGAATTCAACTAATATTTAGACAAACAATTATACATGGTTGATATTGAAGATCAAAAGTTTGTTTCCATTTATATTGGCGATAATAAGTCCAAATGACTTGTAATGATGATCAACGGTTTGATTAGGCCAATGTTGAAAATAAACTTTCTGATTGGAAAAATATTAAAATTTAATATATCACTTGAATGAATAATTAGATTAGACGCTAAGAAAAACACAAATGGTTGCATATAATAGATAGAGACTTTAAAACATACACCTCACTAGGATAAATGGACACTAAAGACACCACTTGCAAGATCATGTGTGACACACCCTTAAAAATACAGTTGATCTTCAACAAAGTCAGTTTGGACCGTTCATCTCGAATATCAATGGAATTACATCATTCTTTTTTAAAAATCCTCCTAATTCAAACCATTCTACTACATTAACAATGGAATTACAAGCATAAATTGATTTCGACATAATAATTAGATTAGGTGTCAACGAGAACATAAGTGACTGGATATGATGGATAGAACACTAGAGTATACACCCAACTAGAGTGAAATGGGCACCCAAGGTCCTATCCAAAACTCATGTAGGCCACGTCCCATCCCAAGAAATTGCTAAGAATGGGATTCATTATTGTGATGGTAACTGTATCTTTTATTAGAAGGTAGAAAAGTGGCCCACTAATCATTTTATCTTGACCGTCCATTAGGCAGCCACCAATTCGATAATTGTGATCATTCAATCAGTGTAATTTTTAATAACTGTCCATCCTCAATAAGTCTTGCAATTTGGATGATCTTAATTCATGAAGTGCATGTGAGACAAGTAAATGATGGCCAAAGTAGCATAACTTACAAAAAATGGGGATGGATAGTGTAGTTAAGCCATGTCAAAGATAAACATTTTGATAGGAGAATTTTAAAGATGAAGTCCAAGCCATTGGTCAGACTCAATGGTCCATGTGTCTGAGATGGAGTTTAGGTTTGGTAGGACACAAATAATCTTTAACACCTTTTTTACACAATGAGTAAAACACCAGGTTTTTTAGGCCCAACCATGTTGTAGATGTGAGATCCACATCGTTCATCAGGTTTGAGATTCAATTATATACCTTGTGACAAAAAATCATCTAGATCAAAGGCTCAGGTGGGCCACACCACAGGGAACAATGTGGATTGGATGCCAAACATGGTTTATTTAGGGGCCACCCTAGTGTGTTTCCCTCATCAAACCCGTTCATCAGTTACAAATCACTGGAATCAAGTGAAGATACAAAAATCAACCTAATCCAAAACTGGAAGGACCACACATATGAATTCAGTGCACTTAGGAACAATTTCACATTGTTCCTACTAGCGTGGCCTATCTGAGTTTTTCATCCAGCTGATATTTTGCATGTACGGAGAACGTAAGCGTACCCCACCTGATGGACGGAGTGGATTTCACATATACAACATGACAGGACAGGCCTCAAAGAGCTTTTGTCAAGTTTGTACGTAATTTTGGTCCGGTTTCGGAGGAGTTTTCTCGCGCACCCGATTTCTCCACGACACCTGTTTTACGCGGCACGTGTGTATCAGCACGTAAAACACTCAAGCCCTGTGGGTCCCACCAGTTGTATATGTAAAATTTACTCCGTCCATTATGTTTGGGGCACATGTTTTTTTTTTTTTTTTTTAAATAAAAAAAGACACAGTCAGCACCTTAGGCATTAGTACACCCACTCGCACTACATGGGCACTCGATCTGGGTCTCAATGTTGAAATTCTTGTGAGTCTACCATTGTGCCGTGAATGGAGACTCCACTCAGGCTCCTACCTTAAAATGAGCCAAATAAATGGATAGTAGATAAGACATGCATCATGATGGCCGCTAAAATGGGAGATGATTCAATGAAAACAAGATGGGACAAGGTTTGATTGTCCAGCTCTCACATGAAGGAAACATTTCCAAACATGGTGAGTGACTCATCTCTCCGTTGAGATTCCTAGTTTTTTGAAAAAAATCAAATATTTAAAATATTGGAATTTGAAAATTATGATGTGTCATTTTGTCTCACATCAGAAATGAAAAGAAGAAAATCGTAGTTTATTTGAGAATGTTTGTGTGGTATTCTTATTCGGAGCTTTGGAGATTGTAATACTCTGGTTGCACTATTCTAGTGCATATGAGCCCACAGGTGTGGGCAGTGTGGTTGTAGTAACCCTGCTGGTTAGTACACAAGACGGTGCTAGGATATTGTAAATACATTTTGATTCAGCCTAATGAAATAATTAAACTTTATTTTATTTTTTATTTTTTGGCATATCCAACACAATTTCCAACAATGTCAGACTGGTTTTTGCGGTCTACAAATAGATGGACGATCGGAGACAAAACTCCTACTTCGCATTAGGCTCCACATAGAAAGCTGTCCATGGCATCTGGACTCCGTAGAGAAACAGCTAGTATTTTACAGAGACATAAAGAAAGAAATTAATAGCATCATCAAGGTTGACTTTGGAAAAATAACAACTAATAAAACCCAAATCAAAAGCTGTATTTCTTTTCTGGGGCCCGTTTCCTCTTCACTGTTTCGATAAGATGTTGTTAATAACTATTAGGGATGGTGATTTGTAGGCCCACCATAATGTATTTGTAGGCCCACCATAATGTATTTATTTTATCCATGCCATTCATTATAGGACATGACCAAAGAAAAAAGAAGAAGCAGGTGGACCACATCACAGGAAACAGTGGTGATTAAATGCCCGATGTTAAAAACTCATTTGAAAGCCACAAAAGTTTCTAATGAAGTTGATATTTGTGTTTTTACTTCGTCTAGGTCTGTACAACCAAATCAACATGTTAATGCAAATAAACATTACAGTGGGCTCTATAAAATTTTTAACGGTGGTTGTTAAATTATCAGTTTTTCTTTTTCTTATGGTGTGGTCCACTCGAGATTGGATCTTTCTCAGTTTTGGGCTCATACCCTAAAATAATCTGAAAAAATTGATGAACTACGTGGATAAAACAAATACATCATGGTGGGGTCCACAGAGCTCTGTCCATTAGCCACCTTGCTACTTGCAGTGTCAGTGGGCAATTATCGTCCATTTTCATTGCGCGGGTGTCCCGCTACAGTGTAATGCTGGGCCGGATTCCACCGCATCCTTGGATGGATCTGAACCGTTCATGTTCTCATCACTAAAACCTATGCTTGTGTAATAATACTCATTGACAATCCTGACCTTTAAATCTTGGATTTGATTCTGAACCATTAAATATTCATCTTCATAGATAATCATTCGGTCAAGAAATGTTTCATTCTACGGCTCGGGCAGCATAGAATCCAAACAACGGACGGTCTATCATCATCGCATTCCAGGAGTGGACGGTCTTGCACGGTTCCGTGTGTCACGGGGTCACCGTACCATATCAAAGCTCTCCTGTACAGGTCCTTACGTAGAAAACTCATTCGGGAACATTTTCACCTTCGTGTGAAAAGTCCTTTGCCCGTAGAATAAGCTGAATTACCTTTCCGTAAAGTCATTCACCTGACCGTGGAATAAGCAGATTGTAGAATTGATTCTTCTTCTTATTCAAAAGTCATTCACCTGCTTGTACTCCTTCCAACCCATCCATTGGGCCCACCATTATGATGATGGGCTTCTTAAAAAATCAAGCCTATCCGTTGGTTGGGTGGGCCAAATCATATAAAACTATTTACAACTGCCAAATTCACCTGATGACCCGTATGATTGTTGATCCATGTAACTATGGGGGCTTTTTAAGTCAATTTTCTTGTATTTGATGTTTTAAATCTAATGAGATTTTGCGCAAGTTTTTTGTGCAACTGCAAAAGTATGGGATTTTTTTTTCTGATTTTGTTTATGAGTCTATTCGTTTTGGTGGTGTAAACAGAATTATGAGGTATTTTAAGGCTTTCTAGAAAAGTTACGGGTTTAAGTGATGAGCACGTAAAGATTTATTTTTTAAAAAGAGTTTTTCACATTAAATTTCTGTGTTCTCTTATGCTCGGTGTTCTTGGATTGCTGTCCTGTAACCATCTCTGCAGCCTCGCAAATTCTTATAGGAAAAGAGTAAGCCCACTCAATGCTTTCTCTACTAATATGGTGGTGCATCATGGCAGTCATTTTGGACTGTTGAGCCCATTGGTCTTTGATCCAGACCGTTGATCTTAAAGGAACTTCTGAAGAGAAGGGGTGGCCTGAGAAAATCTCTCAGATTGGAAGATCCTAGCCACTTAATATTTAGTCTTTATTCTACACCGTTGCTGTATTTTCTCGAATCGATCTGTTTGTTGCCTACCCGTCAAAAAGTGCATGACCTTTAATCTTGGATATTTCTTGGAATCCCTATCAGGTGAGGCCCAAAAGAACAATTGTGCGTATGCGTTTAGAAATTTTCAGGCGTAATATACTAAAATAAAAAAAACGTCCAAATCATGGGACTCACTTTATCTGGGCATAAACCAGAACTTAAATTTAACTGATATCCTCACTGCCTGATCTGCGGACGTGTAATGGTCGGTTAAAAGTGTTAAAATAGTCAATAGTAAGTTTCCTTAAATAAGAGGCTAGGATTATTTGATTAATGTAATTTTTTAAGTTAAGACCTATTTTAAGCGTGTCTCACATTTTAGACTATTTAACTTTGTTGAGAATTAGGTATTCTCGAATTATAGATTTATGATTACAGCCAAATAGGAAAAAAAAAAAAAAAAACAAACAACGAGAATATTAGGGCCTGCTTGGGAGCATGGATTTGGAACCCCTAAATTTGACACCCCTCAATTTGAAATCCTCCTAGCACCCTAGATTCAGAATCCCTGGTAATCCAAAAGTAGCTATACATAATATATTTATGGGGATTTGAATTTAATTACTAAATCAACTTTAATGTCTTTGATTAGTGTACATATATAATGTTTTACATAATGGTTGTAATAAGCCCGTTGAAATATATGATTTGCCTGAAAATGATGAAATTTCAAGGCTTGAATGAGCCTCAAGCATAATATCACATCTGAGTGACTAACCAACGATTTTTAACCATTGATTTACACTGAAAACGTTTGGATGGCACAAATCATCATATTAAAGTAGTAATAGTAATGTAATTGATAATCTTTTTGTTTTGACATGTTACAATTGCAACTCTTAAAAGGATTTTAGATGTAATCCAAGCTTTCACCTTGGATTTCAAACCTCCTCTTTTGGAGAATTTGAAACCCCATGTTATTTTATAGTGCTAAACATACCTGGGGATTTGAAATCCCTTCAAACCCCTCCAAATCCATGGTGCCAAACAACCCCTCGAGGATAGGTTGAAGTACGTGTGATCACGTTATCCTTAAAAATGTTATTCGCCCATTTTTAAAGTATTTGAGACCACTAGCAAGTTGTAGGCAAATAATTTTTAAGATACAATGAGCTTGTGTGTGATTCTCGTTTCAACAAGTATGAAGAAACCACTAGTGGAACTTTGTAAACACAATTTGTTGGTATATAAAAAAATTAATGAAAGATTCTCAATTTGGAAAGAAAAATAAAAAAAAATGAATTTTAGCTTTGTTGGATTAAACCACTACACTGGTCTGGCTCTTAATGACTTAGACCACTACACTGGTCTGGTTATTACGGACTTTTTGGCTAAGGTTCTTATTGAAATTGCTAACTTAATCATAAAACACTTTTTTCTTTTACTAGTTTATATGAGGAGATGAATTGAATGACTTGTATTATTAAAATAAACCAGTCAAGCTCAATTTATATAGGCAAGAGTACTTGCACATTTTGATTTAAGGTCATAACTATAACTAACTGTTCCTGACTGTTTGTGAGAAACTAGTCATTATTTAACAGTTTTTTATAATTTTTTATGTAGAAAAATCAGTTACATACCAGTCGTTTAGACACCGTGGATGGCTACTTTTGACTATTGGGCTAGCTGTTGGGATTTTTGGCCCGTGGAATCATACAGATCTAGATCTAGGATAGCAATTCAATAGCGCCAAGCACATACAAGAGAACACATAGATTTAACGTGGAAAACCCTTACGGGAAAAAACCACGGCACAAAGCGACAGATCTCTACTATGAAAATAAAAATTACAAAGAGAGAGGACTTACCTGATTCGAACAACCTTGAATCTCACCCTTGCTACCCTTTTGATAACTCTAGAATCCCTTTAGAAAGCTTTAGAATCATTTCTCATCATTAGAAAAACCCTAAGGATACCTACCTATAGTTTAAGCAACTTCTCTTTCGTATCCTTGTTGCGAAAGGACTTAAAATCCACAATTCGCACAAAATCGCGGAACGAATCTGTACAACCACGAGTAGTCGAGTCGAGGCTACGACTGGTCATGGGATCCCTACGACCGGTCGAGACATCCCTACGACCGGTCGAGCAGCCCGGACACCAAAAATCCTAAGTCACTAGACTTTGAGTCAAGCGGCTCCCACGACTGGTCGAGGCTAACCCATGACCGGTCGAGCAACACCCAAAAAACAAATTTAAGACTTTTTTTCAACAATTTCCACAAAGTCTTCAATCTTCAACCGTGTAGTTCCTTGACCTTTTCTCTTATCTCTTCATCGCATCATAGCTTCAATTAACTCTTCTCGTGCACACTTCGTCCTTCTTTTACACCATCGCCGAGCCCAGAGAGGTTACACAGAACTTGAACTTCTTTACAGGAACGATCTAGGTGAGCATGTCTGCCGGATCAAAATCCACAAGCTCAACCACCTTTGCTTCTGTCTTCTCAAAAGGAAAGACGTAGTCTTCTTACTATCTCACCGCTACCCAATATTGCTTATCGAGGTACTTGCTCACAACACTGATAGCCTATGAAATAATCGGTCTAATCCAGACCATGGCATACACTGCCAACTGCATTTGAATAAAGTTCATAAGATATCCTACTTTTCCTCATCTATTTTGGGACATGTCCTGAGGAAAACTTGAGGAGAGATGCGTAGGGAACGCTCTCCAGCTTTTTCTGGCCCATCACATCCTTGGTCAGTATCTACACACAAGGTATTCCTCCTGTGATTACCAAAGCCTATTCCTCTTTCAGTCTCAATGTCAAGAACCATCTTTGCAGCCCCCGATCTTTCATCCATGAAAGAATCAAACCACTGCCTAGGCGACAGGTCGAACCACGACCTCCTGCAAAGTCTTTTCTCAACCCATCTAACTTCGAACCGCTCTGGTTGCTACATGTAGATTTACTCTTCACTTTCCCTTGTAGAAGTGCAGACTCCACATCCATCTTTCCAGCTCAAGATCACATTGGCCAACCAGCGCCAATCGCGTATCTAATAGACACCTGCTATACTGTTGGCGCAAATAGCTCTGAGAAGTCGATCCCTTCTCTCTGAGCATAACCCTTCGCAACCAACCTCGCCCTGTATCTATGCTGTATCCTCTTGAAGATTCACCTGTATCCAACCGCTCTCTGGCCCACTGGAAGCTCTACCCGCTCCCATATGTTGGTCTGATACAACGAATCCATCACATCGTCCATAGTCACTTTTTATTTCTCTGCACTAGACTCACCCAGAGCCATCTGAGTAGAAGATGAATCCCCTATGATATTGGAGTCGTTCATGTATCTCGCCGATATCCTGTGATCATGCCGTGTGATTCTTCTCACAGGTGACTGCTCCACCTACTCTGTATCCCTGTCCGCACGTCTCAACCCTCCTGCCCTGCCTGCTCATGTGGCCATGCCAATATGCCACATACGTGCAGATGTGGAATCCGCTACATCCACTACAGCTCCACCTTTTGAAGTGCTCCCAATCAACTTATACAAGATACCAAGTATTTGCGCTTTTATGATTACTCGTGCCCCCTTAGATACTTTAAGGGCACCATCAATACCTGTGTACTTACATCCTTTTGTCTCAAGCACACCAAGAGAAATCAGATTCTGCTTCAAATCAGGAACGTGCTTGACATCAGTCAAGGTACGCTCTACCCCATCAAACATCCTGATGCACACCGAACCAATAGCCACAATATTACAAGCAATACCATTACCCATAAATACATGTCCACCATCGCACTCCCTGTAGCTGGTGAACCAACTTCGATAAGGAGTCATGTGAAAGGATACCCCTGTGTCTATCATCCAATCGTCCTTACAATCATCGTATTACCGTCTGAGTGAAGACACAGATAAAACATCACAATCATACCCATCTGACGTGGCAGTATTGGCCTCCCTGCATGAAGCCTCAGAATCTTCTCTCTTCGATTTAGGATTTTCACAATCCTTCTTCACATGTCCTTCCTTCCCACAGTTCCAGCACTTTACCTTTCATTTGCCCTTGCCCTTGGATTTGGATCTAGAACCTGAAGAACCTGTACCTTGTTCAGAATTTCTACCCACTGTAAACAGTGCATCAGAAGATATCCCCATGTGGCTATTTAGCTGTCTCATAGCCTTCCCTTGAAGGGCTGAGATAATGGTGTCGACACTCAGAGTTTTATTCATGCTGCATATAGTGTCCTTGAATGACTCATACGACGCAGGAAGAGAATTTAGCAACATACATGCTTGTTCTTCATCTTTCATCACTTCTTTTATATCTAGCAATTTGCAAATCAATTTATTAAAGTTGCTGATGTGAGCCTCCAGATCTCCATCCTCTGCCATCTTGAAGTTATACCACTGTTGCTTCAAGTGTAGGCGATTTTCAGATAATTTTTTCGCATAAACATCCTTTAACTTCACCCATAACTTAGCCGTAGTTTTCTCTCTCATGACGTTGTAGAGAATCTCATCCGTGAGACATAAATGGATCAATGATAAAGCCTTCTTATCAAGAGCATTCCACTCGTTATTAGTCATAGTAGACTTCCGCTCCTCAAGAGTACCATCTTCGCCTTGCTTGATTAGGGAACTCATCATCTTGATTTTCCATAATTCAAAATTATTTTTTCCTGAGTACTTCTCAATATCATACATAGCGCTTGCCATTATTACTAATCCCTCAGATTCAGATCCGTGCCCTAACGATTGCTTTGATACCACTTATTGGGATTTTTGGCCTGCGGAATCACACAGATCTAAATCTAGGATAGCAATTTAATGGTGCCAAGCACATATAAGAGAACATACAAACTTAACATGGAAAACCCTTGCAAGAAAAAATCACGGCACAAAGCGACATATCTCTACTATGAAAATAGAAATTACAAAGAGAGAGGACTTACCCGATTCGAACAACCTCGAATCTCACCTTTGTTACCCTTTTGATAACCCTAGAATCCCTTTAGAAAGCTTTAGAATTATTTCTCATCCTTAGAAAAATCCTAGGGACACCTACCTATAGTTTAGGCAACTTCCCATTCGCATCATTGTTGCGAAATGACTCAAAATCCGTAATCCGCACAAAATTGCGGAATGAATCTGCATAACCACGACTAGTCGAGCCGAGGCTATGACTGGTCGTAGGACCCCTACGACCGGTCGAGACATCCCTACGACCGGTCGAACAGCCTAGACACAAAAATTTCCAAGTCGCTGGACTTTGAGTTGAGCGCCTCCCACGACCGGTCGAGGCTAACCCATGATCGGCCGAGCAACACCCAAAAAACAGATTTAAGACTTTTTTTTTAACACTAGCCACGTACAATAGTTTTTGTATGGTCTGATTTATTATTATATGAGTAGATACACCAGGCCTCTTAAACGATTAATTTTAGCTCCTATACAAGGCATATAAGTCTATATAGCAGCTACCCAACTTATCTTTCTTAGCTATCGTTGCATCGCAACTCGTATCGATTTGCGAGGGAGCGACACGTGCAAAATGCATCACTAGCACCTCTACAGCCACGGTACCTTACATGCCCATACCCTTGCCCTGAACATGTGCCCTAGCTTGTGTGCATGCGTGCACAAGTATTGTAATGATTCACCAAGTAAATAACAAAGTACTCAAGACTCTATTTATTAACAGAAAACTTCTCCTTTTTCCTACCGGACTATTCACAAACACAAAATATTAAGTTTTTTTTTTTCATAAACATTATATATGTATAATTATTTATTTTAAATATTTTTTAATCAAAACATTTTTCATAAATAAACTTGAGCTACTTATAAGCAACTGATACAAATGCTGAGTGCATGCGTACCAGAGAGCCGGCACACGTGCGTCATTTTTTTTTTATAAATGTCAGTGTCGCGCGCGTCATAAATAAGTAATTAAGGAAAGACTTAAGGATATTTTTGGTATTAGAAAAGAACACAATCAATAATGCGTAATAGATTCCTTCGATCATGCGAAACGCACCACCACCGTAAATTTCCTGCAATCGGTTCTATGGTACACCTGAGCGCCTATTTTAAATTGTGCTCCATCGTTTCTGAAATGTGTTCAGTGGCGTGATCAGAACCGTTCAAGTAATAGGCCCTGTCAAGATGGACTATGATAAAAGTATATTTCTTTGTTAACGGTCTTGAACATTTGATCGATAAAACTGAATGTAGACCGTTGGCTGTATCCTGTTTTCAAATCTTCTTGCTTTGAATGGTCTGGATTCTTTGTAGGAAGAGAACTGACCCTACAAGCGTCTGTACGAGAAGAAGTGGCATATGGCGTTTTCACAACGCGGATTCGGTGAGGCCGGGAAACAGCCGCTTGGGTTAGGCCGTGACTGTGGGGCCCACCTTGATTTATATGTTGTATTTCAATGCCGTCCATCCGTTTTTCCAGTTCATTTTATGGTATGTTACAAAAAATGAAGCCGATCAAAATATTAAGTGGACCACACCACAGGAAAAAGTGGTGATCGAATGCCCACCATTAAAAACTTCTTGTGGGCCACAAAAGTTTGTTATCAGGCTGATATTTGTGTTTTCCATTCCTCCAGTCTGCCAGTCTTGTGTGACCTTTTCAACAGGTTGTATGGCAAGCAGGACCTAGGAAGTTTTTAATGGTGAGCGTTTAATCACCACCGTTTCTTGTGGCCTGGTCCACCCGAAATTAAGATCTACTTCATTTTCGGACTGATGCCATAAAATTATACGAAAAGTTGGATCAAAAGCATTGATATACTACAATGGATCAATATGGGATCTTCAGGGCTTCACGGAGGTGGTTTCCCGTCCACACCGGAATACCACGTTCCTAACGCGAGTACGGTTAGCCAACTTAACGCCAGCAATTAGTCAGGCTAGAGCGTAGAATGTTGACTTCAAGGACGCAGATTGGGTATTACTCAGCATGTACCAGCTCGGCACAAGGAGGGGCTTTCAGGGGGAAACGGATTGGCTACTCCCCTGACACCAGCCCGAGGCTGGTGGTCGGTGCTCTGTGGGCCCCACCATGATGTATGTGTTTTATCCATTCTGTTCATCCATTTTTAAAGATCATTTTAGGGCTTGATCCCAAAAATGAGAGATATATAAACCTCAGCTGGACCACACCACATGAAAACAATAGTGATTGGATATCCACCATTAATATCTTCTTAAGGCCCACTGTACTGTTTATTTGACATCCAATCTGTTGATTAGGTCATACAGGCCCAGATGAAGGAAAAAAACAAAAATCAGCTTGATCCAAAACTTTTATTACCCCCAAAATGTTTTTAATGGTCGACGCTCATTAAACATTGTTTCCTGTAATGTGGTCTAATTGGGGTTGGGATATATCTCATTTTTGGTCTCATAACTTAAAATGACCTGTAAAAATAGATGGACGGCATGGATGAAACACATACATCATAGTGGATCCCACAGAGCAACGACCACCAGCCATTGGCCGGTGTCAGGGGGAGTAGCCAATCCGTTTCCCTTTGAGGGGCCAACGTGATGTACGTGATTTATCCACACCGCATATCCATATTTTCATATTATTTTAGGACATATGCCCAAAAACAAGGCAATCCAAGGCTCAAATAAACCACGTCACAAAAAGCAGCTATGAAAGTAATACCTACCGCCGAAATCTTCATGAGCCCACCGGGGTTTTTATTTGCAATCCAACCTATTCGTATACTTACGTAGACCTCATTTTTGGGCTTATGTTCTAGAATGATACAACAAAATGGATGAATGGTGTAAATAAAACCTATACATGTGCCTTGTCAAATATTGACCGGCCCTCACCTCAGGACCGGATGTCATGGCATATCACTTACTAATTAATGTGAGTGCTGGAAAATCTTTTGTGGCCCACCATGATGTAGGTGTTTTAACCACTTTGTCTATCTAATTTGGTAAGATATTTTTGGGCATGAGCCAAAAAGAGGCACATCAAAATATTGGTGGAACATATCATTAGAACATAGTAGCAATTAAACACTTACCATTAAAAATATCTGAAGGGTTGCAAAAGTTTTGGATTGAGCTGTTTTTTGTGTTTTCCTTTCATCTAAGTTTGTATAACCTAATCAACGGGTTGAATAGCAAATAAATACTCCAGTAGGACTTAGGAAGTTTTTAATATTGTGTATTCAATCAATACTTTTTTCTCATGGTATAGTTCACCGGAGGTTATTATTTATTTATTTTTGGATCATGGCCTAAAATGATATGATAAAATAGATGAATGGTGTGGATAAAACATATACATCATAGTGGGGCCCAAAAATCTTTTTAGCACCCCATGTTATGGATGTTGGAGGTTCACCTTAATGTCCATGTGAAATCTACTCCAATTGTTAGACCTATAATCTTAGGTCCACTGCAAAAACAAGAGGATGACCTGAAATGTGTTATATCAAAAGAAACATTTGAGAAAGAAGTCCACCTAGCCATGACCAGACAAGCAAAGGTAGAGTACTGTACTCTATCCGCGTCCAATGTTATGTGTTTCCCCCTAATTGGAGGATATTTTTGTCCTTTAATTATAGTCTCAGCCTATTCACTTATTGCTTGTACCAGTAAATACTACGTGGGACCACCATAGGAGTTTGTGAGATCCATTCCGTGAATTTAAACACTGTAGACGTCACCGTGGCCCACCGTGATGAGTTTGTGAAATCATTCCATGCATCTTATCAGCTGCCCCAGGTCAGACTTTCAGCGAAAAAAAAAAGAAAAAGAATTAATTAAACAACTAGAATGTCTACGGCATTGGAAAAGTAGCAGAGATGCCTGTCCATCCTCGTGTACGCATCTCCTTGGTTGTAGCCACGTCTGCGTGTAGCCGCAGAAATCGTAACTCAGTACGCTCTTATGGTACTGAGTAAACTCAGTTGGCCCACCTTGAATGTACGTGGTCTATATACACCGTCTATCCATTTTTCTATCTCATTTAAGAGGTTGAGACCAAAATTGAAGCATATTTAAAGATTTAAGTGGATCATATGACACGAAACAGTGGGATAATGATTTCTACCGTTGAAACCTTTCTAGGCCCCGCAGTGATGTTTATTTGTCATCTAACGTTTTCATAAGAATATAGATACATGGATGAAGGGAAAACACGAATATAAGCTTGATCCAAAACTTCTGTGGTCCCAATAAGTTTTCAACGGTGTACGTTCAATTCAACTGTTTTGTGTAGTGTGGTCCATTCTAACATTTTATATAATTCATTTTTGGGTTCATTTAATAAAATTATCTAGTAAAATGGATGGATAGAGAAGATCAGATAAATAAATCAGGATGGTCCTCACAGAGTCTACGCAGTACGCCAAGCTTGGCGAGCTACTCACTACGCAATCTGCTTCCGTAGTCGCACTCCCTGGCTTTCTCTCCATCAATCTCTCTTTTGAACCTTTTTCCGGAAACGGATTGGCTACTCCCCTGCTACCAGCCGATGGCTGATGGTGGGTGCTACGTGGGCTCACCATGATGTATCTATTTCATTCACGCCGTATATCTATTTTTCTAGATCATTTTACATAATAGACCAAAAATGAGGTATATACCAATCTCAAATGGACCACATTACATGAAACAATGTTGAATGAATGTGGACCATTAAAATTTTTTTGGGCATAAAAGTTTTGGATCAAGCTGGTATTTGATTTATTTTACTTTCATCAGGGTCTATATGACTTAATCAAGGGATTGGATGTCAAATAAACAGTGCAATAGGCCTCAAGAGGATTTTAATGGTGGATATCCAATCACTATTTTTTTCTTGTGGTGTGGTCCACCTGAGATTTATATCCCTCTCATTTTTGGTATAAAGCCATAAAATTATCTTTCAAAATGGATGAAACACATGCATCATAGTGAGCCCACATAGCACCTACCATCAGCAACTGGGCCGGTGGCAGGGGGAGTATCATCCGTTTCCCTTTTCCCTTCTCTCTTAACGCACACGTGGCACTCCTGTAGTTCCTTGTAGAACATTTGTCGTATTACATGATTGCAATCGCATGGATCATCACGATCTCTTGGGTGCTTGTTATTAGCTTCTCTCATCTTGGCGTGCCTTTAATATTTTTGGGACCCAAATTCTGGATTGCGGACCCTTCATCTTGTGGGTCCCTTCTTGTAGTGGCCCATCTAAAGTGGGGCACACCTGGAAATCATCTACCCTTTACATATGTACGTTAATCTGCAGACTCATATCGTCTGCTCATTTCTTCATCATCAATTTCAAGATCTTGATTATATCTTTTTGTGGACCATTGCTAATGATTTAAACCGTTTAATAATGAGGAATTACAGAGTAGCGACGCGTGCATTTAAGAAACCTACTGATCCAATCTATTGACTTTTTATGGACCGTTGCCGCATTTTTAAATATATTTTTTTAATTTTGTGTACCATTAATCAAAGGATAGCCTTCCATCCATGGCAAGGAGCATATGATAAAAAAGTTTGGATGATATTTCATGATTGATGAGCTTAATTTATGAAATTTGGTGCAACCAAACGCATCCTTTCATGATAAGAGAGTACTATAATCTTTATTAAATGGAAATGATCTGGTACGGGAACTTGCACCGTGGAAGTTTGCTAATATTTAAGAGTGTGATCCTTGTGGGCCCCACCATAAATGCGCAATGACGGAAAAACCTCCCTGACCATGCAATCCCAACCCTCTAGGAGCATCTTCCTATGGCTTTGTTGGGGACTGTGTTTGTATGTTTGGATCGCCGGACCATTTCCCCATGTTTGATCAAAGGGCATATGGTTCTCACCGTCCGATGGTAGGCATGTCATCGATCCGGACCATTCATCAGTAGCACACGCTCAACCATGCCACAGAAAATATCAGTGCAATAACGTAAGCTACACATGTGAGTTGAGTTCAAACTCTTTTGGATTTTATTGTTTATAACCGTCCATTTCCGCATATAGTTGTGATGTGCTTGATTAACGGACTAGTATGAGATCTAGTACAAGGGTTATTAACAGGGTACACTGTCTGATGAATGGCCTGGATCTTTGACATGTGCCCCATCCAATGGTGGTAACTAGTCAGAGCATGGTAGCTGTGATGCGGGCCCGTATTCTAAAAAAACCCGTATGTAATTCCACTGCTTACACCCGATTTCCCCGCGAGAGAAAACTTCCAATATAAGCGTCGTCAGAGTCCTCGTCTCTCCCTCTCTCTCCAGAAGGAGAAGAAAACACACCAGTAGAAGATGACGAAGAAGAAAGGATAGAGAGAGAGAGAGAGAGAGAGAGAGAGAGAGAGAGGGGTAGAAAGGCTGTTTTAAAATTCCAGTCGCGCAAATACTCTATTTCCACGTCCATTTTCCTCTTCTACCCTTTCATGCTTTCTATTTCCGCACCGAGCCAATAAGCCGTCTTCCTCTCTCCCATCGTTAGCCGGCTTGATGGAGCCGCCGCCGTTAGCCAAATACGTCTCCAGCAACTCGTCAGTCCCTTTCTCTCTCTCTCTCTCTCTCTCTCTATATTTTTATACGTTCTCTCTTTCCTTTCTTTCTTCGGCTCCAAGGTTTCCGTTCCCTCCGTCTGAATTTCTGTCTGTGTTGGCGGTTTCCGTGCAGATTCCGTTTGTCGCCCGGGAGCTCTTCGCTGCAGGATCCAGAAATCATCGACGTCGGTCCCTTCGATGCGGAGGGATCGAGTCAGTCCAAGCGCAAGCGGAATCAAGTAAGGCCGTGATTTTATTCTCCTTTTTCCCGATTTCCTTTTTTCGATTTTATTTTCCTTTTTTTTTTCGATTTCCTTTTTTTGTTATTTATAAATCTATGTAGTAATCGTTCTTGGAAGTTGAAAAATTAGGGTTTCTTCGACAATCTTTATTTTCTTGTTTTATTTTATCCTGTGTTTTGTTATCTGTCTTTCGCTGGTTGTTGAATGCTGATCTGTGCTGCTCTCACTGCTTCGGGTGGAATCTTCTGTTGGAATCATGATGTTTGGAAGAAAACGATCGCAATTAGGGTAGTGATTTGCGTCTGATGAATTGCAATTGTCATTAGTCTAATGAAGTGGGAAAACCAAATTCTAATTGAGGGTCTGGGTTCTTGTGGCAGTAGAGATGTTTTGGCAAAATTGGGCAGTGTTTTAAGGGGTGCCGTGCCTTTCAAGGTTAGCATCAGTTTGAAATAGGATTAAAATCCAGGAAAAGATGTTTCGGTTGGCCACAAGGCAGATGGCGGAGAAGCTATGATCAGTGGATGTTGTGAATTTTTGGGAGGAAAAATTGTGTGGAACGTCATCTTGTGGCGTAATACGACAGATGACGACATTGGGTTCTTTGAACAGCTCAGACAGCTTGCTGGTGTTTCTATTGATTAGGAATGATGCAGATGGGACTTCTTATAGTTCCAAAATTCTCTCTCAGTGTTGGCTCTCTAACTTCCTTTAGAAATGGATCATTCCCCTACTACAAGGTTTTGGGCAATTCAATTCTTAAGAATTGAAGCGTTTGCATGGACTGCTATTGCAAGTAAACATGTGAAAAAAATCAGAGAATGAGAAGTTTGGGTTTAGTATGGCCTTGACTCAAGAAAATTGAGTGTAAAATGGCTACATATATGCACATATATGAGTGTATTTACAAAGCATTGATTAAAATGGGTAGATTTCCATATTCATCATAATAACATACGTAGGTAATCACATGGTGGGTAGATGTCCATATTCATGACTAATAACGTACATAGGTAATCACATGGTGGGTCAGTATCATTTATTCCCTCTCTCAAATCCTGCATTTTCTACTAGTCCTTATGTAAACAATCCATCTCTAAAAATTTTCATCTGGATGCATCTTTTTGTCATGTTTTGAGGGAGGCAAACAAGTTTGCGACGACCTTGCCAAAGAGCGACGAGAGTCCCTCATCATAGACAGTGCCTTACCCCTTTATTCTTCCTCTTTATATTTTTGTGTTTTCTTCACTCATAAAATATCAGATGCCCATAAAAAAAGATCCTTTCATGTTGGACTTAAAGGAAGGTAATAGTTGGAGGCTACTTTCTCATTATGAATGTTGCCCATTAAATTTTGTCATTTCTTCTTGTTTGAACTGAATGCTTGCAATTCAATCCACATGTGCATCCAAAAGCATTATTGGAACTTGTTCATGTTATATTTCACTCTTTTAGTTTACACACACACACACACACACACAAAACAATGAATTTTCTTCTCCACAACAGGTTTAATGAGCAGCCATTGATAAGGATTTTCTCTTTTCGTGCCAGTTATCTTTGCATTATAACACCTACAAACAATCCATTCTTTACAAATATTTTGCCTGTGAAAACGGGCAAAGTTGAAATCAAAATTCTGAAGGCATAAAGAAATTGGTTGCACTGTACAACTATTTATAGGTGATCACACCATAACTTCAGCAGTTGAAGAGCATTTTCGTGACTCGTTATTGGTTTGTATATGTAGGCCCACGGACTACCTAGGCCCACAATCCACTGTAGAGCCCAACATGTGCTGATTTTAGACTGTTTATTTATAGCTTTAGGGCTTAAATATCAACAACATTTACAAGTTTTACTATTTGTGGAAAATATGGAGGGCTGTTTTAAAGCTGTTATTGAAGATACAGGGGCTAATTTGAAGATTTGATTGAAGATTTGGAGTATTATTTCTTAGATTTGCTTCTACTTTGCTTCTACTATTATTAAGTTTTTACCATCTTAGGTAGATTAGATTGATTTGAAACCAATTATGATTGATTTGTAATCAATCTCTTAGTTGGGGGAATTCTCATTGAAGATTCATTTATGGTTTATAAAGGGGCGGTGGTGTAGGTGGTATGCATTCTGAAAATTTTGAAGTGTGAGTTTTTTCTTAAGCATTGTAAGAAGAAGTTAGATATCAAAAAAGTATTTCTCCCTCTACTCAAATATTCTTGTGGTACTCTTGCCCATTTCTTTACGATTCGGGTGTCGAGATCTCATTGACTTGATAACCAAGTTGCACCATTTTGGTATTAGAGCGGGGTGATTGTTAGGAAACAACTGACACTACATCATCTCCTAGTGGCTTCAAAGGGGTGGCATAAGAAGAGTTTTTGCAAATAAATCAATTGATCGCATTCACAAAGAAGGTAGATCAACTCACGCACGAAGTAGACAATCTTATTAATCAAGTGGGGGAGCTCTGACATGGAGGAAATCTAGAGACCAAAGTTAGAGCAAGTGGACACGTAGGGGGAAAGTCCTCCCCACCAATGTCCTAACCGACCATAGGCGTCACTATGAAGACATCAATGATTGAATGCTTCGATTGTTGGAACATGATAGAGAACCTGAAACTGATGTAGAAATTTCAGAAATAACTAAGAGATCCACAAAGTCAAAGGAAAAATTGACATCTGAAGTGATCGATGAATTGACGTTAGACCTACACTTGAATTTACCAATGGATCAATTGATGGATCCACTGATAGTGGTAATCACATTTATAGACATGTCTCAACACTCAAATTGAAGTACATTTGCAAAAGATGACTATGGCATGAAAAGCGGGGCAAGTGTTTTAGGATCCATGAAGAACTTTAAAGTTATAACAAATAAGTTGGCGCCCACAAGTGCAAGTGAAAGAGACATCATTTATGTTGGATTCCAATAAAAGTTGTGCGGAGCTGACACTTGAGGTTGCACCACCAGCATTCACTAAAGAAGAAGAAGATTCGTTATAGAGGTAGTACAAGTCCAAAGGTTAAGATTGGTTTCTAACTTGAGTATAGTTCTTTCAAAGCTGAGGAGAATTGATGCAGGCTTGTGGCCCACCTAGGCTCACAATCAACTGCATGGCCCAACATGTTTTGACTTTGGGCTGTTTATTTGTAGATCTGGGGCCTAAATATCAAGGTTCATAATTTACTATTTGTGGAAAATATGAATGCCGATTTAAAGATGTGATTGAGGATATGGGAGATGCGATTGAAGATATAATTTGAAGATGTGATTGTAGTTTTGGAGGATTATTTCCTAAATTTGCTTTTACCATTATTAGGCTTTTACCATCTTAGGTAAATAATATTGATTTGAAATCAATTATGATTGATTTGAAATCAATCTCTTAGTTGGGGGGATTCTCATTGATGATTCATTTAAGGTCTATAAAACGGGTAGTGGTGTCCGTCATTGCTCAAATATTATTTTGGATGTGCTCTTGTCTATTTCTTTGTGATTCAGATGTTGAGATCTCATTGACTTGATAATTGGGTTGCACTAGTGCAACATCATATTGGTGATTTGGTTCTCCCAATATGCTAGAACTTCAAAATAATGGACATGTATGTTATGTGATCTAAATGGGAAAATCTCTACTCAAGGGGTGGTGATATCCATACCATATCGACTTTTTGCTCTTGGACTCATGGGTATCCTCATCAATCCTCAACATTTCATGCTTCATTGCTATTGTTGCACTCACCAATGCTTCATGGATGGAATTTTCTCAGTCTAAAAGTGCCCATTCTTGTGCGACTGTTGTACTTATGTTGTTCAATCCCCTGTTAATGCCATTGTCTTTTCCAATGTCGATTGTGTCAGTTACTTTGACATTCCACTATTGGTTTCTGCTGCTTGCATTATTGCTCATGGAAGAGTAGGGGCAGCACCTAGTTTCCACATCTAGTTGGCCCAACAGCAAGGAGGCCGGGCCCAAGCGTAGGCCCTGTAGTTGGCCCAGTAGCAAGGAGGCCCAAACTTCCTAATTAGGCAGCATAATCCAATCAGCCAGTTATGCAAAGCCATCCAGCCATGCAATTGAATCCCATTAAATCTTTCTTATCTATTTAGCATATTTCTTTGATTCGTCTTCCTTGTACGTCCAAGAAGCCTATTTAAGGGCCTTACATAAGTATTCTCAAGTCACTTCTAAATTCAATAAAATTTTGAATTTATTCTCTAGTTTAGTCGTGATTTTTGTGACGCTTAGCTTGGAGTTGCCTGCATTAGCTGGATCTTTTTGCATTTAATGGCTATGTCAGGTTGCACCAAATTGGTATTAGAGCGGGCTTCAATGGTTGGGTTGAAGTTTTGGATTAATAATTGTGAGGTGATCATTGCTTTTTACTCGATCCAATCCTATTTTTATTACTTCTCCTCGAATTTGCATTCAGACCACATCATTCTACCCAGATTCATGAATCATAACATCTGCATCTTTTCTGTCGGATTAATGGAAGGTATGGGAAATGAATAGTGTTTGCCATGAAACTTACTTTCTGTTGTTCGGTAAGCCTTTCTTTGTGGGAAATTGCGGAAAATACCATTTCTCACTTTCTATCTTTGTAGGAAAGTAAATGAACTTATTATCCATCATCCACCCGTAAGAAATGCATTTTCCCACAATGGAAGGAAAATGGGTTTTGCAAGAGTAAAGGCCCAAATGCGCTACTATCCATGTTCAATCGCCTCACATGTGCAACATGTGCCAAATGAGAGACTGTCCATCTTCAGTCATGCCCCACATGTGCCACTATGCCACATGTGCCACCATCCATCTTATCTTATGCCCCACGTGTGTAAAGAGCCCCCAATGTGCTCATGTGCCATGTATGTCACCATCCATCTTCTTTTACGCTCCACATGTTGTTATTGTGGCACATGTACCACCATTCATTGTACTTGTGCCCCACATGTGCAAAGCACCCCATATGCATCAATGTGCCATGTCCATCTTCAATTCCCCAGTTATTCCATGTGTGAATGGTGCCAATGTGCACAAGTATCATCATCTATCCTTAGTGCCAACATGTCAAATGTGCTAATGCATGTCTTATGCCTCATGTGCCACCGTACAACTTTAAACACCTCACATGTACCACGTGTGCCACAATTCAGCTTCAAGTGCCCTCATAGCTGTGTATGCCACCTGTGCCACTATTCATTTCTAAGCATCCCACATGCGCCACCCACATGTGCTAATCTAGCACATGCTAGTGACTACCCAAAATCTTTTCAAGAAAAGTTTTTGCTTTACCAAACAACAAACTTGGAAATATATTATAAAATTCTACGAAAATCTTGTTAAAAAACGAACAAGGAAAACAATATTTCCTTTTTCCACAGTTTCTTGGAAATAAGGTTTCCCAAGAAACACTATTTCCTTTCTCATGCTTTTCATGAATCCAAACAGGCACTTACTTTTTTTTTTTTTCATTGCATTTATTCCTTCTACTCCGTTCACTTTTTATTTTCTTTTACAAAGCTAAATGTCCAATTGACATTGGGAGTCTAGAAATTTTGGTGGACATCTACCCTCCTAAACCAGTCATAAACCTCTTCCCATTCAAACCATCAATAGTCCAAATCCAGCCCTTATTCCAGCCCAGAAATACAACCCTATTTCAGCTCATTAAAAGTCTAGAATCCAGCCCATTAACAGTCTAAATCCAACACCTATTTAAGCCCATTAAAAGCTCGAAAATCCAGCCCATTAACAGTCCAAATCCAGCCCCTATTTCAATTTTCAGCCCATTAACAAGTCCATCCAGTCCATTAAAAGGTCAGAAATCTATCCCATTAATGGTTCAAATGTAGCCCTTGTTCCAACCCACTGAAAGCCCAGAATCCCAACCCATCAACAGTCCTCTGTTCTAGCCTAGAAACTGCCCAATATTTTGTCTGTTACTTGGCCGATGTCACTCCCCTGATACAATGTCTATCCGTAGTGGTCCACCTGTTAAGGGAGGCTTACTGATCAACAGTGAGTTGAATTCCCGAGCTATTCACAAGGGTAACCAATTTGGAAGTTGTTGTTGACCAGCTATGAGAAGAACAACATGGAGAGCAAGAATTTTTTAATTTTTTGAAGAGAGAATAGACTCTTTATTCAAAAGGCAAACAGCCAGCGAATATACGAGGAAAAATTATATACAATAGAACAAAACAAAGACTATATATATCCCTTATAGGCCCAGTCCGTATATCTTTACAATTACAATGTATCCCAACCCTTTTTATCAAGAGAATTGTCCTCCATTGCAAGACAAGTTGTAGCCCCATTCGATGATTGAGTATTTTTCCTTAGAGAAGACTCTCGCTACAATACCCGACGGTTGTGAAGCGTTGATTATTCCTCTTGCCATATTGAATGGGATAGATTTTGGCATCACCCATGAAACCCCAATAACAGGAAAAACCAAATTGTCCTCGCTAAAGGACTATCCGCTCCCTCTTTCTTTGGTATCAATGCTATAAAAGAGGCGCAAATTCTGTCGCTAGCTTGCATTTCTCAAAGAAGTCATGAATGAACGCCACCACATTCGGTTTAATTGTATTCCGAATAAATTGGAAGAAAGCTATTGGAAAACTGTTCAGTCCTGATGCCTTGTCTCTCCCCAGTTCATCCACAGCTCCCTTTATCTCCTCCTACTAGATGTTGCGCTCAAGAACTAGCGCGTCTTCCACCGAAAGAGATTGGAAAGACAAATTATCTATCTTTGGCTGGAAAACCCCTTGTCTAGTCAGCAACCCCTCATTAAAATTGACAATGGCCTTTACCATCTTAGCTTTCTCTTCCACTCTAAAACCGTCCACTACCACACTATGAATTTTGTTTACCCTTGCCCTTGCACTAGCTATTTCGTGGAAAAACTATGTTGTTGTTTCCTTCTTTACGCCAGGTAGCCCTCGAGCTTTGTCTCCACTTAATCTCATCTTCCCTCAACCTTTTCTTATATTAGACTGTAAGCAACTCCCTTCTTGCCAATTCTTTTGTCAATAAAGGCCTTCCCTCCTCCTTAACGTCTAAGGATTGGATTTCTGGAAGGATGGCACCTGTTTCTTCTTTCCTCATGCTGTGAATCTCCTTCCACCATCCTAATTCCCTCTTGCCGTGAATCTCCTTCTTCCACCATCCTAATTTTCCCTTTAGTAGACACGATTTTTGCAAGAGTATGAAGCCCGGGTGGCCTTCTACCAAGAAAGAACCCCACCATTGTTTTACCATGTCTGCCAAACCATCCACTTCGAGCTATGCAAATTCAAATATGAATGGTCTTGGACCTCAATCTTCTTTTGATACCTCTAAGAAGATGGGGCAGTGGTTAGATACACTTCTTAGAAGGCCTCATTAAGATGTTAGTGGAAACATCTCTATCCAATTCGCTGATTCAAAGAACCAATCCAGTTTAGATTGTTTGGGTTTGGCCTAGCCGTTCGGCTATGTGAATTTGACGTTCTCCATTGGAAGATCTACGAGTTCATTTTACTGTACCCATGTCGAGAAATCATCCATGCTACGTAGTATTCGTTCCCTCGTAGATTTTTCAAACAAATATTTGACTATGTTGAAATGCCCTCCGACGCACCACTAAACTTGCCACCCGTGTGCAATTATTTCCAACTTGGCCCACAACTTACCATGTTGTTTTGGAGAGTGTGGTCCATACATGGACATTGAAGTCCACCTCTTCCCTGTCAAGAGCTTGCTTGTTACTGATTAGGACGAGTCTATATCTAGCGAAGTTAAATCCATGCTCCATGACTTCCAAGATGTAGTCCCTGATAATTAGTTTGGGGAATTGCCTCCACTATGGGCATAAGACGAATTGTGGCCATTGATAATCTTCAGCGAAGGGCTCTCATCTTCCCTAACATTTGCTTGATGTGCATGTAGGACGCGGAATCGATCAGCCATCTCTTTATTCATTGAGTCTTCGTTCGGAAAGTGTGAGATTTTTTCCTTCAACAGGTTAACATGATGTGGGTTATGCCAGAATCGTTGGAGAATCTCATTTGGGTGTGCAATGGTGGGGGCGGTGGGAAAGCAGGCAAAAAGATTAGGAGGCTCCTTATTTTGGCTAATTTTTAGTTAAATTTGGAAAGAGAGGAATGAGTGGTGTTTCAAGGGTGGAAGATCCACATTGGACATGGTTATTAGGGCTGTCATAGGCCTCATTAAGAGTTGGGTTCCTCATGACTCTGCTCCTACTGATGTTCTCTCTTTGCCTGTTGTGTTGTCTTCGTGTAGCATTGTATTCTTTTCCTGCCTTTCGGTGGGTGTCTCAATAAAATGTTGTTATCTCTCTCTCTCTAAAAAAAAGGTTCCAGGAGTATTCTCATCTAATTTACCAACATATCGAATGAGTCCAATCGAGCATACAGTGCTGAAGCGTTAAGTTGATCAGTTGCTAAAGAAGGGCTACATTTGAGAGAGCCTAAACCTATGTGTCGTACCAACCCTTCTTACCTCCAAGAAGGATGGGAATTGGCATATGTGTGTAGACAATCGAGCCATTAATTAAATTACAGTAAAGTACTGCTTCTCCATTCCTTAGCTTGATGATATGTTGGACTTGATGCTAGGTGCTAATTTTCTTCATGATGCACAATCTTCATCCGCATCATGATCTAGTTGTTGCACTCTTTTATTGGCATGTTTGTCATTGTTTTCTATGACTTAGAGATATGTTGTTGTTCAGACTACGACACGGGAGTCACTATTTGATTGACAAAGAGTTTGTCTTGTACTTTGATCATGAAGTAATCAAGCATCTAAACTCTCAGCAAAAAACGAGTGCTCGTTGTGTTAAGTGGAGTGCTTATTTATAGGAGTTCTCTTTTATGATTCGTCACAAGGCTAGCGAGGACAATGAGCTTACTAATGCCTTAAGTTGTCGTACAAATTTATTGTTATCGATGTTTGTCATTGGTTTGGGATTCGAAGGGATACGATGTGGGTATGCAGAAGACAGATTTTGGACATTTATACATGCATTCTCAATATAGAGCATGTGATACATCAACATTTCAGCATTCATGATGGCTACTTGTTTTAGAGATACAACTTTGCATACCAGCCACATCCATCTGCGAGCATGTTGTAAGATAATTACACACCAATTGATGAAGTGGTCTCTTAGGTCGTGATATGACACTTACCCTTGTCGGAGATAGATACTTTTGGCCTCGTCTAAAATCAATTATCGTCAAGACCTATCAGTTATGTAAGGTTTGCCAACTTGGGTAAAAAGAAACACAATAGATTGTATCAACCACTACCAATTCCACTTGCATCTACAAAGCTTCTTTTTTTTGTCGAATTTGCGGAAGGCAATGTGGTTATGATCCATATTCATCCTGAATGATTACCCGCAAGCCCTTGAAGAAGCTCTATTCTCGTGGAATATTTATTTATTAGTTCAACTTTCAATGTGGAATATTTTTTCATCCATCATGGGCACCATATTGTTGATGACATTGAGGATCAAGCTATCATACTCCAGACCGTTTTGCCACCAATAGACATGATCATCGATGTTATTGAGAACCAAATCATCTGCACGTGCCAAGGTGGTTTGTAAAAGTTTCTCATCCATTGGCAATGACGGCCTCTCTCTGATGCTACATGGATTATAGATACCAACATCGAGTCCTTTCAAGCCGGGGAGAACTTGTACCGGTCAAGGTACATCAACTATACCCAAGACCCACGCACCAGGCCTAGATCCATTAGGCCCATGCCCGGACCCCTTAGTTGGCCCATTAGCAAGGAGGCCCAACCCTCCTGATTAGGGGACATAATCCAATCAGCTAGTTATGCAAAACCCATCAGCCAGCCATGCCATAGAATCTCATTAGATCTTTCTTGTCTATTTATTATATTTCTTTGATTTGTCTTCTATTGTTGTAATAAATCTGTAGTTGTCTCGTCCCAAAAAAATAAATCATTAGTTGTCAAGGACACTAAGAAACTTTCCTTTGTTGGACGTCCAAGAAGTCTGTTTAAGGTCCTTACATGTGTATTCTCAAGGCACTACTGAATTCAATAAATTCTGGATTTATTCTCTACTTTAGTTGTGTTTTTGTGTTAAGCTTCATTTGGAGGTGCATATGTTGGGCAGATCCTTCCTTATTCAATGAGGTGTAGTAGGCTCCGCCAAATCATTCAATTGGCTACATTAGGCTGTGCTAAGTTGCTAAGTTGAATATCATGCCTTGCATTTATTACTTACTTTGGTAGCCTTTTTTTTTTTTTTTTTTTTTTTTTTTTTTTTTTTTTTTTTTTCGAGTGTGCAAAGTCATGTTTGATCTTACATCCTTCTAAGTTCCAACCATGTCTTCCCCATGGTGGTGAAACCCATTCATTTCAGTTTCTTTTATGCAAAAGAAGATTTTGTGGCTTGTGTCGTTTGATTTGCTTTTAGTACTTCACACCTACTTTTTTGTGAGTCTTGGCTAATTCATTACAAATGAAGACATTTGTTTTTTGTTGGGATCTCTCTCTTCGTTCTCCTAGCTTTGAGGGGAAGGCATGCATCTGATTCTTTTTCCTGATTAGGGGTGTCAATGGGTACCCTGTTGTTTGTAGAGAGACCCAACCGTTTTAAACAAGCATGGGTCCAATTTTTGGACCCATATTTAAATTCAGGCTAGTTCGAGCACAACGCATCCAACCTGTTTTAAAAATGGGTTGGGTTGGGTAACCATCGCATACCAAATTACCCATTTTTTTAAAACACACACACCTACATTCATGCATACAATGTTTTAAATATCGACGATATCGGCTAATATATCCCACAATATATCTTGTATCCCACCCGTGCGATACGAAATGCATAAGTAGTGCCGATATATAACTCATGTTCGATCTGGTGAGCATTTTCAATTTTCGAACCCTTTATTTGTTGAAATTATGTTAAATCAGCGTCAAATAGTTATAAATCCATTGGTTCTCTTCATGTTTTCTATGAAAAATCATGGAGTTAGAGCTTTGATTTTGATATCCATTGGTTCTTTATGTTCTTCATGTTTTTTTTTTTACTTAATTTCTTTAAACCAACTATCAATTGAGACTAATTTCTATGTATTTAGGAGTATTTGTTGAAATGATCATCACTTGTACTCTAATTTTGAAATTTGAACCGTAGGTGATCCGATTTGGGGAAATTTCAAAATTCCCCCCAAATTCCTTGCAATGTTGCACTCCAAACATGAAATCAAGCATGTATGAGGGCTGATCTACTGATTCGTTAAGTCCTTGTTAATTTTTGAAACATAAAAATAATTTTTAATTAAAAATTAATAAAATATTATTAATTTTTTTTTTTTTGAAATTTCCCTTCAACTAGCTGTCAATTAAGTAATTTTGAAGTATTTAGGAGTGTTTGATGAAATGATCATCATGTACAATGTTATGCATTCAGTTTGAATATAGTTGCATTAGTTTAGTCAGACAATGCATAGCTTAAGACCCTATACAAAGGAAATCTATTATGTTCACTTCTTTTTTGAGATGTTATGATTTAAAAGTGTATATTAAGGTCTTTTTTAACAATCTCTGGAGTTTCATTGAAAAATTCAACCATTTTCCTAATGTTTCCCCATGTTTCCCAAAAAGTGCGATAAATTACCTGATACAAACGATCTATCCTGTGCGATAACCGATACGTATCTGTATCCCAAGGATGCGACATGTAATGCAATACTGATATTTCGAACACTGCATACATGCATACATATATCACTTTTTACAATGAGAGAAAAAAATAAATAAAAAGAGAAAAAGTAGGAATCTTAATTATTTTAAATTGGAAGTAAATCTTTTCAAAATTTGCCTGATCAAAAATCTTCCGAACACAATCACCATGGCTCGCAAAACCAAATTTCACATTGGAGCGCAATAGAGCCTTTTCATAAGAGAGATAGAGAGGGTAAAAGATAAAGACAGCCAGGCACTAGCCCTTTCCACTTCCTGGCGATCATTACATTGCGAAATGATTCCCATACAATGTCTATGTGAAAGTTTTTCATGCAATGCTTTCTTTCCTCACCATCATGGCACTTCTATAGAATATCCTAGCTATTCGAAAGGTGGGCCTAACCATAAGACCACCTGGGCTTTGGGCATATCCACTTATTACAATGCTACAACCATATACTGGGTAAGATCATTGGGCTGCCAAATGATTTTGACGGTGTGGCAATCCTGATGAGTGGACCATCTTGATTTTCACCACAGATTGTCTTTATAATTGGTCACACCACTTGAACGGATCAGATGTTCTAGGAAAGTGACACATTGGTGGGAAAAATTGGCTGTATGGAAAATTTTCCATAAAATGCTGCATGTTAGCATCTCTTACATCTCCCTTCAAATTTTAGGGCTAGGAGCATTTGTGAGTTTACCACCCTTTAGAAAAAGGCATTGACGTATCCTCCTCACATTTGGCAGTCATATGAACCTCTCTACACCATTCAAGTTATGGCGCACATGGTTGATTCAACATATCTGTAAAATGATACTCGTCAAGTGATAATGACTACCCAACTGATGGTTATTCAGTTATCAAAGGATGGTTAAAATGAAAAGGTTGATTGGTCCAAATTCCAAGGGAGAATTAGATGTTTTTAAAATATAATCAGTGTAGTTTTAAATTTATTCTCTATTGGCAATTGGGACAGCAAGGATTGCGGTATAACTATTCCATGTGCATCATATAATCCCTTTCCTAGAAGGGGACATTGGAGTCACTGAAAAGAGAAAGGGATGTGAGTGATTGACTGAAAAGAGAGAAATGAGATGTGAATTGGTGGAGCTGGAAAAACCGGAATATGGTAGAGCCATCTCTCTACAAGACATGTAGCAGGTGATGTATTAATTGAGGCTGTGCACCTAATTGGGCTTATTATGGGATGGCTTATCTTTCAAAATTCAAACCAACCAAAGGATCCAATATATAGTATCTAACCGTTAACTGGTGTTGAATATTTGACCATCAACCTTTGAGCTTTATTAGCATTCCTTTGAAGGACAATGATTGAACCCACTATAATCATCCCATCTAGTATATATTTTCAACTATTTTCCATCTGAGGAAGGGCCAAGATGGATGGTGCCAAATGATGAGTTATCTGTCACTTGTGACATAGAGAGATGGCTCCACCATATTCCAGTTTTTCCTTCTACTGTAGTATGACATGGGTAATAATGACATCCTCCAGTTACCCAAAAAACATAATGATCTCCATGCATGTACCATATTCAGTGTTACCTTTTTTTTTTTTTTTTTGTTACTCTTTGAAGTGCGATTGTTGATACTTTTAAGCACTCAGAAATTGCACATGCGGCATGCACTGTTGAGTGTTTAAGGGTTGTTGCCCTTCACGTAGTCTCTCAACCATTAACTATGATTAAACCATCCAAATTTTGGGCACTTCATAAACAGGTCAACATCCAAAATTCAGATTGATTGAACTATACTAACCTCCTATTGATGGGAAATCGTCTGTTTAATTTGGGCCTTTTATTGTTGCTCATTTTAGCCGCCCATTAAATGTCCAACAATCTGCCAGATGTAAAATCAAATCACTGCCATTTTTAGTTTCCTAGCCATCTAAGATTGGGTACCATGATTTGGATGTTTAATTAAAGTTACCTGTGTCATAGTATCAGCCACCACACCCTTCTAGAGCATGTTCTTAATTTCTACACGGCGTGAATTTATATACGAGTTTTTAACTTGAAGAATGCCATAGGTGCACAATGCGTTATTACTATTAGACAATGGTAACCTTGTGCTACGACTGGTTGGGCACCCAATTGGTCCCCAGACCTGACTGGATCTGGGTGAATCCTATAGATGGGTTCAGGTATGGGTACCCAGGTAAGCCAGGCCATAACGGCTGAAACTGCTCTCATATTGGCTGATACCACCCTGTAATGGCCATCATTTTTGGGGAAAAAAATCTCAAAAGTTATTGGTAAAATTCTAAAAAATCTGCAGATCCTAATTGTGTTATTCTTTTTGTTTGGACATGTTTGATGATGTAGAGGACCATTCTTTGGAAAGATTAAGAATGATGTTTGTTTGACAATGTGAGCTTGACCCGCTGAAAGTTGGATCAAATAAGGGCTCCAATTGCACATAAATCAAGCATGATTAGGTGGATTATGTTCCGTTACATATAAATACAACAAAATGAAGATGGAAAAAAGAAAAAAAACTGATGGCCCACCTTATACTTCCCAAAATCTCTACTTTGATTAATCAAATACTAAAATTTATGTTTGACTCTCAAATAGGCCTAGAACTAGTTTAAAATTAGTTTTGCACTTCCTTTATGATTGAAATGAAGAAAGAAGAGGAAGGGGTGTATATTGGAAAATAAAAATTTCAAAATAGGCCCTTTATGGCAATATTGGCATTTAACGGCCTTATCGCCCGCATAACAGTGCTGATACAGGCTGTGTTGGCTGATGCAACTCATTTTTTCACAGCTGACCAAATCACCCCATATCACGTAATGGGGGTGGCCGTTTCCTTTACATATCTGCCGATACATCTTATACCTAACCATTTTTTAATACCATGATTGGTACTCCAGGACCTAACCCATTAATAGGCCTACTCTCTCTCTCTCTCTCTCTCTCTCTCTCTCTCTTTGGGTCTAAATCATCCTCTTATATTGCATTAGACAATGAAAGATGGTATTTATCCTTGAAAGTTTGGTTGAGTCAAATCAACCACTTGAGCTGTGAGCTTTCCCTATATTGTACTGTATTAGAAGTTAACCAGCTAGGATCAGACCTGGATTCCCTGCAATGAGGGTTCCTTTAGCCCTGACGTGGCTGAATGAAAAAGTGCCACATGTGCTTGTCAGATTTGGTCCTCACAGCGTAAATGGCAAAAGGGACATTTCAACTATTGGAATCTTTGCTTTTCATGGTGAGGGCCCATATCCGACAAACACACATGATGCTTTTTCATTGGGCCACATTAGGGTTGACCATAGTGAAAAGGGCAAAAGTGACATTTCAAATAAGGGAATCTATGCATTTCACAGTGGGGCCCATATCCGACAAATGCAGATGGTGCTTTTTCATTGGGCCATGTTAAGGCTGAAGGAAGGATTCCTGTATCCTCCGGTTGCAAGCATGATGAAATGGATGCTAATAATAATAAATGCCACCTGTATAGGAATTATATGAAGGATAATGATGATCATAATAGGGACTAGAGTTTGAATAGGAAATTGTAAGAAGCGTACAAATCTTAGTTGTACAATCCTTCTAATCTGGTGGCATACACTCTTCGAGTCATGCTTCCGCTCCCACTTCCTAGACATTTATACTAGCTAACATTTTGAAAAAGACTTCCCTTCTCCTACACCTGAATTTGTTACCGCTTCGCTTCATCCTTCATGCAACTATAGTACGAACATTCATATATCAAAGTTGAGGAATGGGTGGCTCAAAACATACATACTAGGGGCTGAAAATCAAATGTAGGGCAAGCTTGGTGGGATGGCTGAGGGCTGAAATGAACAAATCCAAGTAAAGACTTGTCCTGATAGAAACGGGTGTAGTGGAATTTAAACATGAACTAGGTACAGTCACTCTACCAATATAATGGCATCTCACCAATGTTCTAATGGCATTTCACCAAGAGATTGTATTTTCGTTGACAAAACAAAAAACATCCATTTATTCATCAAAATTCATTGTAACTAATCCATAAATTGGTCTAAGGATCTTTTTGTAGACCTCTTTACAAAGGGATACAATGAACCTCGACTTTGTTTTTTTACAAAAAAGAAAATGAAACAAATATAATGTTTCTAAATATCTCTAGTTGAATAAAATCATCAACAACTAAACTCTAAACATTGAGGTAATAACCGAACAAGCTTGCAATGGATCCAATTGCATATATGGGTCATCCAGGTCATAGAATTGATCCTCCAGACTCAACAATCCATGCCGACTAGTAATCTTGGTCAAAACACTAATGAAGACTATTGTATGGGTCTTGAATGCATCACCCTATGCCGAAAATCTGTATGATGTCTGTCGGAAACTAAAGAATTAGAGGACAAAACTATTTTAAAAAAATGAAAAACTCAAGAAATTTAGTAGGAAACTTGAAAACTTTTGAGGCTTGAAAGTGAAAATGCTGAAAACATTCTTCACGAAGAGAAAGGAATACGGAAAAAAATTCAATACAAAGTAAAGAGTACTTAAAGACCGTGATTGAAATATCGGTATCGCATTACATATCGCACCTTTGGGATACAGATACGTATCGGCTATCACATGGGATATAGCAATTATATTGCGTAATGTATTGCCGTTGTTGGGAACATGGGAAAACATTGGGAAATTGGTCGAAATTTGCATTGTAACTTTAGTGATTGTTAAAAAAGACATCAATATACACTTATAAATCTAAACATTACCAAAAAAAAAAAAAAACAAGTGCACATAATAGGTTTTCTTTGTATGGGGTCCTAATTTATGCGTTATCTAACTGAATTGATGCAAGTATATTCAAAGTCTATTCATATAATTTATAAATGTAAGAAGACGTGGAAACACAGGCAGTAGCAATACATTCAAAAGCAAAAGAAGAATCATTAGATCAAGTTACATACATGTTTGATTTTATGTTTGAACACAAAGATTGCAACTGATTTGCAAGAAATTGGGAAATTTTGATTTTTTTTTTTTCAATTTTCCGCAACTTGGCCCATCTTCAAATCTCAAAATTGAAGCTACCAATCCATGATTTTTCATGCAAAACATGAAAAATCATGGATTTATAACAATTTAACACTGATTTAACATGATTTATAGAAAAAAAGATGATCGGAAATCGAAAATGATCACTGGATTGATCATGTAGGATATATCCTACTACTCGTGCATTTCGTTTCGCACAAGTGAGATACAATATATATATCGTGGGATATATCGGCCGATATCGTCGATACTTAAAATGCTACTTAAAGATAGTGCAAGTTTTAAGCTTTCAAACCATGACATGATAATGCATGAAAACTTACTGGAACATAATATTGTAGGAAAGTAAATGTGGTATGGCCTACTAACTAAAATATCTCAATGAATCTAATCTCACCGCCTATGAGGCTATATGACATAAAGTTGTAGGCGGCACCAATTTCTTGTATCATGTTTCGTTCTCTACTTTTTTATGAGGTTATATAAGGATCTTGTGCTTTTGTTGTAATTTTTATTTTGCTTAGAATATACTATTGGGAAATATATGTTTCAGATGTTCATGAGTCTGGCAGTTGGAAGGCCAATGGTTTTGCCTCTTTTGGACTCAAGTTTGGCATGAATTTGTAGACGTTTTGATATTGTTCTCTCTCTAGTTTTGTGGCTGCTAAAGGGACATCATATCATCAAACTTTTTGGATTTTTCCCGTGAAGAACTTGTGCAAGCAGCCTGCACTCCTTGCCTCTTTTCTTGGTGTAATGATTTTGCTATCTGCTCCTCATAATTTATCGACGATAGGTCCTTAGAATGATTGGTGAAATAAAATTCATAAAATGATCTGAAGTAGCTGGGAAAAGACTATGATTACGAGATAATGATGATGATGGTATCTCTCTCAAAAAGAAAATGTCAATGGTGATGTTGATGGCGATGATGACTACGATGAGTGGATTTCATTATGTAGTGTGGGGGTTCAAATTTTTGTTGAGTTACTATTAGTGGGTGTGAAGTGGCGAGACTAATAGCCCATGTCCCTTGATGATCTGAATGCCAGGACATAGTTGGTAGTCAAGGCTTCCCCACTTCCCCATAACTATCCTTGGTTTAAGATTGCAAGATGTTCCTTAAGTTGTCACTTTTCTGTTGGTTAGCAAGACAATGTTTATGGCAACTGTATGCAGCATCTAGACATTCCAACTAGAGGTGGGCATCGAGCCGAGCCGAGTCGAGCTAGGCTAAGCTTGGCTTGGCTTGTCCATGGTGTACTTGAGTTCGAGCTCGGCCTTGAGCTCAACATTGAAGCTTGGCTTGTTTGCCAAAGCTGTCAAGTCGAGTTCGAGTCGAGTCGAGTTTACCTCGAGTCGAGCTCGAGCTTGTTCATATCATTCATCATAGGTTAAATTATTAAAATTTTGGCTAAAAAATACAAATTAAATGCCACATTACTAAGACATAAATGATAAACCTCTAGATACTATCAATATCATATCACAAAAACATAATTTGTCCTCAACAATCAACATCAACATCAATTTAAAATAATTAAAATATATCAAAAATTATAAATCAGTTCATGAAAATTTTTAAAGCTTTCATTCCTTCAAGCATTCTGGCCCATGCTTTCAATTTCATTGTCCTCTTCATATTCTTTAGCATCGAAAGTACTACCGCCTCAAACTGGATGCAACCAATCTTGCATACATATCAGTGCTTCAATTGTATTCGAGGCGAGTGAGCTTCGATACTTGCTAACTACCCTGCTGCCAGTGCTAAAAGCTGATTATGATGCCACGGTCGAAATTAGAATTGATAAATGTCTTGTGCCATCAATGAAAGTCTAGGATATTCACGAGCTCGAGACTTCCACCGTTGCAAAACATCGAAAGCATTATCTTTTATCCTTATGACCGGTTCTTTTGGATACTTGTCCACTTCGGATTCAGTTTTCTGCGTCTCCGTTTCTTCTTCGTCTAAAAAAGACAAAGTCATGAAGTCACTCGCCCACAGTAGAAGAACTATCCGCAATTTGAGAAGTACCTATTGCACTTGATGGATCGGCCGAATTATCAACATATGATGCGAACAACTCTTCAATTGCAGCATTAATAATGGCGGTCTCTGCTGAAACTCTTTCGAAACTGAAATAAAGCGATCTGAAAACAAATCTAACCATTGCTATCTTGTATCGTGGATCCAGGACAACTGTAATGACCATTAACAAGTGGCATTCAGCCCAATACTTATCAAATTTCATCTGCATTCCTAGAGCCATCGCTTTTAAAAACTCCGGACCATCAGTAGCACATTTTTTAAGCGCGTTCATAATGAAAATAATATCAGGAAGAAATAGATTTGCCGTTGGATACTTATTTCCTAAAAAAATCTTCGTGCAGTCGTAAAAAACTTTGAGAAACTGATGAACATCTTCAGCTTTCTTCCAGTCTTCATCACTTGACACATATGTGTACATTTTATCACGCGCCGCAAGTTCAGGGAATGCAACTTTAAATTGTATAGTCATATCCAACATTTCATAAGTGGAATTTCAGCGAGTGCAGACATCTAACTTCAACTGCTGTTTAGATTTTAAATCCAAACGTTGGATTATGTCATTCCACGTACTCATTCTTAAAGGTGACCCCCTTATATATTTAATGCTATCTCGTATGTTTGCAATCGTTAAATCAATTGCTTTAAGCCCTTCTTGCATAATCAAGTTAAGTATGTGAGCACAATATCTAACTTCAAATATTTTACCTTTGAAGAATAAATTTCCAGCAGCCTTGAATTGAGTACGTAAGAAAGAAATCAACGTATCGTTGGACGAGGCATTATCTAAAGTAATTGAAGAAATTTTCTTTTCAATGCCCCACTCAACAAGACAGTTGTAAATGCAATCGGACAGTACCACACCGGTATGAGAAGGAGGAACATGGCGGAAGTTTAAAATCCTCTTTTGTAGTTTTCAATCCGCATCAACAAAGTGTGCGGTCAATGACATATATCCCTTTATCTGATTTGAGGCCATCCACATATCAGATGTCAAACTTATTTTGGATACGGATTCGAGGAGAGCTTTCAAGTTAGCTTTCTCAACGGCATACATCTTCGTGCACTCTCTTTTCACAGTAGATCGAGAGGCCTTCTCACATCTGGGATTTAAAAATTTACAAAATCCCATGAAAACTTTGCTTTCCACCATGCTAAATGGCTTCTCATTGACTATCACTAACCTCGCAAACCACTCATTTAGTTTATCCGGGTCATACTTATACGTTGAGAGTGCAGTTTTAGAGTCGTCATCTTTAGAAATATTAAATGAAAGCAGTTGTTGCAATCTACCCTTCGATGTTCTTGATCTCTTCACATATTTATCTAGATGCCTCTGATAGTGAGTTGTATAAGAACCAAAATGCTTGTTGTAAAGAGTCTTACAAAACTTGCATCTAATCTTGACAGAACCATCTGTTTGCGTGATCTCATCAAAAGATTCCCATATTGCTGATTTTTTTTTTTTTTTTTTTCTTTCACAGAACCTGAAACTATTTCAACTTTGTTCTCTAATTTTTCTTCATCCACGGAAAAAAGGAGAATTGATTGACGCACCAGGGCCAAGAGTACTTGGGTTTTCTTCAGTAGTCATCTAAAAATCAAAAGTTTAAAAGAGTAGGGTAAGATTAGGGATTTTATATGTTGAAGGAATCAATCAATGACATTTATACGTATATATAAATATATAATGCAAACAATATCGGGCCCCTCCATAAACTACAAAACACAAGTGTCTCAAATAGCCCCCTAATAAATAAATCTACCAGGATACATACATATACATAATTATAAATTGTCCATAATTGTTTTAATTTTTTTTACTAATTATTTGTAAATATCTTATTCCTACTTGTCTCTATCTAGAGGTGTTAATTGTCTCTATCCCATTCGGTAACATACCATGTACTATCACCATACAATTTACATGCGAACCGAAATTTCGGCAGCACCTCCTTATATTTTCCGGATATATATAAAATTCAATACTAATTAGTTGCCACAGTCACATGTAATCCATTACACATGTAGTGGAAAGTAACTAGTAAAGAACCACATATCTGGAGAAAATATAGGGAAACACTACCAAAATTCCAACCACATGTAAATTGAATGATGACAACCTAAGTACATGGTATGGTAACGAACTGTCCAAAATGGGACAATTTAGGAATTCATAAAGAACAAGTATTTTCAGTCGAATGATCATACTTGTTCAATATAAATTCATAAACGGGCGGTATATTGTTGAACCACTAGGTGGCCTAAATATTAATTAACAACATTAGATTACAAATAATCATAAGCATCAATATGACAATATGTAAAGAACAATTATCAAAATATATAAGAACCAATTTATCCAACAACTACAACTCTACAAGAAGATAATGTTTGAGAACAAATAAGAAAATAATGCATATGATCATTAACATACAACATTGCATAATGCAAGTATATGAGGAGATAATAAAGTAATGTGTTATCATTGTTTATTTCCTCTACATTATATTAAATCAAGTGGACTTTAAAAGAAATTTGTGATCATCACAATTTTATATTGTATTGTATGGAAAAAAATAATGTATAATATTTTTTCTATTAATTTAATATTTTAGTAATGTAAAAATATTATTATTATGATTTTACCACATATATTCAAATATAAAAATGGTTAGTCAAGTTACTTTAAAAATAAAATAAAATCAAAGAGAGATAAAACACTTGTTTGTTGAGATCAAACCATATGATAGGATTAATTTCTAACTGTCTAATATTTTTTAATAAATTTGATATTAGATGATCAAGTGGGCATAATTTTTTCCTAAATATAAACTGATACCCATAATTCAGACGGTTTAATTTGAACTAATTTTATGCCATGTATGCAAGTCTCAAGTGCATGCGTATCGTCTATGATACTTCGCCAGAGTATCAAAGGTGTTTCTCGGTGAGGGATCCAGGCATATTAATATAATGGTAGGTTGTGGAGCCCAAGCACTGTGGGCCCCACCATGATGTATGTGTTTCATCCATGCCGTCCACCCATTCTTTCAGATCATTTTATGATATGAGCCCAAAAATGAGTTCGATCCAAATCTCAAGTGGATTGCACAGTGTTGATTAAACGCCCACCATTAAAAACCTTTTGGGAGCCACAAAAGTTTTGGATCAAGCTGATAAATATTTTTTCCCTTCGTCCAAGTCTTTATTACCTAATCAACAGATTAGATGTCAAATAACCATTACAGTTGGCTCTAGGAGATTTTTAATGGTGTAATTCAATCACTACTATTTTCCCATGGTGTGGTCCACTTGAGATTTATATCTACATCAATTTTGTGATCAAGCCCTAAATTTATATTTCAAAATGGATGGACGGCATAGATAAAACATATACATCATGGTGGGCCCCATGTAGCACCAACCACTGGGCACACGAAATCCCTTGCTCCAGCGTAGATTCCAAGGAGGGGCTTCACAGCCATGCCTGAAATGACGTTTCCACAACTCCCTTTTGACTTATTTGAAACGGATGGGCTACTCATGGTCGGTGCTCTGTGGGCCCCATCATGATGTATGTGTTTCATCCATTCCGTCCATCTATTTTTCTAGATCAATTTATGGTAATACACAAAAAATGAGATATATCCCGATCTCAAGTGGACCACATCATAGGAAACAATGTTGAATGAACTTCGACCATTAAAAACCTTTTCGGGGCTATAAAAGTATTGGATCAAGTTGATCTTTGTTTTTTCCCTTCATCTGGGTCTTTATGACCTAATCAACAGATTGGATGTCAAATAAACAGTACAGTGGGCCTTAGGAGGATTTAAATGATGGATATCCAATCACTGTTGTTTTCCTGTGGTGTGGTCCACTTGAGATTTATATCCCTCTAATTTTTGGGATGAAGACCTAAAATGATATTTAAAAATGGATGAACGGAATGGATGAAACATATACATCATGGTGGGGCCCACAGAGCACCGACCACCAGCTCTGGGGCATGTGTCAGGGGGAGTAGCCAATCCGTATCCCTATTCTCTGAAAAAAATTGCATCCCTATTCGGCATCCCTATTCTCCGGGGAGTAGCCAATCCATTCCATCCTTTCCACCTCCTACATCCTACCATTGTTCTTATACCCACGCTACAGGCAGATACATGAGAGATCTAATCCATCCACTCATCAGGCGGGCCGTCACGGAACTTGATTCGAGATCCAAGCCACTCATCAGGTGGACCCCATTCTCCAACGGAATTAAGAAAGAGGAAAAAAGAAGAAGAAGAAGAACTCACCTTGATGATGTTGGTCGGGTGGGCAGGCGTGCGGCGAGCAGGGGTAGCAGGCTGGGTGGGACCGTGGGGTAGAGATAGAGAAAGAGAAGAAAATTAGAAAAGGGTAAGGGAGGCAGCCGTGCGGGTGGGGTGGGGACGTGGGGTAGGGTTTTTAATTTTTATGATTATATATATATATATATATATATATATATATATATATATATATATATATACCTATTTCTAACGAGCCGAGTCGAGCGCGAGTTCGAGTTTCGAGTCGAGTCGAGTTAAAATGAGTCATGGTCGAACTCGGCTCATACTCACCTCGAGCTACAATATTTCAGATTGACTCGGCCCGACTCAGCCATTTAAGCCGAGTCAATCCGAGCTGACTTGAGCCGAGTCGAGCGAGTTATTCGAGCTAGCTCGACTCGTGAACAGCTCTAATTCCAACCCTCAACTCCCATGTACTTTATGCCAAGGCTCTGTAGATGTTATCTCATTCAAGGTACTAAATAATGGTTATGTAAACGATGTAACATTGATTATGTAACAGTAACATTGGTGCCCGTTACACGATACGGTGTAATTCTCAATGTGAAAAAAAATATATTCTGTAATGCACCCTTTATGGCCGTTATTGGCTGATATGTGGCCGTAACCAGCCGATACGGGGCTTGTACATTTTTTTTCCTTGAAAAGGATTTCGACCGTTACTGGGCTGAAATAGTCATTACGGCCATTATCATAATGGGCATAAGGCTGGCCTTTACAGCCACCTTTACTATTATTGAATATTATGGTTCATTTTCTCTTGCAACACACCTTTCTCATATGATGGATTTTATTTTGATTGTGAGAGGAGATGGACTCACTTTGGCATCATCATCATCATCATCTAAGCCTTAATACTAACTATTTTGGGTTGGCTGCATGAATCCTTTTTTGCCATCCACTTCATCAAGAACCATATCCTTAGTTTAGTGTTTTAAATTGCAAATAGCGTGTAGTGTAGTGTTCACCTCTCTGAAGCATGTGGCATAAGCTACATAGTGTGTAGCATAAGCTACAAGTTACTTCTAGATTTTTAATCAAGCTTGTATCTGGTCACACCAATTTATGATATTCTACACCAATTAGACTGAATAATAATGAAATTAACAAAATTTCATCATATTTGGTACAACCAAACGCAGCCTAAAGTAACAAGAAAGAGCAATGATTAAATATAAAGGTAAAGAAAGAGAAATGAAATTGATTTATTGTTGTTACTTATATCATTTTTGTAAAAGAATTGAAAATATTTAAGTAATTTTTATTGAAAATAGGAATTTGTAACCAATCATTGAAAACATTGACTTCCATGTTGTAGTGAAAAATAACTTGTAATGTGAACTACATAGTGTGTAGCATAGTCTTTGTAGCATTTAGCGTACACAAATTATCATGTAGCGTAGGCTGCACGAGACTTAAGCTATTTTCATGAGCTACTTAGCGTTAAGCCTACGCTATGCTACGTAGCGTAAGCTACACGCTACATAACATAGCTATTTAAACACTGCCTCAGTTAGAGCATGGGTTATCAAATCTTTTCTTACCACCTCCACCCACGTTGTTTTGGTGTACCCCTTCCCCTTTTCTTACCACCTCCACCCACATCGCTTGAACCAACTCACTTCAGTGCAGTTCTTGGTCTCCATTTCATATGGAAGAACATCTAAATCTACTTTCCCCTGTCTTGTTACCTAATGATGCTATTCCTACGTTCCCTTGAATTCATTATTTCAAGTCCTTCCTCACGTTGCCACTCATCCATCTCAACTTCTTCATTTCAGCTACACTTATCCTATGAACATGTTCTTTCTTGACTACCCAACATTCTGCCCCATAAAGCATGGCTGCTCTTATAAAATCTCTGCTTCAATTTGATTGTTATGCAGCGATCACTTTAAACTTTAGAACCACAATCTCCACTTTATCCACTCAGCTCTAATTAAATGGGTAATATCTTTCTCAATCTGTCTGCTCTCATGAATTCTTGACCCAAGAAATTGAAAATGGTCATTTGGGCCATCTCCTCGTCGGCAATCATAACTAATTCCTCTTTTCCACTCTATTGTTATTAAATTTGCATACCCTATACTATGTTTCAATTCAACTGATTAAAAAACCTTTAGGGGCTGTTTGATTTTCCATTTCCATGGTAAATGCCTGGGAAATAAGTCATTATTACTAGTTGCTCCTGTTTGAAAATAGATGGGTATTTCTGCCTCAAAAACCAGCTGAAAAGTGCTGACTTAAATTTGTGGGCCCCACTGTGATGTATGTGACATCCACACCGTCCATTTGTTTTACTGGAACATTTTAGGGTATGAGCCCGAAAATGAGGCAGATCCAAAGCTCAAGTGACCCACATTACAAGAAACAGCGGCCATAAAACTTGGACCAATGAAAGGTTTTTTCTTCCTAAGGCCCACAAGATTGTGTATTTGTTATCTAACCGGTTCATATCGTCACACGAACATGGAGAAGGGGAAAACACAAATATCAGCTTCATCCAAAACTTCTAGGGGCCCCCAAGAAGTTTTTAACAATAGGCGTTCAATTCCCACAGTTTCCTGTCATGTGGCCCACTAGAGCTTTGGATCTCCCTCATTTTTTGGCTCATGCCCTAAAATCATTTAGCAGAGCATATAGACGACGTGGATAAGCCATATACATCAGTGGGCCCCACATGAAATTCACGCCCCTCGATTTTAAGGTTCAAAATGCAAAAACATCAACATCTGCATTGGGAGCAGTGTTGGAATTACCCTGGTAAATAATTATTACAAATTTCCTATGTATTTACCATGTGAATTAAAAAACAAACACCCCCTAAGATTCTAAAGCATCCCTCCATAGTTTTAGCTCTGTATTCACCTCCTCCCTCATCTCAGGTATCAAAGCAATGTTATCTGCAAACAACATACACCATTGGACCTCCTCCTGTAAATGCCTCTTTAACATTCCATAACCAATGCATACATTGTTTCCCTGCAGTAATGATTGTATTTGCTTCTAGTGGAAGCTTACTTTATTTCTGCACCAAGTGTTTATGAAAACAAAGTATTCTTTACATAGTTTGGGTTAGTTTTTAAGAGTTACTAAAGAAATATACTCGGTCATCTTTGAGAAATCAGAGACTCGACCTTTTTTTCTTTTTCCCATTCAGGTACCTTTCTGAAATGTTCTTTATGTTTGGGAACAGACTGCAACCTCGTGCTGTTGACGTGCTGTAAGTTGGGTCCAAGTGGTAGAACTAGCACTGGAATTGGTCCTACATTACATGTGTTGTCTGGTCAGATTGATGCCATTGAGACTACATAAGGAAAACAACTCACTTGAAAAAAAAACATATCTTGAATACAGTTGGACATGGCCATAGGGACAAGATTTTATTTAACCTTGTTGTTTTTATCTTTCGTGCGATACAATTTATATAACACAGATATATTGAAGGTAATAATATTAATGTACTTCTATATGCATATAAATTTGTTTTTGTTTTGTATTTTTCACGAACTAGAAGTCAATATTTACTACCAACAGTATGATGCAACCGTACAGATGTGACTTCGTGTTGGGTTTGCCATGGTTGCTGTGTCTAACACCTCATATTCCATTGTGAGTGTGACCAGGTCCGACATGTCCATAAATTATGATAGAGGTAGATGTCATTCTATACCTGCTGAACAAAGCATTCCAGGATCTGGAATGGAAAGCAAAGAGGTGGTTATTCAACAAGATAGGTTGTTGCCTATGCTACCCCAAGGAGAAAGCGCAAACTCAAAAAGATGCTACATGGCTTGCCTAGCAGATAGAGAAATAAGAACTGCAGCTTCTGGGCCTAACGCTATTCCCAACCTCTGTGGAGTTCCCAAAAATGTGTCTCTAGGTGGCCAAGGAAGTGTCCCACTGAGTTCTTCCCCGAAGGTCGAGCCTAGTCCCTAGGAGAAATGGAAGGATTTAGGAAGATGAGCCCTGAAAAATAGGCAGCTTTGCGTTCGACTCGTCCAGAAAATCGAGCAAATCTGTGATCATGGCAGAAGCTAATGCAATGATTAACACTTTCAAGAAACTGATTTCAATTTGATTGAAAGGCTAGGAGTGTGTTCATGGCAGAGGCCATCCCATGTCATTAATGAACTAGATGAAAGATGGAGCCATGGAGACTATTCATGCTCTTCATGAGACTTTAAAATATATATATATATATATATATATATATATATATATATATATATATATATATATATATATATATGTATATCAGATGAGGGTGAATCTGGTTTCCCATTTATCATATATCTTATATGTCACCGGATAGATTCAAACCAGTGTTGAAGAGGTTGCAACAGAGCAATTGAAATGGAATTTCAAAGGGAGAAATGGACTAGTCTTTCTTAGTTGTCCTATGACATTTTCCCCCTTCTTGTTTACAGGTTTTCCTTGAGTTCTTTTACAGTATTTTTTGAATTATTTGCCTTCCTTTTAATAAAGGAAGTGGAAAAAGAGAACCATTCTACAAACAAGTTTTTTTCCCCCCTAATATCCAACAGAAATGTAAAGGCATCGTATAAACTCTATGGTTAAGGTCCGAGCTATTGTTTGTTGCAAAATAATTCTGAAGTTTTACTTGCATTGAGTCGTTGATCCAAGTTCTGATGGGCACATGGCTAATCTCGTACCACCCAACACATGCATGCTTGTGTAATTTCTGATCTAGCATTGAATGCATTGAATTGTTTCTAATTCATTGTTTGCTATTTTTATCTCCTAACTTAATCTCCAGTCTTCACCTCCCTGAGTCCTGACTACTTCCCAAATTTGATTTGCGTGCGGCTCTGGTTGAATCTATCCGGTGACATATATATGGAACTCAAAGCATCGCTGATCATTTGTAAACAATCTTCCTGAATATCTATATGAATTGTCTAGGTTGTTCCCCGCGACATAATTGAAATAGATGGACAGGAGGATCCATCAGGAGTTGTGATCACTGGGGAGACAGATACCATTGGTGCCAAGAATAAGTCAACAATGGGCTATGCTAAGAATTGGCAGAAGCCAATAGAGGTATGCCCATGTTTATGCATTCCTTGCTCACAGCTTGTGCAGATATGTGATGATGTGTTGGTTTTTTCCAGGATGCCTTGGCTGAGGGCAATGATTCTAATAAAGATGTTGAAGTTGAAAGCGCTCTTCTGAATCATCTCAAAATTCCTCCAAATCCTCTCAAACTTTTCGGACCGGCCTCACTGGATCTGAACTGTCCTGACAAATCCAATTCTGATTCGGTGACTAATGATGATGACAACGATGATGCTTATGATGACGATGAAAATTACGAGTATGATGATAATGAGGATCTGGAGTATGAAGATGAAGATTATGACGGTGGTGGTGATGATGATTATTATGGTTTTGATGTAAATTTAGACGCTCAATTCGATGCAGTAGACCTGCCTCCTGGGGTGGAGGCTTCCGTCCCTTGGTTGATGCCTTCTAGTTCTAAGCCAGGCACAAGCAGTTCAGGAGGTGTAAGCTTGCCAAGTACAAGCAAGCAAAAGGAAGAGAGAGAAGATGAGATTGAGAAGAAATTTAGAGAGTTTAAGCACTTTGATACTGTTGCTGATTATTCTGACCACCATTATGCTCAACCACGAGAACAATCACGTAGTGAAGCTTTCCATGGAGTTTCTTTAACAAAGAAGGTGACTTAGTTCTAAAAATGAACTTGGCACTTTTTTACTTTTATTGATTGCCCCATATGTACAAATTACTTAGCCTGATGTTTCCTTTATTTATTTATTTATTTTTATTTTTATGGACAGGCGCCAAAGGATTGGGCAAAAACAATTCAGCAAGAGTGGAAGATCCTGGAGAAAGATTTACCAGGTGTCTATGTTGTTTAATTATTTTCTTAACACCAGTGACCTTGAGATAATATATATGCTCATTGGTTCTAATCAAGCCTTTTGAGCAGTGAACTGTACTGGGTGTGCTGTTATTTGTGTGTATGATTAGGTTGTTGTAAATGGTAATTAAGGCACCATTTGGAAAAAAAAGAAGGCTTAAATGGCTATTGTCCCAATTTCAATGACGCCCACAGTACTTGAAAAAGGGCTTTGCTTGGAAGGTGAGGAACCCCATTCAGCAATGAGCAGGGTGGAGAACAGTACCCATTTGGCTCAGGGGCAATTCTGCTCAATGTGAATTTAGTAAAATCCAAATGCACCAAAAAAGTAGGAATACCAAGTTTATGTATGCATATGACTGTAGATGTAAGTTCATTTACAAATGATTTTAGGTGATGTCATTGAATGGTTCCAATATGTCATTTGTTCCATGACATGGCAAGCTGTGCTCAGATCCAAGTTATGGTTGTATCATATGTTGTTTATGGATTCACTACTGGACATAATTGCAAATGAGGGCTGCTTACCCAATGGCTATTTCTGGTTCAGATGAACTAATCATTGCAATTCATACCAGTAGTGCATCCAAACGCAGCACCTTACATAAGCATGCTTGCTACTGACAATGAAATATTAACTTCTCAGTTTCACTATTAGAATAAGCTCAATTGTGTTTCCACTTGGGGAACAGGTTGCTAGACTAAGCATCCTTTTGTTTTTCTATGAAAGACATCATGTTCTGGTTTCCCGTTTTGCTTTTATTTTTATAAATAATAGTCTCTCTCTCTCTCTCTCTCTCTCTCTCTCTCTCACACACACACACACACACACACACACACACATGCACGTGTGCACACACCTTATTCCTTTTTTCACTTTGACAGAGACAATATTTGTTAGAGTCTATGAAGAGAGGCTGGATCTTCTGAGGGCTGTCATTATAGGAGCTGCCGGAACTCCCTACCATGATGGGCTCTTCTTCTTCGACATTTTCTTTCCTCCTACCTATCCTTCTCACCCTCCGGTATGTGATCAATTGCAATATAATAAGACATTCCATATAACATAGTCAACCAAACAATATAAGAATCACCATTTTTTTCCCTTTTTGGGCAGCTGGTATACTACTACTCTGGTGGCCTTCGACTGAACCCTAACCTGTACAATTGTGGGAAAGTCTGTCTTAGCCTCCTCAATACTTGGAGTGGCAGCAAATCCGAACTATGGACCCCTGGCAAATCAACCATGCTGCAAGTCCTGGTTTCAATCCAAGGCCTTGTGCTTAATGCGAAGCCTTATTTCAATGAGCCAGGATATGAAAAATCAGCCGGCCAGCCTGCTGGGGAGAAGAAATCCCTCACGTACAATGAGGAAGTTTTTATATTGTCCTGCAAGACAATGATGTACACTCTAAAGAGGCCACCAAAGGTAGGACTGTAATCTCCCAGTGAGTGTTTTGTAGGATCTCTCCATTACTTCTCGAACCTTCCAATTTACTACTTCATTGAGCATGTAAGGATTCGCTGTAAACTGAATCCATTGAAAATTCCCTTGTAACATGGTTTCTCTCTGACCTGATTTTTTTGATCTGCAGCATTTTGAAGACTTTGTGGCTGGACATTTCCGCCAGCGGGCCCACGCTATTCTACAGGCTTGTAAAGCATACATGGATGGTACTCAAGTTGGCAGTCCTGTTGGAGAGGTGAAGGGCCGTTCTAATGGAGAGGTGAAGGATGAGAATGAGGGCAACATGACAACCTGCTCGTCGAATTTCAAGACTCACCTCAGCCAGATATTCCCAAGGCTCTTGGTAGCTCTTACTGACAACGGTGCTGATTGTCGGCAGTTTCTTGATAAGCCAGAGAACACTGATACTGCCATGCTAACGCTTCGAGTCCACAAGTTCGACTAATGAGGAGAAGCCTAAGCGGAGACTTCAAGAAGTCATCGCCATTTTGCATATAAGACATTCTGAGATTTTTACCCTTTTTTTTTCCCCTCCACGGATAAGATTGGACAGGTAAAAGTGGCATGTTTATCTACTCTTTCAGTTTCTCGAATACATATATATATAAATAGACACACTGTAAATAGGTGTAGATATGGGGTGGTGGTAGTTTCGATGTTTATTCCATGTAGGCTGTTCTATGGACAATGCAAAGCTCTTTGAAGGCTGTTCTATGGACAATGCAAAGCTCTCTTTGGGATTTTACTATTTTATTTATATGGAAGCGCGCACTTTTAAATGAGGTTATGCATTGTTTCTAGAAATTTTTTCATGATAATTATTTTTTTATTTAGATGTGAAATAGAAATTAATACCCCAAATGTGAAATATGGTGCTGCTGTAACAGTTCTAGCTGTTTGTCTGAATGCCTTCTGTTATTGGATTGGAGATTGGGAAGAGATCAGTTAGATCCTCTTATCCCCGCATAAGCTTGCCATCTTTTTATTTCATGAAAAGAAAGGGGGAAAGTAAAAAAGAAAAAAAAGAAATGCAATCATATGCTTATGCTTTGAATCCTTTGTACCTTCTGGTGCTTTGAGATCCTTCCCCACAACTGATGGGCCATGGGAATAAAATTGTACAATTTGATCCTGAAATGCATGAAAGATATCATGGGATGAGCAATTCCTGAAAATCTCATCTCCAAGGTTACGATCATCCAATGGGAATGATAGCTGGAGCATGCTCGTCCAAGATTAAGGGGGGTCCGATTGGAATCAAAAGAACTATATTAAAAAGAGGATCCTAGACGCGTAATAGATGGTCATGATAATCTAAACAGTTTGATTGTATGGGTGGGATCCATTTCGCAAAGCAATACTCAAAAGGCAAATACATTGGAATCTAATCCTTGGCCGTGCGATTTCCCCTTTTACTTTCCAATGGGCCCACATGATCAGCGCCATATGGTGGGCCTCCCATTATCACTCTCCTATTTTTCGGTGTCTTACGACCTGTTTTGGAGTCCCCCGGATTGTGAGTGGAATAAAAAGGTCCATGAGCTCGTCCTGCATATTTTGACAGCCGAGCCCATTCGGCATAACCATCAAAATGCGTATTGTGGGACAGCAAACGTTCTCTGATCCCTGCATTGAGAATGGAATGATAACAACCGGATTCCATTTGCATTCTAAGCTAGCCATTCCTGTACATTCAAACAGATCCTTAACAATCACCATCATTTCTACCTAATTTTATGTTGTTTTTGGGCCCACATTGGTGGGTCCCATACATAATCTGATGGTTTTCCATCGTATGGAGTCCCTGCCCCATTGCTCCCTATGATGAGACCCAACCATGGATTGTATTGCCCTAATTTTTGGATTCAGGGATGATCATGGGTAGATGCACCTGATGTACGGGCAGGATGGCATGTACACATCCCCACGCTCTGGTCATTTCTTAGAAACTAGTAACACACAAAAAGCTACGTATTATAATATATATATATATATATATACAGCTGATAACAACATATTCCCCATACATTAGGCAGGCAGTATAAGTTATTTTCAAAGTCTAAAATACTGATTGTACTTGTAGATCAATGGTCAGAGAAGTGGACCATGATGGGTGTGATCACACGGCAACGATGTGGTCGTAGTTCTCAAACGATTTGAGGAATCCGAGTGCCGCGTCCTTGGCTTTCTCCGGTGGAGGCATGGCTGGCGACAACGGCTCAAATTCGGCTTTCCATTCAGCAATGCATTTCTCTCCATTACTACCAGGCACTGGAGAAAATGAGAAGGTGACCCTGTACGGATCATACATCTTCTTCAGCTCTCCTCCAATCACTTGGTATGTTATCGATCGGCCCACTTCCACCTTCTCGATCTTCTCCATCGATTCTTTCACGTAACCACGCACAGCTACATCCATCCATCCATCCATCCGTCCATCAAATATACTTGATTTTATCAGAGATATTTCTTTTCTTTTCAAATTTCAATCGTGCGGCTTATATTCTTCCCCATCAAAACTGTATGCAGAGAATACTTGTATGATGATCCGGACCGTTCATCTGAATAACACCACTCTCGATGGGGGTTACTGAAAAAATTTATATAAGGTTTATAATCCTAACCATTCAAAGGGAGGATTTTCGGCAATCATTAAACACAGTCCATAACCCTCAATTTCAAGGCATTGATTGGACAGTAAGGGTTTTCAGATCTGTGCTAGTTTTTGTTCCATAGCCCATCAACAAGGGCGTATTAACTATCCGGATCATCATACACGTGTCACATGGTTTCAATCGGTCCGTGCATATGATATGTTTTGATAACCGCACAATAATATAATTCCTCCTATGTCACTTGGGCCTTCATAACGTGCGCATGGTAGCTTTGACTACGTGGAGCTAAAGACTGAATTCTAGGGTGCGCAGGTTAAGCCACCGTTAACTGATACGAGGAAAACCAAGATCAAATATCAAGCTTTTACAATATCCCATCCGTCCAAACGGTTTCTCCTACCATGAAGAACACCTGCTGATAGAATCAACTCATCATGTGGACCACAACGTTGAGGACAGTGGACATCCACCTATCTCACTCGGTATTCGGTCAGGTAGGGGTAACATCCAGTTTGGTCAGGCCGTGACCGTGGGGCCCATCTTATTGTATTTTTTTTTTTTTTTTTTTTTTTGTATATCCACGCCGTCCATTCATTTTTACAGCTTATTTTAGCGTATGATCCCAAAAATAAAGAAAAAATTAATCTCAGGTTGACCGCATCATAGGAAACGGTGGTGATTGAACGAAACTTGCTAGGGCCCACCATAATGTTTATTTGACATCCAAACTGTTGATAAGATCACATGCATAGATATGGATGAAGGGAAAAACACAATATCAGCTTGATCCAAAACTTTTGTAGCTCATGAGAAGTTTTTAATCATCAATCACCACTGTTTCATATGGTGTGATCCGCCTGAGATTTTGATATGCTTAGGTTTTGGTTCTATGCTTAAAACGATTTGGAAAAATGGATAGACGGAGTGGATATACAACATATACATCAAGTTGGGCCATGTTGACGACTTCTCCGAACTGGGTAGGGGGGAGTGTTAGCCACCCCCGTTAGGATCGATACCAAGACATAAGTGTTGAAATGAGGTATCTCCATTCAGTCTGCCAATTAAGCTATGGATCCGGGTATTGCCCGGACCTGACCGAATCCGCTCCCCACATATCTTATTCGAGGTAGACATGTAGTCCACGTAAGGATGATTAGGTCAGCTGATGGGATCAACCTTTAGGATTCGGATGTGTTGGATGTCATATTCACATGACACATATGGCATATGTAAACATGCATGGTGATGCGTGTTCCTTCTGCCATGCATACAGCGAGATGGAGTTCACTTGCAGAGTTTTTCTTGATCCGAACCGTCCATCCATTCGGGACTACCAAATAATACTAAGAAAATAGCTTTGACAATCGATTGATCTTTTTAGATGAGAATCTCGACTATTTTTGTTTCCAAATCATCCATTTGAATCTCACCAATCGATGTTCAGGATCATCAGCCCGGAGTAAGTTTCCGATGATGGCCCATTCACTTAAGTTTCCGATGATGGCCCATTCACTTTAGTTTCCCTATCATGAGCGGCTCCGATCATTCAAACTTCGCACACGTGGACCCCACTTAGGATTACGGGGAGAGAGAGAGAGAGAGAGAGAGAGAGAGAGAGAGAGAGAGAGAGAGAGAGATTACCAGGACCCAGCTTGAAGAGCCTCAAGCTACCAGGGCTCCCATCACCTTGAAGATACTCAGCAGCAGCAAGCATGTCTGGATTGATCTTGCTCACAATCTCATTGTTTCTATACATCTCCCATGCTTTCTCTGCTGGAATGTTCAGCACCACCTCTCCTTTCATGCTCCTCATCTTCTCTCTCTCTCTCTCTCTCTCTCTCTCTCTCTCTCTCTCTCTCTCTCTCTCTCTCTCTCTCTCTCTCTCTCTCTCTCTCTCTCTGCTTGTGCATGTGTTCTCTTTAAAGGTGGTGAAAGATAAGTGCATGTGCACGTGGTACACATAAGAGATTTTGTTACACTTGGAATATAATGCTGTGGTGGGGATGAGCTTCTTTTTTATTGAGGAGAAGAATCCAACTCATTTTAGGCCCTTCAAAAGCATATTCTACGCCCAGTGGAGGAATTATATGATACGTGGACCCCACCTTCGCTGTGCATTTTACACTGCTTCTCTATTCTGATGAGTGGGGCTCATTTTTTGGTGATCTCGACCATTGATCTGCTGTGCTCGGTGGAGGATGGACCATGCGCTAAAATTTCCCAGATTTGAATATCCCCCAAACCAATATTGTTACATTTTTTTAGTCGAATGTGGACCGTTGTCTATCTCTAGCGACAAAATGAAAGGTTGATATTGTAATATCAAGGAGACTTTTGAGAAACGTCCATCCATGGTTGGAAACACTAGTCCAATGCTCTGGATTACCAAAACACGACCCCATTTGTCAGAATTGAAAACCCACGTATACCTTTCGAAGATGTAAGCCACGTATATCGTAATCCTTGCCTGAGTTCCCAGGAGTCATATGATCCTCGCCTGAGGATGATATACATACAATATCCTCCCCATTGAGTTTGTAGTACAAGTGGGGCCATTGCTTGGATGATCGAGACCATTGATCTGTTAGGGCCCCACGCGGAATGGGGGCAGTTGAAAAATCTCCAAGGTTGGAAGACCCTATACATCACAACTTTAGCCTTTGTTGGTGATGAATGTGGGCTGTTGCTTGTCTTTTTATTGTCACCATCTATTTTTACGCCGTTGATGGAAGGGCTATGGTTGTCCAATCTGAGTGTGGCCCACCATATCAAGGTATTGGTCATTGAAAATATGCCTGCCTTAAACAAACTCAAGGAATGAGGCATGGTCGTCGTATGATTGTTCCTAAAGTAAGAAAGTAAAAAGAAGCAGATTCCATCATATCAATTTCGTAGGCATAGGTTGAGTTAAATATGAGAGCGGATTAGGGGAGACCCCCCACCTCAACCAAGATGGTGCGGCCCTTACCGTGTGGCCCACCTGGATGTATGTATTATGTATCCACGCCGTCCATCCTTTTTTCCAATTCATTTTAGGGTATCATTCCAAAAATGAAGCAGATCCAATTATCAGGTGGACCATACCATAAGAAACAGTAGTGATTGACCATTAATGGGCCACAAAAGTTTTGGATCAAGTTGATATTTGTTTTCCCCAAGCTTATGTGACCCTATATGCATATTGGATGGTAAATAAACGTTATGGAAATATTAAAGTGTGTTCTAAGAAGTTTCTAATATTAGGACGATAAATCATCACTATTTCTTATGGTATGGTTCACTTTATAATTGGATTTGAATGTTGAAGGAGGTTCTTCTTTGTTTGGGATGCTAAGGATGCGTTCAATTATTTTTGAATCATCTGATGGATATACTTAGTCGTTGAGTATGTAATTTAGAGTAATCAATATATGAATAGAATTATTTAGATTTCTGATGTGACAGGATTTAGCATACGTATTTCACTCTACAATGCATATGAGTGAATGCTAAGCTGCCACGGACCATTCGATTGGGTAGAATCTAGAATTTCGACAAGTCCCAAAACTAAAGCCTCCATGAAAAGCTTTGCAAGAAAGGTTAGGAGAGAAATGATAATGTCATGAATGTCATCTGTAGTACTTCATGTAGCTTGCTAGTATCCTTGGACATTGAGCCTTCGAGGAGGGTGTGATTGATTTGATTGATTCATTTTGGTTTCCTTAGTTGTGCGATACATTTTACAATGCTTACAAAATGACTCATCTGAGCATTTTGTGGAGTTGTTACTAACCAAAATAGACACCAGAATATATGGTTGGCTAGAATATGTAGAATTGCTTAGATATTGAAATTTTTTGACTCACGTGACTCTTGGTTTGATGTGCACCCTGAATTTTATGTAAGGGCATTGAATACGAAAAGTGAAAGGATTAGGCACCATTCCCCCCCCCCCCCCCCATATAGAACATGATTTTTATATTGTTAGGTTAATGCAAGGGCATTTTCATACTGGGCTCGAGTGAGGTCGCTTGTGGAATGCAGGGGCACACTCGGGGTAGGTGCGGCCCACGGAGGAGGTCTCGTGTTCGAGACTCCTCATCAGGGGTGATTAATGCGCATTTCACACCGGGCTCAAGTGGAGTAGCCCATGGGATGCGGGGACACACTTGGGGTGGGCGGCCCATGTGATTTGGGGCCCACGAAGGGAGTTCGGCCGATGTCCTAAAACCCATGAGATGTGGGACTTGGGCTATGAGATAAAGGGATTAATTCGCCATACTCTAACAGTTCGAGCTTTTAGAGCAAGTGGTTAATTGTCCTACATCAAATTGGTATCAGAGGGGGAGGTCTCGGGTTCGAGACTCCTCACCGGGGGTGATTAATGCAGGGGCATTTTCACATTGGGCTTGAGTGGGGTCGCTTGTGGGATGCAGGGGCATACTCGGGGTGGGTGCGGTCCACGGAAGAGGTCTTGTGTTCGAGATTCCTCACCGGGGGTGATTAATGGGCATTTCACACCGGGCTCCAAAGAGACAATTGTAGAATATACTTTATGCAATGTCAAAATAGGGCTTACTAATAAAAGTGCTCAATTATTTATTTATTTATTTATTAAATTACATTAAGAAATAGATGTAAGCCAAAAGATAATAAAGCTAGATGATGATCTGAAAAGACATAACATTGAATTTTCAGCTCTCCTTCAAAATTACGTTTTCTAATACAACAGATCCTCCGAAGAGGTAATTGTAGAGCATACTTCACACGTTGTCATAGTAAACCAATTGAACATAGTGTTATAAAACTAAAGCTAAATAAAGTAAAGAAGAAAAAAGAGAAAAGTGGTTTTAGAAAATGTGCCGAATGGAAAAAGAATAGATCAGAACTATGGCTTTGAAATGAAATGAAATAGATTAAAAAATCAGAGGACAAATCTCTGGTGAAGATTTTGGCTTGTAAGGAAGGGAAATGCAGAGCTTCTTTGCTACTAGGGAGTGAAGGTCAGGGGCAGAAAGCTCTGCCTCTGGCCTTGGCTCCAACCCTTTCCCTTTCTCTCTCTTTATTTATCTCTAACTCAAACTCTCTCTCTCAGTCTCAAAATTCTTTTGAGTTTGATCCCACCCTTCTTTTTTCCGCTCTCCCTGTCTATCGAGCCCATTTAAATATACATTTTGTAGAGGGATGCACAAGGGTGTTTTAGTAGGTTTAGTTTTGCCAAGCCTTTGTTTGAATCAGGACAATATTAGAACCGCGAGTTAATTAATACTCTGACAGCGCACACTTGATAATCAAGCACTCTAAAATTCCACATGTGGCACAAATTAACACATTAAACCAACTATATTATGGATCCTTCACATTTTCAAATGGGACTGTAGGAACAATCCTAACCTTTGATCTACAGAAACTTGTTTGTTGACGTACGATCATAGGATATTTTTCATGTTTGACTCTCCTAAAATAGGTCCCAAGCCCTTGCATGATGGAATAAGCATCTATACGCAAAGTATGAAATTTCGGCCCGGCGTATCATCCATCATATTCTGCCAGAGTATCAAAGTTTGTCTCTATCAAGTGTAGCCGCCTTATCTTTGTCATTTTCTATGGTCAAGCCAACTTAATGTGTGCCATTCACATTTTCATTATTCCAAATATACTTTTTCTGTTTATAACTGGTCACTATATCAAAGTTTGTCTCTATCAAATGAAGCCGCCTTTGTCATTTTCTATGGTCAAGCCAACTTAATGTTCACATTTTCATTTCTTCCAAATATACCTTTTCTGTTTATAACTGGTCACTATCTCGAGATAGTTGGTACCCTTCGGTATGCATAGGCCTGTGTTTTTTATTCATTAGGCTTATATGTGCATACAGACTTTAGTATAACACATTTTATAAAAATTTATGAAACACAGAGACTTATAAGCTGATTTATAACATTCCATTCTATCCAATATACGACTAAAGATTTTCATAAAAGATAAAACAATGCAAAGATGATTTTTCCTCCTTTTTTATCTCTTTGTATTTTTGAAATACATTTAAGTTAATATTTCTTAGCCATTCATTAGGAAGTATGGCATTATTAACATCCAATTTACTAAACATTATGGTAGTACACTCTGCAAGTGAGCCATATGCATGTTCACAGCATGATTTTTGGTATGTCCCCTTGTCAGATAAAATAAATTGGATTGGATATATGACCATGGCCCCACACTCAACTAATGATAGGCATCCCATCCCAATTCTTGCTTATAGTGTGGCTGGTGTACCTGAGTTTTAGATATTCTTGATTTTTGGATTCTAAGGTGAACATGAGGTAGTTCGCATGATGGCAGGGCGGATCTCATGCAGTCTTCCCCAAGTACCTCTTGGTTAGTAGTAGGCATGCACATGATTTCCCTTCCCACTGGGACTTTTTTTTTTTTTTTTTTTTTTTTTCTAGTACACCCCATTGCCAGTTGACACTTCACTGTTAGCCACTGCAGTTCGATACCAAGACCTCAATGTTGAAACCAGATATATATCTTTCACTATGTCTACCACTTGAGCTATGGATCAAGGTGTCCTTTCCACTGGGACTTGGTTTGACTAGTGACCCCAACACCATAGAGCTAGCTGGTGGCAAAGCTCTATGGGCCCCACCATGATGTATGTGTTTTTTCCACACCGTTCATCCATTTTGTCGGTTCATTTTAGATCATAAGAAAAATAAGGTAAATCCAAATCACAAGATGACCACCCTACAGAAAAACAGTATTGATTGAACACTCATCATTAAAAACTTCCCGGGCTCACTATAATATTTATCTGCCATCCAACCTGTCGGTAAAGTCACAAAAACTTGAATGAAGGGAAAACACAAATATTACCTTGGTCCAAAACTTCTATGGACCTCAAGAAGCTTTCGGTCTGTGTGGTTTGCTTAAGATTTCTATTTGCATCATTTTTGGTCTCATGCTCTAAAATGAGCTAGAAAAATAGATGGAGGACATGGATAAAACACATACATGATCATGATGGGGCGGCAAAGCTTTGACACCAACAAGGTAGCTGATGTTGGGGTCACTAGCCAAACCATGTCCACTGGCTCCACCCTTTCAACCACTGCATCTTTAAAGGAATGCAAGTATATATACCTACAAAAGTGCTTTGAAAGCTACGCATTCAAAAGCATGACGTTTAAGTCGATCAACAGGTGGGGTTCACGGTGACTATTTCTTAAGGGGTCATTTGGATGCTTGTAAAATCATTAAGTTGTAATCTGATTACAGGTAATCTAATTACAGGTGTAAAGTGTTTACAACATTATTTAGCTTTAAGTTGTAATTTGATTGTAGGTAAACAATTGGATAACCCGAAATCTATTTATAGCCTATAAATGGGTATTCATGCATGACAAAGCTTAAAATGGTATATCCTTAAAAAATAATTAAATGACATAAAAAAAATCTTCATTTAAGATAGATCATCGGGATAAACCCAACTCAATAAAGCCATGTCTCTAATCCTTACGCTAAACAAATCATTTGGTGAGCCATGTTATTATAAATAGTAAACTTACTATTTATAGATGGTCATGATTTTCACTAGACTTCTTGGTTTTCGGCCAAAAATAGTAAGTGTCCTATTTGGCTTGACCATGTTATTTTCTTAAATTTTCAAAGCACTTTTCATGTTAGACACAACTCCTAAAACTCAATGGATCAAAAGTTATTATCAAACTAAAACTTATTATAAATACTAAAAGTGGAAATAGAATGATTTTCAACCGTCGATTAGATGGAATCTCGCAAATTCAGCATGGGAAGCTCGGCATAGCAGGGTTGGGTGGCTAAAGTAACTTCTCTTACCCATATATGGTACGTCAAATAACTTATTCTCTATTTGCGAGATATGCTGCTTTAGAGTTCTGATGGTCCGTATGACTTCCGCCTCCGATAAGGCCTTCCCTAGTCTATGACATGAAAGGGTTGCGTCGCTCTATATCATACATTGATGCATGCGTTTTACCTGTGCCATTCATCCATATACACCCTTTACACACTACATTCTAATTATATACATATATAAGTGATCCACATGTATTGTGAATTTGGTTAGTTGATTACAAATTCATGGTTCCTTTCTAGCAAGAATTTTATCCCAAACATGAGAATTAAATGAATGGCCAAAATACCATCTATTTCCAAACATACAATCATTGTGAAATAATGATGTTAATCCAAAGGTGACCTACCTGAGTTTTGATCCCCAAGATTTTTGTAGTCAAGATTAAAGAGAGGCAGCTTACTTGACTCATGGGGTGAATTTTGTTGAAGGGACACTCATGTGCAGCAACTGCTTCGAGTGGAGTAAGCAACTCTAGGCTTATAGAGTCCATTGATATTTGAATAGAGACAACTAAAAATTAAATACAAGTTCAATGCAACGGTTGGGTAAGGTTATCTAAAAAAATTCTTTAAAATCAAACAAAAAAAACAAAAAAACAAAAAACACGGCGGCTGGTCCAGAAACTTCCATTAGTTTTTCTAATCTTATTATTATTATTTTTTTGTCTTTATCTAAATATAACATGTTTTGTGTTGTACATTATATCGGCGGGGCGCACTAAACGGAGCTGCACAAATTAATTCAAAAGCTAGCAATTAATGTTAGTAGTCATCATGCATGTACCTGTCCCACTCTCGCTCCAGGGGACGTGGATTTCAGCGAAAGCCTCTCGCAGAAGTTCCAGCACTGGGATGCTAGGTGGGGTCGACCGTGATGTTTATGATAAATTCATACCATCCATCCATTTTCTGAGATCATTTTACGACCGAAAATGACGTGGATTCAAAACTCAAGTATACCATACGAGAGCGACAACTGGGAAAATAGTATAAGGTCATTCCCACTGGGATGAAGTGAAAACACTGAAAATTTATTATAATACGAAACTTTTGTGGCCTTCAAAATGTTTCAACGGTGGTGACTGAATCGCAACTGTTTCCTCTCGTGCGGCCCACTTGAGTTTTGTATCCATCTAATTTTCTGTATAAAATCCTAAAATGATCTCAGAAAACAGATAAACAGGGTGGATTTATGAAAAACATCAAGGTGGGCCCCACCTAGCATCCCAGCGCGGGAACTTCCTGCGAAATCCCCCGTCCCGCTCGAGGACGCGGATTTCGTGCTAGAGCCTTTCCAACTTCATGCGATGGGAATTTAGGTGGGGGTCCACCGTGATGTACCCTGTTCATTGGTTTTTTCTAAATCATATTAGGTTATGGGACAGAAAATGAGGCAGATTCAAAACTCAATTTCTACCGTTGGAACCTATCTAAAATCTACAGTGATGTTTATATGCCATCTATACCGTTCATAACATTACTGTTACTGGGATGAGCTAAAGAACAAATACTAGTCTGATCCCAAACTTCTGTGGCCCGCAAATATTTCAACGGTGCACGTTCAATCCGAAAAAACGAACGGACGGGGTGAATTTCTCACTAACATTACGGTGGGCCCACCTAGATTCCTGTCGAAGAAAGTTTCTCCGAAAGGCTTTCGCAGGTAATCCACGCCCCTCGCTCGAGCATTTGCATTCACTTTAGGTGGGTCTCAAGAAAAACCAGAGACGGCGCACGTGTCCTACGCACATGTGGCTAAGTCCAAGTCGTGAACCGCTGTAGATGGGGCAGAGCCTCAACCTGATGTTTGATTAATAGGCATTTATTATTGAATATAAGACCATTTGCCTATGTTTCATCGAATCCGTCCATTAGATGTTCACCAATCGGCCACTTAGAATCTTTTATTCACTATATATATTTTATTTTTTAGTCATCTTAAATGGGTCCCATGATTTGGAGGGTTTGATTAGATGTGTATATGTGCTATGTATGTAGGGACCCAATGCATGCCTATGGATGACGATACACTACTAGAGTACGGAAAATTTTACTTTAATGGAAACTCTGGAGTCCCCAGTCTCGTCTTCAACCTAAATAAAAGAAAACGACAAAAGAGCTAACAGATACCATACATCCAGCGTCGTATGGAGAAATTACAACGTTCAGCGGGTGTATGTGAACTTTCATATACGGCCATTTCATCCCCGCCAGCGTGTCAGATATGTAGAATATCTGAGTCGCGGAAAAGGTGAGCCACACAATGAAGATGACCTAATATGAAAGTCAGGATGGACCACTCATCCAATCGGACACAACTACGACATTTATGAAGAGCCAATGGTATCACTGACTGGAATTGTGTGGCCCACACGAGTGACTGGATAGGCCTGATGTTGAGATGACCACTACGATTTCCTATCTTTTGGGATATTCTGTCACGTTGGCAGGAAAGAAATGACTGTATCACTGTTGAAAGTTCAAGTACAGCCGCTCCGTGTGATTATTTCTCGCTTGTATATGGTTTTGGGACGAGACGCGGATTGCGTACTCATGTGGGGCCTACTGTGTTGTATGTGTCTTCTCCACGCCGTCCGTCCGTTTTACTAGCTCATTGTAGGGCATGAGGACAAAATCGAAGTATATCCAAAGTTCAAGTGGTTTACACCACATAAAAAAAGGCCATGGTAAACCTTTCCAGGACCACATTGCTGTTTGTTTTACATCCAACCTGCTTATGAGATAACAAAGACAGGGATGAAGGAAACACACAAATATCAGCTTGATCCACAACTTCTGTGACCTTAGGAAGTTTTTAACAGTAGGCGTTCAAATCACTCTGTTTCCTATAGCATGGTTGAATGGAGTTTTGGATATACTTCAATTTTGGGTTCATATCTTAAAATGAGCTAGTAAAATGGATGGACGGCGTGGATAAGATACATAGTCACGATGTGCCCTAGAGCTTTACTTAGTACGTTGTAGGGTACTGAGAACGCAATCCATCCGAGACGCAGAAACATATAAGGTGGGGCCATTGTTTCCACGTGGTGAAGCCCAGCTCCTTGAGGTTGTGATAAGATCAAGGCAGAGGAATCAATGCAAGAGATCCACAGCGTCTCGTTTTTGAGATAAACTGCATTGTTAGGCGCATGTATGCAAGGTTTTTTTTTTTTTTTTCTTTACGTTATCTTGTTAATACTCCCACTGTAAGTTCCACTAGCGAATCGATACCAAGACCTCACCGTTGAAACGAGGTATCTTTCACTCAGTCTAAGCTCTAGATCTAGGTGTATTCAAGGGTCCTTGCTCACGCCTCTTAAAAAAGGCGCATGTATTCAATTGATCTACTAATGGCTAGATCTTTTACATGCTGAAAGTATTAACGATATCTAATCTGATCAACCGACTGGCCCACCACAAATAGGCCAGTCCCCAAAGACCGCACATATTGGACGATCTTATCCGTTAGTTTGGAGGACCTTTGTTAAAGTTAAACGGACGGCCAAAGAAAGTTCCTATCACCGTAGATTTTTTCTCTAAAAGGCTTTATGTTAAAAGGGTTAGGATTGTCTAATAGCTGCAAATTTGCATCCATATCAAGGCCTGTAGAATTGACGGTTTGATCACGTGTGAAGACTTTCAGGGGTACACACATGCGGGCTCCACTACCGGTACCACCGGATAGATGTGGTGCCAGGTGATGTATACACACCATCTAACCCGTCAATCAGATGCTTCACTTCGGGAAAAAAAAAAAAAACTAACTGTAGGACCCAAAAATTAGGCCGATTGAAAACTAAGATGGGCGAGAGGAAAGAGAATACGATGGGAAGGAAGCCCACTCTTGAATTTGATAGAGGCCCATCTATGTTGCCAAACAGCCTTAATTTTGTCCGGGCCTTCATCTGGACTGGATGAAGGATCGGACGGACACACAACCTGTTGTGCTCCACGCTAATCAACGTTGGGAGTTCCCTCTCAATATCTGTGGTCCATTTGTGCTTTGGATCTGCTGATTTTTGGCACTGGAGGTTTACTGAGGTGCCACATCTTATGGATGGGTTGGATTCAGTGAATCACTAGCCCCGCCTGGTATTGCCTTAAGCTTACTTAGGGCTGACAATGGGCCAGGCTGGCTGGTCGGGCATTCGGTTGTGGCCCAGTTCGGACCGGACTTGGTTGGGGCATCAGGCCCAAGAGCATGGCTCGGGTTTTAAAATTCAGGTCCATTTTCAATTGCACTGGGCTTGGACTGTGCTTGCCTATTACTATTTGCAAAGGTAATTTTGTAGTATAGAAGAAACACTCTGAGTTGATCTAACCAATCTAGAAATTAGTGGTTAGTTAGGGGGTGTTTCTATTCTAAGTTACTTTAGGTAAGCCTCTTATACCTTAAGTAGCTTATCTTGGGTTTTACTTATTAAGTAAATAAGTTTGTTTGGTAAATAATGTACTTGTTAGTAAAAGGTAGAAAAGCATGTTTTCTTTTCCAACATCACATAAGTGTTTATCTCTCAAGTTTGTTTGGGCCACCCTCATATTCACTGTCCATCATGTGGGGCCAACATTTGATATGGATTGTTCATATGTGGGCCCCACCTTTGATGTGGGTCATCCATCATGCAGGCCCGCATTGAATGTGAGCCATTCATCATTAGGGGCCGACTTTTAATGATGTTGGTCATCCATCATGTGGAGCCCACCATCAATATTATTGACCATCATGTGGGGTTCACCTTTAATATCCACCGCCCATCTTGTGGACCATCCATCATGTGGACCCCAACTCTGAAGTCGGTCGTCCATCATGAGGGGCTTGGTTTGTATGTGGGACACTCATTGTTAGGGCCGACCCTTCGATATTAACTCTGTCATATGGACCCCACCTTCAATGTGGGTTGTCAATCACACAGAGCTGGCCTTGGATGTAGGCCATTCTTCATTAAGGACCAACCTTTGATGTGGACCGTCCATCATTTGGGCCCACCTCAATGTAGGCCAGCCAACATGTGGGCCCCATTTCATTGCTCATCATTGGGCCAACCACACAGCCTTGTGGCCATTGCAGCAGTGCGGCAAATTCCTCTCTCTTTGGCCCATCAACGTCCCAGGCCTTTGGGCCTACATTGAATAATGTGGGGCAGGCTTGTGCAGAGCTTTTGGCCTAGCCTGTTGACACCCCTAACCTTACTGCGGTAGCTATTCCACTGGAGCCCACCCTTTGGGTTATTAGGCTTTGAGCCTATTTCGGTTCATATGTAGGGGTGGCAAATGGGTCGGGCCAGGGCTAGGCTGCGATTGGCCCTGGCAAATGGGTCGTCCATCATGAGGGGCTTTGGCCATAATTGGGCTAACCGTCCTCAGCCCTGGGCCTGTAAGTAAAAAAGCCACATGATCAAAGGTTTCAAATACTCTACCCTAAACCCTAAACCCTAAAAAGAATCCTCTGTTTTGGTAGCCCTTCCATTCATGACGTGTCCCATCGTATAAATGATTTTGATCCCGATTAAAAGCACTTTCAAACTACACATGCAGGTTGAATGGGACTCCACAACAAGTGCCTTCAAATCATCCATTCATCTGTATACCATTGACATATTTGATTATTGGACTGGGCCATCCATCATTGGCCTAGCCCACTCCAGACACCGGGCTAAGATTTTAATCTGGGCACAGCCCTCAGCCCAAGTTTACGGGTCCAAGTCCTGGCCTTAAGGGGCTGGACTGCCAGCGCCGGGCCGGGCCGGGCAACCCTGGCCATTGCCACTCAGAAGATGTGGCCAATTTAAGTAAAAGAGGTTGGCTCCAATTTTGCTTTGGCCGATCTGATCAGATTATATAATCACATCAGTAAGTGATGTTCAGATTAGTGAAGATGCGTCCACAAAATGGCTCGAGTTCAGAGTCCTCCAGACCCAAGTTCTTTAGAAGTGGGTCAGGTCATTGAGACAAATATGGCTGAGATTGTTAAAATCTCGCCATATTTTTTTGCAGAAATTCAATCAAACATCATTATTGCAAAAATAATGTGATTTTTCAAACCTCGGCATTTTTTTTTTTCATTTAAAAATTTTTTCACAATCTTCTTGCGATTTTAATGCAGAGTTTATTTAAACAGTGCAAGTAAATAATTTTACATCAGGAATTTAAAAGTGATTTATAATAAATATATATATTTTTTATGTTTTATTTTCAGCTAGATTTTCCCAATAACAGTGCGGGAAAAATGCCAAATTTTGAAAATCTCCTGAGAAAGCCCCACAAGAATTGTCAGGACAGGTCAGATTGGATCATGCCTGGCCTTACAGAACCTAGTCATGGGTGAAGCCTGGTCATCTTATCTCAGGTCAAAGGTCAGGGTCGGGCCTTGATTTTGGGCCCGTCTAGTCAAAGGAATAGTAGACCAAGTAGTCCATTTCAACAAATAACCCACAAAACCGGGAGAAGAGGCATGTAACTAAAGTAATCTTAACAAAGGAATCGTGGGTCAAGTAGCCAATTATACATGCATAAAACCGCTAAAGATCTTGGCTTCTGCAGTTGTTTTCTAAGATAGCAGCAGATTCTGAAATTGGCGATGATAAGGCCCCTTACTGGACAGGACAATCTTGGATCTCAAACATAGTACAGTCAATCATCAGATGGACGAATCAAATAGAGAGTCTTCATTCACTGAGATGCCTGTGAACACCGACAATTATGACAACCAGGAGCTGACAGATTTAGCAAAACCATCCAAGAAAAAAAAAGAGATTGAAACAGCAAAGCACAAACAAAAATCAAAACACCAACTGGGGCATTGAAACTCATTCATATTTTGCAAACAACACAGAAAAGACATTTGATTTAGCTTTTTTTTTTTCGTGGAAAATCCATAGAAGCAGTGACAAATCTCTTTTCAGCAACTTTTCGGTATGGGAATTTCTTGGGAGATCTTAAAAATTGAGTTTTTTTTAAAAGGGATATTATTGGGAAAATCTTGCTAAAAATAATATATATATATATATATATATATATATATATATATATATATATATATATATATGTGTGTGTGTGTGTGTGTGTGTGTGTGTGTGTGTGTGTGTGTGTGATAAAATAATAAAAGTCTGACTAAAAAGCACCATAATTTCATGAGAGATTGAAATTCTCGCAATTCATGATAGAAGTAGAGAGATACTTTCGTAGGGATTTGGATATCACTAGTGAAAGAAGTGTTGAGAAAGATGAAAAGAAGAATGACCCTTGGACTAGATGGTATACCGATAAAGGTTTGGAAGTGTATGGGAGATACTAGTTTATTTTGGTTTGACAAAGTTGTCAACAAGATTATGCGATCAAAGAAAATGCCTGACAAATGGAGGAAAAGTATTGTGGTACCTATTTATATGAATAAACGAGACATACATAGCTGCATTAACTATCATGGAATTACACTTTTTAGCCATACTATGAAACTTCAATAGAGAGTGATTAAGTAAAGACTAAAGCATGAGACAAATATATTAGAAAATCAGTTTGGTTTCATGCCAGGGATGTCTACCATTGAAGCTATTTTGCTACTAAGATAATTGATGGAAATATATAAGAACAGGAGAAAGGATCCCCTCATGGTCTTTATTGACTTAGAGAAAGCTTAAGATCCCAAGAGAGTTAATCTAGTGGGTGCTGGGAAAGAAAAAGAGTTACAAGACGATAAATTGACATGATTGAGGATATGTATGAAGAGCATTAACAAATGTGAGGACCAGAGGAAAGTGAGTTCCCAATTACTATAGGATTGCATCAAGGGTCAGCATTGAGCCTGCATCTTTTTTGCATTAGTTACGGATGATTTAATGAAGCATTTGCAGAAAAGATCCCATGGTTTATGTTGTTTGTAGATGGCATAGTTTCGATTGACAAGACAATGGAGGCATAAACACAAAGCTAAATTTATGAAGGGGTGTTTTAGAATCTCAGGGATTTAAAATTAGTGAGACTAAAACATAGCATATTGTAACGTCTCGGAAAAATTCGTACAACGACCCGAGTACCACCTCAGGCAGAAATTACTCAAGACCAAATCCTTTAGAAATTAGGCGGGAATTAACTAAGTGCTAAACTAGATAGTCTATGAAATTAGCACTAACCACTTTAAATACGAACTGCAAGACCCAAAACTAGCAAAACCGCTAACGCTATATTACCTGAAAACCTAAGATCAATCTCAAAACCAGGTTGCTATCGGGAGCATCACGAAACTCCGTATCGAACCTAGACCGCGCGTCGAAAGTCCGATTACCCGAAAACTATACGGTTATGACCGCCTTACTGGACTTGACAACCATCTCGGAAATCAAGTCCTAATATTACCCAGAAACACACAACTTGAGCCCAGAGCGAAGTGTGTGAGAAACGTGAATACCTTTGGAAAATGAATCCGGATTTAAGTGATTTGGGCCATTCACTTGCGGGCCGAATTTAAGGTTTCAAACCGTCAGAATCGGACCCAAATACACCCTCAGATCAGGGAAATTTCCCAGCACAGGTCAGTATACTTGTGGCCCTGATCAAGTGCCGACGACCGTTGAACTGAAACTGGTCCGCCATGGTCGATCCACAAATCCGATCAGACTGAAAACTTAGCCTGGCATAGATCCAATGTCAGGGAACTTTTTCTGGACCGTATGCAGAAGGGGGGCCTCCAGATGTGCTCTGTTGGACCGAAACAGCCACTATTTGGCTATATCTTAAGTATACCATGGCCCTAGGGACATTCCCATCAGTTCTGAGCCTATATAAGGCCCTTAACCTACCCCTCTCTCATTTCATACGAATTCTAAACCCTAAGAAAGAAAAGAGGGAGAAAGTGAAGGAGAAAGTGGAGAAGTGAGAGCGAGGGTTAGAGATCGTTCACAGGATTCAATCCCGCCACTCCACATACTTAACTACTGCTTCCATGTCGCTATACCGACGATACCGACTCCGTTATTAGGTAAGGAAACCTAACCCTAATCTGTTTTAAGGTTTCAAATGGAGTGAATGATGATGTGGCTAACCTATTTCATACTATAGGTTGCCGTTGTACCGTAGACGAGGACTTAGTGTTCAAACTGGGTTCGCTACGAGTTTACCGGCGAAAGGTGCGGACTATAAACGTTTAGACTATGGTTTTCAAGGCTTTCAATATCAGTTAATGATTTATGACTGACTTGATTGTTATCACATATGCTTAAATACGATGTTTCTCGTATATTACACATATATGTAAACTATGTTGATTTTAATGCATTCCAAGTGTTTGTTGAAATGTTTGAATGAATATGGGATTATGATTTGTGCTTGCCATGATTATTGAATGCAAATACATGATTGTTGTACGTGTGGCAACTCCAATGTGGAAGGATTTGCTATAATATGCGTTTTAACTAATTAATGACATGTATGTGATATGTGTAGTCTAAGTGTTTGATAAAATGTCTGAATGAGAAAATGTTTGTTGTAATGTATTTAATGAGGGTGTTGAGATATGATTCTCAATTACCTCATCTATAGTTACAATTTCCTTTATGTAACCTACCTTACTACTATGTGATTTATGGATGAAATGCCTATGTATGTTAAAATGTATCTCATGTGTTTGTCAAAATGCTTAAGTGAGATTGATATTGAAATTGGTTATCACATGTTGATTTACTGTCACATATGAATGCTTGTTCTGTTTGAATGCGATTGGGGCTACAATGTAGTTCAGGCAATCGGCAATAGCTTACGATCGGTGGCCGAACTGTTTAGCCACGACGGATACGCCCGATGAATCTGAGTCGTACAGTGGTTATCGACATTGGTTAGGCCACGAGGAGTACGTATGCGCTCCATGTCAGCTAATTCAACGTACGCTCGTACCAATCGAGCCAGTCAAGTAACCCGATTAGCCCAATATATGTTCACCATGTATGGATATTACTTCTTGAATCTAAGGTACCAACTTACCAGTGAAAAGCCCATTTAACCTTGGTACCTCGATCCGCTAAGACTCATGAGCCGGACATGGTGGTATGGAACACCGTGGTCGAGCTGTCGGCCTACGCTGGGGCGACGAGCCTCCCCGTAGTGTCCAATGAGCAAACCAACTCGTGAGCCGAATACGGTGGTATGGGACACTGTATTCGAGCTGTCGGCCTACGATCAGGTGACGAGCTTGTAGTGACCTCGAGTATACGTTAGGACTACGTTAAGGTGACTAGCCTTCCCATAGTAACCTTGAGTATAAACCAGGCCTGCGCTGAAGTGACGAGCCGCTCCGTAGCGACCTGGAACTGCCTATCGTATGAGACTAACTAGGATTGACGACCCTAGATGAATCATTGTTTGGAAAATGATATAAAGGGAGGTACCTTAGCTTCTCAATCTTGCTGTATGAATAAACCTAATTAAGTATTGGCTAACATGATCATGCACCGCATTGCATGTGCTTTGGCGAGGAAGTACACGTTTCGGGAGGATGTCATGCGCGAACGTGAGATGAAGTCGCTGAGGGAGTGTAGGCGAGGGCATGAATCATTATTGCATACCATTCTTGCATTAACAAGAGTAATAGATGACATGATTGCTGTACTGCGTTATCATTACTGCTTGACTAAATTGATAATATATTAACCTTTGCCTTATTGTTCCACTAAGTTGATCACTCACTCCCACTCCGAGACGATGTTTTAAAACACCAACCAGACTCTGTCTTAGTTGCAGATGACGACGCAGCTTATGAAGCGGAACCTGATTTTGATGTCGATGAAGAGGAGTTCTCGTATATGCAATATTCAGGCGGGTTCATGTAGGCCGCATCCTGATTGTCGGGGCTACAGGGATTTCATGATGTAGACGGACCTACTCATTTTGATATTTTGTAATTTGAAATGACACATATAATAGTTTAACCTGGAACATAATTATACTTCGGAGACGCACTATCACTTATATGCTTTACATATATATCTATCACAGTCTTCCGCTTACGTAATTTAACTGTCTCTGGAGTATGATATGCTGTTTGGTATAATCTCACTCATGTTTAAATGCACTAACACGGACGACATAAAATCATCACTTTCTATGTTGCATAAGTGATGCGTTGGAACTTGGGAGTTGGGCTCCTGCTCGACCCCCGATTTTCAGGGCGTTACACATATGGAGTACAATTTTAGTAACAATGATACTAGAAAGGATTGTAGCTGAAATGTGGATGTTGAGATGGATGAGTGGTAGGACGAGGAAGATAGAATTAGAAATGAATGCATTTGAGGGAACTTACGAGTAGCACCAATAGGTAATGAGGGAAAGTAGACTTGGCTGTTTGGTCATGTGCAATGGAGACAAGAATTGCATCGGTTAGGAGTGAGTTGGTACAAGTTGAAGGCTCTAAACGGCCCAAAAGGGCGTGGCCCAAAAGGGTGTGGATGAAGGTGGTAAGAAAAAACTTAAATGACCTACGGTCTAACTGAGGTGGAATGACGGTACATGATTCATGCAACCAGCCCAATTAGTTGGGAAAAGGCTTAGATGATGGTGATTGAAATTCTTGTGATATTAACATAATAACTTCATTTAGTCAATGTTTAAAAAAAATAATGAGATTTTAAAACCTCGCTGATATTTGTCGCAATGGTGTAAAGATCCAAAAAAGGGGAGAAAAAAAGCCATACATGATGAGAACAATGACTGATCTTCAGTGTACTAGATGTCTAACTCATGATAATATTTACAATACACTAATAGCTCCATTTGTTGTTTCCCAAACCAATGGCTGAAATCAAATGCAGTCTAAAGAAGGTTTGAAGCTGTTGGAATTAGGGCTGTCAAGGCTGGGCTAGGGCTGGCAAAATAAAAATTTTGAATAGGCCCAGCCTGAACAGTTCAAAATCCAGGCCGAAGCCAACCCCAGGCCCGGCCTGTTGACAGGCCTAGTTGGAATTATTACAAAAATGTCAAGATGAATAAGATGTAAATCCAGTTACCAGCAGGAACAACTATGCTCCACTCAAGGGCTCTTGGTTTCATTCAGCTCTGCACTTAACATGTGATGAAGAAGAATATCAACTTTGCGACTCCTTGTTTTCAACCTGTATGACAGAACTGAGGAAAGTCATGTCCATTGTGCATGGCAGGAAGTAAATGGATTACTTCAAACATGAAAATCAAGTAGTTCAGATGCATGCCTGAGAACCCGGTGCGGGTCCTTCCTCCCCTGTGTGTCCTGGACAATAAAAAAGTATAGCTTTCAAAGCAGATAATGGGGGTTAGGAATTGGATATGGTCTGGCTCTTGTTATGAGAATATTGCTATGGTTGGTGTAATCATGAATATAACTAAATGATAGATGGCAATGATCTTTTTAAGGGCCTGTTTGGGACTATGAATGGATGCATTCATGTTTTCTGTCATTCCAAAAGCAAGTGGGCCCTGCTGATGACAGTTAAAAATTTGATTATCATCTAGTCCGAGCACCTTGTGTTTTCTGAATGCAGGAGTTCCTTCAATTGTCAGAAAGGCCCTCATTCCAGAAATGCAAGGGACCCCTGCTAGATAATAGCCAACTGCTAAGCTTCCACTGATGGGGCGCACCTGCTTCCAGAAGTCGCGTCGACCATAATGGATTGACAATCAATATTAGACAAAAACTTCTTCATTTCTCAGATGCATGAGACTAAACAATTTGCAAAAGCATTTGAACAACTTAACGAGGGTAGGACATTGAATGAAACACGAAATTGATGGTCTCCGGCTCATTAGTTAGCTGGTAGAGACAATGTAGTGTACGCGAGCTATCCAAGGTTTGATCCCTGGTTGTATTACCTTGTAAACCTTACTAGTATACCCACAAAAAAAGAAACACAGTTGACAGTCCATGATAGCCAATTTTATCTTAGCTAAACAAAAGGTAGGTTGCAGAGATGGCCCATATCAACTTGATAAGCCCTTTTGAGAGATCTTCAGAAAATAGGAAACACAACCTTCAAGCACTCGTAAATTAAAATCAGCATGGGAAGAGAGTGCACAGAATGCCCAGCTTTTGATGGAAAATATGTAAGGGTAAAATCTGAGTCGTTGGATTTCTGACAACTAGATTACTTCACTTTCCAAACCAGGATCTTATCAAGATCAGGGAACAAGAACAGTAAGATTTTACCCTAGTAATGATAGCCACAGGTTTTTAGCATTTTCACTGTATTAATCATAAAAAAGATCATTAAAGGAGCATAGACCATTATTAAAACATTATAAAGTTGATTATAGCAACAAAGAATTTGATCTTCTGGTAATGCTGATTCCATGCAAATCAGCACGGACAAGCATGTGACCATCATTCCAGCAACGGCGTCAAAGATGAAATAAGAGACTCCATATGTCCTCGTGGTTCAATTTCATGCTTACCAATAAAAGAATCCTACTTAAAAGTAAGCACAATTCGCAATGTTGAAAGAAAACAGTGTGCTTCCAAGAAAACTTTGGATTAAAGGTTTGGTCAAAGAAAACCTATAACCTTGTTTGTGCGATCTCTTTTAGAAGAACAAGATGAGAATGGTTGGAAGAATGTTTATTGTAACTATCACCATATGGCGTCTGCTTCAATGATATATGCAGGTGTTTGGTCATATCCAAAAATTCATGGATGTTTACCATTACCCTATGAAGAGTACATCATCAAAGACTCAAAGTGGGAGGCACGCTTCTTATAAGAAAAATGTTGTATTTAGTCAATAATCAGTAGTTCTTAAGACTTCTGTGATATATATAACTAATAAGCCAAGCCACCACAAGAAAAATGCAATAGCCAACATGAATGATTTAATAAATTTTGAAACAAATCCCATGATGAGAAATCATACAGAAATAGCCATTGATTCAAGAGTAGCTGGTCAGTCAGTAATGTTCTCTTGCAGATTTATTCTTCATTTATATACATGATGATTTTAGGGCCTGTTTGTTTTGGTAAGTTCCACGGTAAGCGGCGTAATGAATGCTAAATAAGTAATGATTACCATTACCACAGTAGTCGGAAGTAAAACAGGTTTTACGACCGTATGCAATACACCTCTTGTAGCTCCGCATCCAGACATGTAGAGTACTTTCCTGATTAGATACACTTGGATGTAATCTCATCAATACGTGTTACATCCACACCGTTCATCCATTTTGTAATATCATTTCAGGGCATGTCCCCAAAAATAAGGAAGATCCAAAGCTCATGTGAACAACACCACAAAAAGCATTGGAGATAATGATGCCCACTGTTGAAACCTTCCTATGGCCCACCAGGATGTTTATTTGCCATCCAACTTGTTCATAAGTTCAAACAAAGCTGGATGAAGGAAAAGCACGAATATCAGCTAGATCCAACATTTCTATGGACCCCAAAAAGTTTTCAATGGCAGGTGTTCAATCCCCACTGCTAGCTGTAGTGTGGTCCATTTCTGCTTTGGATCTACCTAATTTTTCTTCTCATACCATAAAATGATCACACAAGATGGATGGACGGTGTGGATATAACACATACATTACGGTGGGGCACACGAAACTATGCCATGTAAACAAAATTCTGCCAATCCATGTCTTGTGCGATTCCGAAGGATTACAGTGATTTGACAGTTGGTAATATCCAGTCACACGTAAGATGTAATGATGTGAGTTTTACACTACATTACCATGGTAGTCCTTGAAAACAAACAGACCCTTAGCAGTTAGGCACTGGTTTCCTGTGCATGGAATGGATGGTTTGTAAACCAAAAACTTTGGCAAGAATTTTAGGATGACCAACATTATGGTTTGGGGTGACAATGGCCTAGGTGCTGGGGCCGGCTAGGCCCAACACTATAAGGTCCAAGGCCTGAGCCTAGCATGGGCCTAGCACAGCATGCCTAAGCTCAACGTTTGAAAAAAATGGTTGGGCCCAGCGGACCTGACCAGAAAATTGATCCAATCCACATCCCATGGTGAATTTCCTAATGCATCCCTTGATCGGGTGGCTACACATGCACAAACAAATAGACATTTAGAAAAATGAAAACCAAGAACTACATGCAAGATGCATGTACTGCCTAACCGACCATTGCAACGGCATATATGTAAAATCGAACACATGTACACAAAGTCTGGCCATGCCAGGCCCAGAAAAAATGACGCAAGTCCAAGCCTGCCCCAAAACTGATTGGGCCGTACATACCTGGCCCAAGCCAGCCCACGAGCACAGCTAATTGGTCCAAGCTGGGAAGTCTGCCCTGCCTTTTGCCATCCCTACTTATGGTGCTAATCTAAACAATTCAATGCTAATGCAAGGAAGATGCATGGATTGACTGATTTCTTTTTTCCTTCCCTGAAATCAACATTAGCGTACTAGCGTACTAACCTTGCCATCTTCTTCAGATGCATCAGTGGATTCAAGTTCCATTTCAGCGAAAAATGCCTCTAAGACAAATGACACAACCTGAAAAGAAATTAATATGCAATGATGTTGTTACTAGTTGTTTCAAAACAATTCCCTACAAGAATGCAAAATATATATTTCAAACATCGCAAACAATATATTTTAGAGATATCTTTTTGGTCAGAGTGTCACACTCAAAATATGCATTCCTGACCCCATCTGAAAGACAAGGATGCTGGTTTTTCAAAAGAAGAATTTTGTAGCAATTGATTGGAGATTCTGACTTGTTGCACACTAATATTGAAATATGTAGTCCTAACAATTTGCAATTTAGCCACACAGAATGAATAATTGAATTTCTCAGCAAATGCTGTAGAACTTGCTAGCACAATAATTTATTTCCTTCCACAATAAGCTATTTGGCACATGACCATAGGAAAATTTTCATCAACAGAACATGATAATTATGAACCTGCAAATCATATTCTCTGTGGTCGATCTGTAAATGAACAACATAACCTCTGTAATCAACCACATACATCTAAAATAAGTACCTACCTGCTTTGGTCTTTGGTCTTTGGGAGCTTGCTTGGATGCATTAAGCATCGCGTAGAAGGCCAGCCATAGGGCCTTGTAGGCACCCTGACATAAATGACTGCAAGATGCATACCATTTCCCAATTTTTTGTAGAATGCAGGCATTTGGTTAATCGTGAGTTAGTGACCGCAATAGCTGTCCACAGATGGTGGATTGGTCCAATCAGTAGTTTGATTTACCAATAGTTCTGCATGAGCTGCATAAAAAGACAAATTTTCTACATGTTCCATATTTGACACCCTTGTTGACATGTTCTAGACACATGCTGTGTTACACAGGGTAAAGATAAGCCTCAATTTATCTTAATCATGGTAACCTGGCATATTTATATACTAATTTCATAGTTTTGACATATTTCATTGTCTAGATCAAGGTTTTGAATAAGGGTACTGGTGGAAATATCTGCCCAGTCCAAAACAATACAATACGGTGCGTATCACACCATATTGGACCCTGAGTCGGACAATATGAGCCGCTATCGGCCAAAAATTTATTTGGCACCAAAAAAGAAAAAAGGAAAAACTCCAAAAATATTGGGAAAATAGGAATAAATGTGAAACATCAAAATCTGTCTCTCTTTCTCTTTTTTCTTTTTCCCTTTTTATCCCCCCTCCCCTGCCCCCCCCCCCCCCCCCCACACACACACACACACACACATTTTGCATGTGTTTTTAGCATGCATTTTGATGTTGTATAAAACCATTCTTGGATAAGAATGTTGTTTGTCAGCTTGTCCTGCTGAAAGTCAACCAAATATGTTCTAATCAAACATGAATCAAGAATGATTTGGTAGATTAGGGCCTGTTAAACCACAAGACACTACACTGGAAACTTTAACATGTTTATTTCATTGACAATAGCAGTAATATATAGAAGAGGGGAGAGATCTGTGAGAGATTTCAGAGATCTTAACAAATAATATAATCCATCTAAATAGCTTATCTATAGTATGTACAGCTGCACGTGTACAACTGCACATAAGTGTCCTATAACACTCGCCCTCAAGTTGGAGAATATATAACAATCATGCCCCAGCCTGGAACATATATGAAGAAGATGATGACGATTAGCATGGGCCAACACTCCCTGATGGGGACATTGGAGGACCTACTCGGATGTACTAGAGACGAAGATGACCACCCGCATCTGCGCAACTTTCTTTATGGATGAGAGACGAGTTCCGGATGGGGCCCGCCGAGCCATTTTGAAGACCCTGCATGCATTGGCCGTGCATCAGGAAGACCCTACCTTGGGATGATGTATGTGGGCTGCTTAGGAGATCATTTTAGTCATAGGATTGCTATTTAGTGTCGATCTGACCATTGGATCTGGTCAATAAGGCCATCGGGCCACCAAATCTTTTATATTTGGGCCCCTTGGACTCTGATCTTTCTTTCTTTATGTTTTTTGTTATTTTTAGGATTTATTTGATGGGTGAGATTGATAATAAATGTTTTAGTTTTCTTATTTTGGACGATGGGCCACTTCACTTAAGTGATTGACATAGTTGTAATTATGCTGAATTTTTAATAATCAAAGCACAAGGGGGTGGAGGTCCAACCCTATTGGATTTTGTGATTAAAAAAAAAAGAAGCTCTTGCTTTCTTCTCCCATCTTCATGCGATTTGAAGATGCTTCCATGCAATTTGGAAGGAAGATTGGTGCGAGACAAATTTTCATCAATGGAGATGTGAGACAAATCCTCATCAACGGAGGTATGAGGTCTCCATCTATCCCCACACCATCTTCTTTTTTCTTCCCCATCTAGGTATTTTCTTTAGGTACTTCATTATCCCCATCCCAGATCTCCGTCTTCTCCCAAACCTGACTTTCCTATACCCATCCACAATCCAAACTCTAACCGACCTAAACTCATTCTCCCACGCCACATGTGTGACCGTACAACAATACGTGTGAATCCCACCTAGCCCCTTTTGACTTTCCATCATCCTTCTATCAAAATCAATTTCTTCCATTACCAAAACCCTAACCCTAACCCTAACCCTAAACCTAAAATCCATAACTTTCCTAGATTTTCCCCGATTTATTAAAAAGAAAAACCCTAATTCCAAATTTCTCAATTCCCATGAACCATAATTCTTCAAATTTCAGATTTCCCCATTCTAACCCTAATCATAAAACCTACAAATCTATCCCTTGAATGTGGAACATGCCTATGCTAAATTGGAAGTTCTATCCTTCCGTCAGTCCTAGTTTTAATTGATTTATGTGATTTCTTAGCATGCGGGCATGTGATTTAGGTTAAATCAGATTTTATTTCCTATTGTTTACTCTTAATTACTTGGTAGGTTAGCATCTTTTGTTAATTGAATTATTTTATGGACTCTTTCATAATCTCTACGTTGCATGCTAGCATTACATCATGTGTCCTACATCACTCCCCCTCACACACAACATCTTTAGATAGACGACCTTCAAGTGCTACTTGTCAGTAATTGAGTTTTCTTCTTCTGTTAAATCTTCTCTCCAATAGAAGGCCATCCAAACTTGACAACCATCAACCCACCAAACAACAATTCACATGCAAAATCCTTTAAAACACACACGTGCAACACTGCACAACTGGTGAGTGAACTACACCCACAATAGTTGAGAGGATCACACCCACAACGACATGAGAAGCACCTACTGATACAGGCCCACATAACCCATTTTTCCTTAATGGACCGGCTCACTCCCATATCAGTGGTTTTATGGTTACGATATTGTGGACACATCCGTATGGTAACGGATATTTAAAACCATGGTCTAGATGCATTTTTCTACAAGTTATCAAGCGGGTATCCTCTTCTAATGCAGAGCTGTGGCATCTCCTTTATCTTTAGTGATACTCAAAAGATTTGTTCCAATTTAAGTGCATCTTTTAGCAATGCCCTAAGAAAGGCTAACGAGGTTGTCGATTATGTTGTGGAAACAGGGTAACTTGTTGGATCCTCGTTACCTCTCCCTAATTATGGCAGTTGTTCATGTCTCTTCTATTTTTCATTCACAAAAAATAATAATAAATAATAATAATAATAAATAAACAAATCATGATTTAAAATGTCTTTATATATAGAAATTGCAGCTTGCTGATTTTCCAAGGTATTAGTGATTGCCACATTGTGGAGTGTCCATGTTAATAAGTATTATGTACAAGTCTTGAAGACTATTGCATCAGTTCTGGATGTCCTCCAACTAGCACTGGAAGGCATATGGAAAGAAAATAGCAGTGGAAAGCAGAATGCGACTTACATCCATTCTAATCATAGTTGACCACAGAAACTGACCACAATAAGATAAGGAACATAATAAAAGGGCCCAAAGATGGAAATTCACCAGATTTAAGAGTAGCAAGACAATTAAGAGATAAAAGCTGACAAAGTATATTAAGGTCCATGACGTCCCCATCAAATCCCGGTAGCTCTGAAAAGTGAAAAATATAAATTATGAGACAATTAGCAATTTCCAAAAAAAAAAAGCAGAAACCTCAAATCCAACTTTCTGGTCCAGCTGCCTATGCTACAACCCATCATATTAGTTACAGACTTACAGTGTTTCAAATAGCACTCGTAGTGTAGCGGTAGTGTAGCAAAATAGCATAAATCCCTCATAGCGTACGCTACAGCTATGTAGCGTTAGTAGCATATGCTACAATGTATTTTATTTTATTTTATTTTTTTTTATAGTTTTGTTTATTAAAAATGATGTGAAACTCACATTATATTAAAATAAAAAAATTTAAAAATATAAAGTTAAAACCAAACCTTTCTTTGTTTAATTTCACTTAAAATGGTGGTGATCCTTTGTTAAAGTTGTGAAACTCACACGCTAAAAAACCTTTAAAACCAAACTTAAAAGAAAAAGGGTTTCGGAAAACCCTCTTTGTATAGATGACATCTATATTGTACTTGATACTCTTAACCTATCGAATTTTTATTTCTTTTCATACTTGCAAGTTGAATTAGGCAATATTAATTAAAGTGGTTTGCTTAGTTGTTGATGTGATATTTATTTGATTTGGTTTATGACTTTATATGTGGATTGGCTTTTGATAAATGGTAATTAATAACTTGTTTGAACATGCTTATACTTGAAAAAACGAATCATCTTTTTTTTTTTTTTTGCTTTTTTCTTACTATTTGCCATATTTATCCTATTTTTAAATAAAAAATAGAAGTATCGTCTAGCTTACGCTACATGCTAAGCTATTTACACTACACGCTACATAGGGCTGAATGCTATGTAACACGCTACCGCTATTTAAAACACTGATTAGTTGCAAGAAGATGGAAAAGAAAATGGTAAAAATATTGACTACAGTGCAAATGTTACAACAGGCAGTTGCATGAGAATTAGCACATTGTGAAATAGAAAGAGTTGTATACGACAATAGAAACAAAGTCGCTCAACATGTAACAGCTTGGTTACATGGTCTCAGAACTGAAGAAATATATAAGGCATGCATGGGTTGGAACAAGCACCAGCATCATGATTTGGCATCTTCAATGCAAAAGGACAGGGAATTGTTGTGATGCTTTTATATGTTGACAGCTTGATAATCACTAGAAGGTCAGAGATGCAATGGTCAAAGTATGAAATGAAGTTTTGGTTCATTTAGACAGTTCAAATACTTCTTGCATTAACAGGAGCATATTCCTGGTCACTGCAAATCAGTCTTAAGCCTTTTGATCCATTTAAATGTAGCCTTTCCCCTATGAAAAAGGGAACTTTTTTTTTTGAAGGTAACAGAAATATTATTGAAGAAGTGCCGAGGTGGTGCAAACTACAGTCCAGAAAACAGAAAATTACACTTTTTCAATACATCTAAACAAGAAGCCCATTCAGCTACATAAAATATTGTCCTACTTACGATCAATTCCTCCCTCTTGCTTTCCTTTTGAAAGCACATTCCATTTCTTTCTTCCCAAATTGCCCAAAGAGCAGGCAATAAGCAAGGCCTCCACTTAACCTTCACTTGATTTCGAAAACCCACTCTGTGACATGCCATGAAAAGATCCCCAATTGAATGAGGCATTGACCAAGCTAGATTGAACCTTCTTAGAAATTCATTACACACTTGGCGCGCGAAGGGACAATGGATGAAAAGGTGAGCGAGTCAATCAGCATTAGACATACACATAAGGCAAATATTGAGAAATATCATTGACCACTTTTGGAGATTGTCAACAATCAAAATCCTTTTCCTCCCCACAAGCCACCCAAAGGCCGCAATCTTTGAAGGAGCTCCATAATCCACACATGACACGTTTGCCCAATCTCCTCCACCCTCCTCAAGAGCATGAAATAGAAGGATTGGACTAAGAAGTGATCTAACTTGTCTTTCAGCCAAATCATCCTATCATGATCGTTGCTTATTGAATTGCAAAGCTGCAGACAAGCCAGGAGTGACACGAACTCAGTCACTTCTTCATCACAAATGTTTCGGCGACAAAACGGGGACCACACAACCGAGTCTCCACATAATGAGTAGCACCTACCTAGAGGTGTACATGAACCGAACTAGCTCGGTTAGCTCGCTCGACTCGACTCGAAAAAGCTCAATTCGACTCGGTTCGAAGCTGAGTTCGAGCCGAGTCAAGCTGATTTTTTGAGCTCGAAAATGAGTTCGAGCCGAGTTCGAGCTGGCCCCAGCTTGACTCAACTCAGATCGAACCCAGCTCGAATCGAACTCGGATCGAACCAGTTCGGTGACTCGGTTACTTTGATATTGATGTTGCTCACCAAGTGTTTGATGAAATGACTCAAAGAAGTGTGGCTAGTGGCAAGGAAGGTATGTATATGAAACCAACACCCTTTTTTTCTTGATTTTTATGTTGCTTAGACGTGTTTGATAAAATACCTGTAAAAACATTGTTGTTGTCTCAAATATAGTGAGATTTTGAAGGTGCAGTACAGGTGTTTGTGAAAATGCTGCAATGGTGAACTTGGCTTGAACTGGCCCGAGCTGCTGATCGAACCAAGCCGAGTTGGCCAGTCAGGCTCGAGGACTGAGCCGAGCCGAGTTCAAGCTGAGGTCAGCTAGTGGCCAAGCCGAGTCGAGCTGAGGCCAGCTCGACTCAATTCGAGTCAATGTACACCCCTACACCTAGCAAACCACTATATCAATCCGGAGCAAGGCGGGACATGTTCGGGAACACAACTTGTAAGGGTAATTCACCCCTTCATACATCCTCCCAAAATGGAAATTTACTAGAAAGGAGGAAACGAGCTTCACTAAGGTGAAAAGGAATTACGGATACAGAGAAGATCAAAGAACCCTTCTTTTGTTGAAACATTGGTCACCTAACCGTCTTCTCTTTTCTCGATGCCATGCCAAAATTTTCATTGTAAAGAAAAGAAGGCCTGGAAAGACCCATACGTTGAGCATGAAATAACATCATTCGCTTCAATCCCCCTCAATTATCAACGACCTGGAGAACCTACCTGAAAAGATCATATAATCTCTCGAAGCTATAATCTCTCGAAGCTTGTCTCTGCTTCTGACAAAGAATCCATCAGCAGAACTGGAAAAAAGAAATGATTTTGGCCTTTGTTGTCTCAAAGGACGCCTCTGATTCTGCAATCCCTCGTATTTCCAAGACAAGAGACATCGAAATTTAATTTTAACCAACCACTAGGTGGGATCTTCCACCATAGGGTCACATTATCCCTCTCCTTGTCACAATTTGTCACGAGCAGCCAATTGAAGACTGAAGGAGCCAGCCCATGAAATTTGGACTTCACGAGGACCCACTCTATAAGTGTTGCTCTTCATTCTCTTTTCTACCTTTCAAAATGGCTCTATCATATTCCTAAAAATAAGATAGTGACATATTCTCAACAAATAGTAAACAAAGACATCTACCGTAGGATTCTACCCCTTACCTTGAAAGGCTTGCTTCCCTACATTTTAACCACGTCACCAAATTTTGATGGAATATCCAAGAAAACATGAAGAACTTGAGAAAATAGCTTTCGGATTCTCTAGCCACATTACAACGAAGCAGTTCTTCCTTTTGCACATGGAGCAGAAGTTGCAAAGTCTATGTTTTGTACAGTAACAGTGGTAAAGGAACTTATCGGCCAAAGTTGTCAATGCAAACTCCTACACCTTGGTGAGACCACTAAACCCCACCAATGAAATTAGATCAACCAGTTAAAATATATATTTAGCCAAGTATACGAATCAAGTGATCTGCTTATCTCACAAGTAAAAATAGTATCACTCGCATGATTCCATAATGAACAAGGAGACCTAGTGAAGCCATATGTAACTATTTAATCATGTGTATTCTCAGATGATTCCATAATCAACAAGGATACCTAGTGGAGCAATAAGTAACTATTTAATCATCAACAATATCATAGCCTTCTCCCAGCTATTTGGGGCTAGCTTTATGAATCGTGTTTCACTAACAAATCCTATATAGGGCCCTATAATTGACATGTAAACAAGCTTTCACATCCCTTTTTGCCACTCAATCCAAGCCCTTTAGACCTCCCCTCATTGAGGATATAAATTGGATACAACGTATTATGTAGGACAAGTTTGGTGCACAATAACAGGCTAACAAGCAAAATGGAGTGTGACACCTTAATTGATCAAGCTAGGTTACTTGAACACTTCAAAATTGGTAGCATAGTTGTGCCCTAAAGTGAAAATGCATACCCATGATGTACCTGTGCCATAATACATCATACCCAGGTCATATAGCATACAAGCACAATAAACAATTATACAAATTAATGGTGATTTCCTATAAGTACTTTACTTGACAAGGGCAACAATTATAATAGAATATATATAGAAAAGGTTATACCATCATAGGATTAAAATTACAAGTCATACTATGAAACTTTGGGAGAGGGTGATTGAGCAAAGATTAAGGCATGAGGTGAAGGTATCAGAAAATCAATCTGGTTTCATGCCACGAATGTTGACCACTGAGGCTATTTTCCTACTAAGACAGCTAATGGAGGAATATAGGAAGAGGAGGAAGGATCTCCACATGGTCTTTATTGGACTTAGAGAGACTTAGAGAGAGCAAAAAATGGGGTCCCTAGAGAGTTAATCTGGTTCGTGTGGGGAAAGAAAGGAGTTCCAAGAGGATATATTGACAAGATTAAGGATACCATGAGGGAGCAATAGCAAACATAAGGGCTACTAGTGGAGAGACAAGTGAATTTCCAGTTACTATAGCCTTGAACCAAGGGTCGGCTTTGAGCTAGTACCTTTCTGCTTTTGTTATGGATGAGTTAAGAAGGCATTTACTAGAAGAGATCATGCGCTGCATATTGTTTTTAGATGACATAGTTTCGATTGACGAGACGAGGGAGAGAGTAAATGAAAAGCCAGAACTATGGAAGGATGGCTTATAATCTAAAGGTTTTAAAATTAGTCAGACAAGAAGAAAGTAAATGAAATGCAATTTTAGTAACAATAGGAGTGAAAATGAGTAAGTAGTTAAGATGGTTGACTAATAAGTTCCCAAAATGACCACTTTCGATATCTCAGGTCAATAATTTGGGAGAACGGAGTGATTGAGAAGTATGTTGCTCATAAAATTAGACCTAGATGGACAAAGAGGAGATGTGTCTCTGGAGTTTTATGTGATCACCAATTCAATACATACAAATGAAACTAAAAGGGAAATTATAGGTATAAGATCAACAATGCGTTATGGGATAGAATGTTGGGTAGTAAAGGAACAACATGTTCATAGGATGAGCGTAGTAGAAATAAGAATGTTGAGATGGATGAGTGGCAAGACAAGGAAGGATAGAATCAAGAATGAATTCATTTGAGGGAACTTAGGAGTAGTACCAATGGGTAATAAGATGAAGGAAACTACATTCAAATGGATTGGCCATTTGCAACAGAGACCAAGAACTACATTGGTTAGGAGTGAGTTGGTTTAAGTTGAAGCCTCTATAAGGGTAAGTGAAAGCCCAAAAGGACATGGGTGGAGGTAGTAAGACAGGACTTGAGGACCTATGGTTTAACGGAGGACATGGTAACTAATAGAGTGATATAACGAAACAAGATTTATGTAGTTGGCACCAATTAGTTGGGATAAGACTTTGATGATGATGATGATGATGATATAGAAAATGATGCAGAATCCAGACCATTCAAAGTATATCAATGCGGGAGGCGTGCATTACTCGTGTCAATGTGGTTAGACGACAGGTACGGGTCGGGTCTCTAGAGGTTGAAGACCTTACACATGTGTTTGTGACCGGTGTAAGTTGCTTAAATGAGACATTTGAACCGTTGGATTACGAGGATGGTGTGATCGGACCATTGGATCGTCACGGCCCACCTTCATTGTGCCACCTTCACGGTGTTATCACCGGGGCCCATTGGGCATCTTGAACTTAAATTTAGTTTATAAACATTTGATTTATTTGAGTTTTGGGACAATGTGCGCACAATTTTTGTGCGATTTTTTTTTTTGAAACTTTTTTTAGTAGGGGTATTTTAGTAATTTCATGTAATAACGAATTTATAAAGGTGTTTTGCCCTAAACCTAAAGGATGCTTTCTCATCCTCTATTTCTCTCTCTTTCTTTCTTTTCTTAAGGTACTCTTTTCTTTAAACCTATTTTCTTCATTTTCTCCTAAAATCTTTAGATCTAGAAGCCGATCCTGTTTCTTTTTATCTAAATCCTTAGATCTTGAAAGATTTTCATCCCCACATTTACATATTTTGACCTTCTTCAAATCCCATCACCCAAAGCCTTAAATTTGAAGAACCACCATTTTTTTTTCCTGAATTTTTCAGATTTCCCAATCTAGAAAATTCCTATTTTCTGGATAAAAAAATCCACTTAGATCATTGGACGGACTTATCGCAAGACAAAAGTTCTATCTTTCGCCGGATCCAACTAAATTCAGATTTGAAGATTCAATACTTCGTGTTTGTGATGGATGGCCATGATCATTGCTGTATTAACCTTATTTCCTTCTTGTGTTTATGATGTATAAGGCTGATTTTTTAAAATTTGTTTTTAAAGATAGCATAAATCTGCCCCTTTCAAATGCCACATTCATTTAAGGTTGGATTAGACTGTCCTACACTAGAAAAGGTCACAAGTTCTTCTACAACAACATTAATACCTACTATAAATGCAAAAAAGGGCAAAAAAAAAATAAAATAAAAAATCATATATTACGGAGAATCTTAAGAAGTTCTCATTACCTGCATCCACACTTGCCAGTTTCCCATGACCAACAAATTGAAAAGTGTCACCATCCCATTTGGATAGTCGTTGAAATTGAAAAGTAGATAGCTTACTTTGTTAAGGACATTTGCACAAGGAACTGAAAGTTCTTCCAAAGATAATTAAATAACATGGGTTGAGCAATGCACAAGGAATACGAGAATTCTAGCGCATGATAAATTCAGTTATTGATTTGTCCATAAACAAATGCAAGTGCAGGTGTGCTATCTTTGAAAAAAGCAATGCATGGTGTTGATTAGCAAAATCAATTCCAAAAAGCAAGTTATTTGTGAAAACACTATAATTCCATACCAACTTTCAATAGTGAGTTAATTCAAATAAATCGATTGGTATCAGAAAAAAGCCATTAACAATTATAAATTAATAACGAAATGGATAGTTGAGAAAAGCATTATATGAAGGATACTCATTGTCAGAAAGATCTGTTCCTCCCAACTTCGGATTTCCAAAGTTGACTATTCCACCAAAGAGCTATAAATGAGAAGCATAATATTAGAAAGATGCTTTGTTTGTTATAAAATGATTGGGCAATTGACAATTTGAAGCTTTTTCCAATATGTAAAACTATAATAAGATGATTCAACCACATTGTTAACAGTATGTTATTGAATGCACCACAAGTAAACTAAGAAAAGGTAAAAGGAGAAGCAACTTTTGACACTATCATTGTATTTAAATACAAATAATGAACTTGATGGGTTCATGATGGCATTCTATAGAAATAAAATTGGGATGTAATTCAAGATGATCTATTGTTGATCTCCAATGAGTTTCATGCAAGGGCACATATCCACAAGGGAGTTAATTGGACCTGAGTCATTCTTACTCCGAAGAAAGGGAGTTTAGCTTGGTGGAAGCTTTACGTAAAATCTTGGCCAAAGTGCTAGCGAGTAGAGTCATGTTCAATTTCATTTCTCCATTCCAAGGTGCTTCACTGCATTCTTATTGCAAATGAGTATTGGATTCAAGAATCCGGGCATTGTTTACAATGTGGAAAAGGCTTAGTTAGGGTGAAGTGGTTGTTCCTTGTATCTTTACTCAGTAAAACAGCCTTTGGTATAAAGCAAGAAAGTCAATTTGGAGTTGCATTCCAATGGCTTAATGGCTCAATTCTCGATTCGGATTAATTGTGCTCCTAAAGAGTGCTTTAAACACTTGAGAGGTCTCTACTAAGGGGATCCTTGATTTCCCTTCCTCTTCTCTATCATTGGCAAAGGCCTTAGCAAGTTAATTCTTAGTGCTTCTAACTCGGCCATCCTTCAAAGCTTCTTCGCAAGAAATTAGGGTCTCTCCATCTCTCACTTAAAATTTGCTGATGATACAATTCTCCGCAAGTCATCTAACTCTCAAGTTGGGATCACCAACGCCTTTTTGAGATTTCACGAAGCAGTCTTAGTGCTTTAGGGTAACTTCAGCAACAGTGCAATTGTCAGGGTTGGATAGGACATTAATGCTGTGGAGGCCTTTTCTCTTTTTGTAGTGTAGATTAGTATCACTCCAATGACTTACCTTGGTCTCCCCTTGGAGGCTAACCCGAGGTTGTTTGCTATGTGGCATATGGAACCCAATGAATGTGATTGAGCATTTCAGGAAAAAGGTTGGCAAGATGCAAAAAGTATCTCTTGCTTGGTGGTGCCACATAACTCATATCAAATCTACTCTTACTAATCTCCCTACATATTACCTCCTTGTTTAAGAGACCGTCTAAGGTGAAGAGTCCTTCAAGAAGGTTGAAGATGAGGGCATAAATTCCATCTCATAAATGCGAGGATGTCCAAAAGTCAAAGGAGGAAGGTTGGATGGGTATTTGTAGAATTGAAAATAAAAAATGGGCTCTCTCGGCTAAATAGTAGTGGAAGTTAGGTAAAAAAACAAGAGGTTCTTTAGAAGGCTATTATTGCAAGGAAATGTGGGGAGGTCAAGGGCGGTAGGCCTGGCAATGGGAGGGCCCAAGGTTAGTTCTATCCTGGATTTGGAACTTGTTGGGTCGGGTCTTTTCAAGATATTGATTTTTTTGTTTAGTAGTGAAGAATGGTAAATAGGCCTGCCAATTGGTGAGCCTGGGATTAGTTCAAGCCCAGATTCAGGTCAGGCCTACCGGGCTGAGCCTATTCAAAATATTGATTTTTCCAGGCCTAGGCCCGGCCCAATACTAGCTCTATCAGTAAAGGGTATTTTATTTGGAAAGCTACTGCTAAATATTGGGATTCTTTAAAGGGGATGATGAAGTCTTCACAACGAGGGTGAAATTTAAACTTGGTCAGGCAAGAGGTTCGTTGTGGGAGGATCTTTGCTTTTAGAAAACACCCTTGCCAACATATTCACTATACTTACATGTGTGGAGTATCCTTGTCAGGCCGAGGCCCCATACCCTCACTTTCCAGGCCTAGGCCCAGCCCAATACTAGCTCTATCAGTAAAGGGTATTTTATTTGGAAAGCTACCGCTAAATATTGGGATTCTTAAAAGGGGATGGCGCAGTCTTCACAAAGAGGGTGAAATTTAAACTTGTTCAAGGCAAGAGGTTCATTGGGGGAGGATCTTTGCTTTCAGAAAACAACCTTGCCCACATATTCACTAAACTTACCTGCTTGAAGCATCCTTGTCAAAGTCCCAAGGACTCTTATGAGTTGGCAGGAGGAAAGGTAAAGTTTTAAAGAAGCCTTTGAGAAAATGAAATGGATATGGTGTTGGAGCTCCATGACAATATTCAAAAAAAGAAAATTTGCTCTCCCAACATTGGCTTCATTTTCTTTCACAGTTGTGTTTGCTAGCAGTCCTCAGGAACATATGGGGGGAACGTAACGCGCAATGCTTCTGCAATAAGTAGGGGCCTTGGGAAGAAACCCTTTCGAAAGCACAGAGGGAAGTTCTAGATTGGGCAGCTAGATCATGTCTAGTAGATATTAATGTGGCACAATCTGTTTTGGGGGTGTAATACTGGCTCTGTTTTGTTGTATCTCTTGCTGTTTTGTAATTTTCGAAAGGGATTTTAATAAATAAAACGCATTACCCTTCAATGGAAAATATTTTTCCTTCATTTATTGGAGGGAGAAAAGTCATTTGATCATCTATTTATCTATTGCAAGATGGGTTAGACCATTCGGTCTCGATTTTTCACCTATTCAAAATTGATTGGACCTCCTAAAAGAAATTGCAGAACTTGTTGATGGTTGGAACAACAGTTCTAACAAGCCTAGAAGCAAAAAAAATAATAATAATAAATAAATACATGCAATCATGTGGGGAATTTGGAAGGAATGGAATAAAAGAACCAGCCCTCGTTGTTGGCCAAAGTCATAATCAAAATGCTTCTCAGGATTTGGGTCAACCATCAGATGTGCTCAAGCGGATCTTCATTTCCGAACTTCTTCACAAGCGGAGGGTAGTGATTGACAACTATCACACACCGCGAAAAGAATCTGAAGCATGTGTACTCCCTCCTAGGTGATGCGGAAAGCTTAGTGCTTATGGAAGCTCCATGGGCAATCTCGATACCTTATCCATTTATATTATCATTTGTTGATGATGGGTTCAAGATTTCAAGTAGAGTAACTTTTAGCGATTAAAACCATCGTCTCTTACAGGGTTGGTGGAAGTTTTTTGGCAATCAAATATAAGATCTTTTGGTGATTAATCGCAATGTCTCTTATCATATTGGTAGGAGCTTGTTGTTGAGGGCAATTCATGTGATGCACTTGGGCCATTGAGAAATGTACATCTCTTTGGTGTCCCATTTTTATATTGAATGACCTTAGAATTCACACATCCTCCGTGGAGATTGTCTTTCGCCACATTTGTAGGGAGGCTGGTTTCTACATCGGTGACATGGGTTTGGGGAAAGAAATAAGTCAAGAGAGTCAATCCTTGAAGTTCTAAAGGCATATCTTTGCAATAGAGAACAGTTATTTTAAAAGGGAAGGTGGGAATTTGGTGACTCTAAAGAGTGGACAATAGTTATTATAAATAGACCTTTTTCTTGGTGAAGAGGATAGAGCGGTCAAAATGCAGGTATAATAAGTTATAGTAAGTGAACCCTTAATAATGCAGCATAGACTAGTGGTCTTACATGTGCATGTTGGGAGCTAGCAAGAGGAGGTAAAAGTAAAAATCGCCCAAAAATAAGGCAGTGGAATTTTAAATGAGAAAGGTTAGTTATATTTAGAGAGAAAATGATAAAAGAAGGCAAGTAGAATTTTGAAGCAAAGGTTAGGGAGGCATAGAAAGAGATGGTTGACTATATAAAAAAGGGTAGCGAAAGAAGGGCTTGGGGAATGAGGTACAAAAGGCAATTAGCAAATCGGATAGTAGATGTCTTCACCAATGCCACATCAACAGTGCACCTCAAGAGCATTATCATCAAACTCAACATCAACGAGATCCATGCTCCAACTTGAGTGGGAGTGTTAGTGTGCACACAGATTTGTGTACACCTGTAGTGTACCATATACATAGGATTAAGTTTAATAGGATGAGTTTTTATGTTTCCTAATTCATTTTAGTCTCTAATCCTTGTTGCTTTTCTCTTTTAGACTCCAATTGTAATTAGGATTTTAGTTTAATCATCTAAAAAAAAAAAAAAAAGAATTAAGGAAGAAGGTGGTAACGAGAACATCCTTCTCTCTTCTTCTTCTCTTTCTATTCTCTAGTTTCTCCATCCAGTCTTTCAAAAGGATGGGACAATTCCAATAGAATTTGAGCCAAGTGGATGAAGCGGAGGTGCCTCTGGAGCATGATGTGATGGCCACATATATCAATAGACTTCAAAAAAATGTAAGACAACTAATTGACCAAGATTGAGTGTTGTAGACATGAGGATGTCGAGAGACTGGTAAAAAGGGAAACATTGGCTAGGTTGAAGGAACTGCAAAGAGGATAAGAGGAAGACCTAAAAGGAGTTGGATTGCTGTGGTGAAGAAGGAAATGAAGGCTTGTTCACTTACTGAGGTTAGGATTACAGGATTTATAAAAGTTGGACCCAAGTAGCCAGGACAAGGCATTGATGATGATGATGACACCGGCGCCAAGGAGGATGATTGAATTAATTTAGTGGTTTTCATTTTATGCTTGCTAATTAAAGAATTGGAAAAATTTTAAGGCAACTATAAAACATTTTAAAAACTGCTCAGAAGTCAGAAGAAACATTATTTTGAACTTATGACATAAGCAATGGCTTAAGTATTGCATGAGGTTGAGAATCAAGGAAAAAGATAACACTTGAGGCCTAACCATTTTAAGTTGCATATTGTGCACATCATATACATATCAATCATCATAGTTGTATAATAGTTACTAGTTGTCTTAAAAAGTAGTGGCATAGAGTAAATAACATCTTAGCATGTATTACTGGTAATAGAGCATTTGAACAATTTTAATTTCACATAAAATGTTCAAGAATTCTGAGCCTTGGTTTAGCAAATTATTCTCCTTCTATATATTTTTTTTCTTAATTTCAAAGTCAAGAATTGACAAAGAAGACAAAGTTATTGAAAAGTTGTAACACTCATAGTCACTACATACCTGTAAACCAAGAGAGCAATAAATGCATAACACGCAAAAAATAGTCCCAAGATATGGCATCAAGCTTGGTATGAGGGTTAAGAATGTTGCCACAAAAGCTCTATAGCGTTGAACATGCATCAAAAGCCTGATCAATCTCAACATCCTCGCAATTAGAAGGTACCGTATCCTATTATCAAGAAAGACACATCATTAATATGTATTTTGTAAGTATTCAAGTGAATTCACTTTGTAGAGAATCAAGACACTAGATATGTATAAAAATTGTCTTCAAAATAAAACTCTGTTAATAGCTCATCCGCTTGTCCCTCTTGTGAGGTTCTTACAAGTTCTTAAAATTGCATGGCTATCAAGAACCTCATCAATTGTTAAACATGTCACTATCATCATTATCATAGCCTTTCTACTAGCAATTTGGGGTGACATTTAAATGGTAAGTTGGCAAAAGTTACACAAACAACTACCTACTAGACATCAGCCTCTTGCTTTGGAACTGGCTATGGCAGAGGCTCACATTGGTAACAATCACATGCCAACACGGTTTGTTGTGTATTAAAAGAACAAAAGGGGCAACTGCCAAAATACACAGAAAAAAACTGCATACATTTAATGGCAATCCACTGCATTGGTTTGAGAGTTTATCTGCCACTAGTCTCTCTTGAGGTACAACCGTACAAGGGAAACCTTCAGAAAATCAAAACTGTGAAGAATGTAAAAGGGAAACCAATAGGAATTTAACATTGGCTTTTTGATTAGTTAAGGATTTGAGTAAAAAGCTATAACTATAGCAATATGTCTGGAATGGAATAGACTAAGACACTTTGATTATTGAATGATTGAGTTCTTTTTAGTAGTTTAATCTTTATTTCCTGGGATGGGATTCAAAACTCTACTGGTGCAATGCCTCTTGAGCCCCTTTGGTGAGATGCCATTGGGTTACCTGTGGAGTGACTTGGCATATGTTTCTTCTACTATTATTTCTGTATATTTGCTGCATTTGAAACTATTGGAGTTAAAAGTGTGGCATCTTGGAGAAGATTAAAGACTAAATTGACAAGTATTTTCATCTTCATTCAATTTCAATTGTAGTTCTTCTATACTTCAACAGTTCAGTGACTTTCAAATAGAATGCAAATGGACAGTTTCATGCCCTACAGTTATACATCTCAGTACTGTGAAAGCAGAATAGAAATGAAAAGTTTAGTGGTTTGAAAATAAATAGTAGGTTGGCCTACAAAATTACAATATAATGGCTTGTAAATGGACGATCTGGTCTTTATATGAACTGTACACTTCAGTTGCCAGGAAAGGATATGCAAATGAGCAGTTCAATAACTTCAAAGTGGGCAGTTTTCTTGCCTAAAAACGTACGTTTGAGTGGGCATGACAGGCACATTTCAAATGGACAGTTTGATGGTTTGAAAATGGACAGTTCAATGGCTTCAAGACAGAAAATCCATTACCCAGTACATATACATTTCAGTGCCTACAAGTGTAATGGAAGTTTAATAGCTTGAAAATGGATAGTTTAGTGCCCTGCAAATGTAAATTTCAGTGGCCTGTAAATAGAATGAAAATGAACAGTCTAATGGTTTTGAAAATGGACAGTTAAGAGGACTACAAGTGGACAGTTTAATAGCTCGAAAATGAACAGTTCAGTGCCGTGCAATTGTACATTTCAGTGGCCTGCAAGTGGGATGAAAATGAATAGATGTGTTTCTTCCTTGGGAAACAAATTAATGTACTAGTATTTAGAAGTCATGACATCAACCAACTTAATCCACCCATGTTAAGTGCAATTTAGTGTTCTCTTTCTGTAAGTCTACATAGAGTTATTTGTACACTGGCAAGAATAACGCAATCCAAAACATCCAAACCAAGGATACCACTGTGGATCTATCATAACCCAAAAATCACACTAACAGATTATGTGAGCTGTATGCTTGACAGCCAACATTTGGACAGTTAAATGATAAAAGGTAAACAGTCCAAATTCAACAAACAAATTGCCACTGTCAGATGTAGGACTTTCCAAGTAATCTGTTTTTTTTTTTTTTTTGTGGATGTGCCCTGTAGAAGATCGTATTTGTATGTGTGCAGATATATGGACGTAGGTTTATGTGTGGAGTATTATATTGTGTATAGGCCTTTGTTATGTTTTGGTGCTCTCACAATACTAATATCATTTTGTTCAGGGTTTCATAATAAAAGGTTAGGGTGTGAAAGATTAATCTAACCTCTACACAACCCTCTTGGCCTCTCTCAAAAGCTCCTTCCATTCTCCTTCTCACATCATGTGATTTTACATGCCCATCTATAGTGGGGTCCATGATTCAGATGGTTTAGATTGATGTATATGCATGCTACATGTACTTCGGCAATATGGATGGTCGTCACACTCTGCCACACTATCAATGGTTGGCTCCTATGTTTTCCATGCTTACCTTGGAAAATGAATCAATGAGTTTTTGTGGGAAATGTTCTACGGGGTTTTGAGAGGAAAACTGTCAAAAAGGAAACTGTATTTCAAGGTTCAAGTGATTCCCAAACAACAGAATACCTATTTCCAGGGAAAACCTTTTCTCTTGCATAGTTCTCACGGCCCCAAACACTAAGAGCAAAATCTCTTGGAGTTTCAAGAAAAAGAAACGTGAGAAAGAAAGGCTGAGATGTGAGAACTTTAATAGATTTAGAAACATTATATTTATTGTTCAATTTCATGTCTGGAAAATCATTACATCTCTAACTAGGGTAAATCGATACCTTAAAAATCTGCCCTCCATCCCCCTCTAATGAAGGCAAATAGAAATCCTAAGACTTCCCTCCATTCCTCTTCCCTCTTTCCAATGGATGAATCTTGAACTGAAGCCTTTGGGGTGAAGAAGCCTGAAGATTATTGTCTACCAATGCATGGTTTTAATACCATGTTAAATGGAGCATGAAACCATATCCATAATGGTCCAAGATGAATATATAGATTACAAGAGATGACATAACAGTTCTCAGAACCATTCTCGATGTCCCAAACTATCCTACTTTGTCAATGTAATGAGTTGATACAATTATACGAAACAATATCAACACATCACTTAGAAGGATGCTCCAAATTAGCCCATTCTTAAATCAGAAGAAAAAGAATCTTCTACTGGTATTTTCTAAAACAGAACACGGCATTTGGACAGCAACCAGTGATAGAATTGTGACCAATATGCTCCTGATGTAAGAATTAAGAACCACGAGATAATATAGATAGTCTAGGAAATGGGATGCTTACCACTCTCCATTAAAGATTGGAAGTCCATGAGGAATGACCAAAGTTGCAGTTTCTCCGATGACTGCAAAATCAAACACAGTTGTGCAAGCTCAGTCATCACGCCCATAACTAAACAATGTAAATCACATTCTTGATAAACAAAAAACTAGTGCTTGATCATGGTCATTGTTGAGGAAATAATGACAAATGAAAACATGCAGAAATTTCAAAGCAGAGTTAGCATATTTTGCTGAAGTTGAGAGTTTTGTGGATACTGCTTCCTCTATTGTATACTGCATTTGTAGTGCATACCATGTAATGGTATCTTTTTTTGAAAGGTACTGATTTATTAGGCCACAAAGGCAGAAAGAAAAGGAAACAAAATGAGAGAACAGAGAATATACGAGCAAAGGAAAAAGGAAAGAAAAAAAAACCAAGCCAATTAAGGCACCCACTCCCTTAGATACTGCTGAACTTTACAAATAACCCCCAAAGACGAGCTGCTTCTGTTATGTAAGCAACAGGCGTTTCTCTCTCCCCAAAGACATGCCGCTTCCATTATATGCTGACCTTTACCATATAATGTTATCTACAATTACAAATCAAATATTTAAGTTCATGGAACTATCTAATAGAGCTGTTTGGCAACAAGTCCTTTCAAGATGGTCAACCAAGATTGCAGCTAAGGGTGGCAATGGGCTGGGTGACCCGCCTGGCCCAACATGACTTGGACCGGACTTGGAACATTAACTTGCCATGTGGGCTGGGCTTGGGCTCAAGTCATTCTAGCCAAACCTATAGCGAATACTAGTGTATTGTATAGTGTAGTTAGTGGGCTCTTCTAGTGTAAGTGCATGTGCACACTTCCCTATTCTCCTGCAGTGTACTATATGCTTTATCATAATAAAATATTATATATTAGGGCAAGCAAGCCTAACATATTATCTCTCCCAAACTCTCCTCCTCCTTCTATCTCAATATTCTCATCTCTTCTTCATATTATCCTCATCAAACCATTTTTTATTTGGTATCAAAGCAAAGATCCAGGCATTCCGCATCCAACAGGTTGAGAGGCGACACGTCACCTTGCTGACGTCAGCAGCCATACGGTTGACGTTAGCGTTGTACGGACGCATGGACTCCATTTGAGCTGAAAGTTTACGGGTTTGATAGATCTTGATTTTAAAAGATTTGTCATGATTTTTTCAGAATTTATTGGACCTCATTTCATGGTATTATGGGCGAAATAGAGAAATTCGAAAATCGGTCCCAGATTTCGTTTTTCTTCGATCTACCTCAAATCGGTAAGCTTTTCTTTGGTTTCTTTGCTCAAGATGGACCGAAATCTTCCTCCCAAGCTATCCATGGTGGATTTTTTTACTCAAGATCAATGTTTGAGAGGTTTTCAACCTCAAACAAGTGTGCGGCTGGGCCGTTTTTCACTCGGTCAGGCCCTCTTTGACTGTGTTTCATTGTTTTTTTTAAGACTGATATTTGTTTGAGGTTTATCTCTTGTCATCTTGAAGGATTGAGTGAGATAAGAGTTGTTTGAATCAGTCTTTCTTGGCATAGGGGGTCTCTTGGCATAGGTTTATTTCTCTTGGATTCTACTATGCCTGATAAAGGGCCCTCATTTCTTGGCATAGGGTCTCTTGAATCCAACCCCTTGCAGATTACCTCCATTAAGTTGAATGGTGACAACTATCCTCAATGGGCACAATCTGTAAAAGTATTTTTAGGAGCCCGTGACAAGTTGTCGTATATTTTAGATGATCCCCCAAGCTTTACAGATGTTACCTACAAGTCTTGGACAAAGGAGAATTATCAAGTTATTGCATGGTTGTTGAATAGCATGGATTCCTCGATTAGCCACTCAGTGATGTTTTTATCCTCGGCTAAAGGTATTTGGGATACGCTTCATGATATGTTCTCGGAATCTCAGAATTTTTCACGGGTATTCCAGCTTATTCAAGAAATTGGTCAGTTTCAACAAAACTCCAAATCCTTAAAAGACTACTATTCGACGCTTCGAGGTATATGGGATGAGTTGGATATGTATCAGCCTCTTCCTTCCAAATGTAAAGAGGATCATGAACATGCTCATAAGCAGCGGGATGATACTCGTATCATGCAGTTCCTCGCTGGGTTGAGTTCTGATTATTTTTATGTTCACGATCAGGTTGTTATGCAGGATCCACTTCCCCTATTGACAACAGTCTATGTCATGTGTCAGCGTGCTATGGCCTCTACTCTTCCTTCTCATTCATTTGTGCCACCCGAGCGTTCGGCACATCTTGCTGGCGATCAGTCCTCCCTTGGTCTTCAGGTACCATCCTCGAGCTCAGGGCGCATTTCTGGTTTTGCTGGTCATGGTAGAGGCCGTGAGGGAGATTGCAGTCATGGCGGCCGTAGTCTTCGTGGTCATGGTGGACGTGGACGAGAACGTGATGGTTCCCGCATTTGTTCGCATTGCGGTAGAACTAATCACACTGTTGATTATTGTTGGCAGCTACATGGTCGTCCTACGCATGCCGCTGTTTCTGTTGCATCCACCGTTGCTTCTGAGACACAGCCTTCCACCCCGACAGCTGAGCAGGCTACTTCAGGGGAGTCTCTTATCATTTATTGGGCGGCATATGATGCCCATATGCGGCTTCACATTCGGGATATTCCTGAGCCTTCTCACGCAGCTTCGGCCCAGTCAGGTACTGCCCTTCTTGCGTCGTCCTCTCCTACCTCCTGGGTCATCGACTCTGGAGCTTCCTCCCATATCACTGGTAAGTTGCAATTCTTTTCTTCTTATTCTCCTTCTTCTCCCACTCAATATGTCACAGTCGCAGATGGAACCCAATCTCCCATCTCTGGGATTAGTTCCATCCCTCTCTCTTCTTCCTTGTCTTTGTCTTCCGTATTGCATGTGCCTCGTTTTCCATTAAACTTATTGTCTGTTAGCTCTCTTACTAAATCTCTCAATTGTTCCATCACATCCTTTCCTTCTTATTGTTTGTTTCAGGACCTACAAACGAAGAGAGTGATTGGTGGGGGGCATGAGCAAGGAGGCGTTTATCTTCTCTATGATACACCTGTTGCCGCTTCTAGTACCCTTTCTCTAGATCGAGAGTCCATGACTCGGTGGCATTGCCGCTTAGGCCACCCATCCATTGCTAGATTAAGACTGTTTCCCTTCTTATTTGTCACTAAACCATTATGTTGTGATATTTGTGAATTGTCTAAACATCATCGTGTTACGTTTCCTCCTAGCTCTTCTGGGAGGAAATCTCAACCTTTTCTTTTGGTTCACTCGGATGTCTAGGGACCAGTTCCTGTTACCTCGACTTTTGGGTTTAGATATTTTGTTACCTTTATTGATGATTATTCCCGCATGACTTGAATTTATCTTTTGAAATCTAAAAGTGAAGTGTTTGATGCTTTTAAAGTGTTTTATCATGAAGTGTGCACTCAATTTCATTGTTCCATCAAATCCCTCCATTCTGATAATGGGGGAGAATACATGTCTACTGCCTTTCTGTCCTTCTTGCAGGAACGTGGTATTTTGTCTAGGACGTCATGTGCTCGCACTCCTCAACAAAATGGTATTGCAGAACGAAAGAATCGTCATCTTCTTGAAGTTGCTCGCACCCTTCTGCTTGGTATGCATCTACCCAAACATTTTTGGGGTGATGCTCTTTTAACTGCTACTTTTCTTATTAATCGTATACCCTCACGTATTCTGTCTTACAAATCTTCATTTACTATATTGTATCCTCATGATAATCCATTTCCTCTACCACCTAAAGTTTTTGGTTGTACATGCTTTGTTCAAATTTTGGATGGGAGTAATGATAAACTTAGCCCGAGGGCGATTAAATGTGTCTTTATAGGGTATACACGGAGTCAAGAAGGGTATAAATGCTTTGACCCATTGACTCACAAGAAATATGTCTCTGTCGATGTCACCTTCTTTGAGGATCTTTCTTTTTTCTCCTCTCCAGGCCGTTCCCTTTGTGATCCTCTTGCGAGTCAGGGAGAGTATGACTCTTATCCTCTTTCCAATAGTGATCATGGGAAAACTCCTCTCCCCTCTATTCAACATCCTGTTGGTGATGGGTGAGCCTAAGCCTCTGCGGGTGTATCATCGTCGAGATAAATCTTCACAAGCTCAGTCATCCACCCTTCCGCTCACTTTGGATGTTGGTTCAGGTGACTCTCCTAACTCGAGTTTAGATCTTCCCATTGCCTTGCGCAAAGGGTCACGATCTTGTACTCAACACCCCATTAGTAATTTCGTTTCATATGATCATCTTTCACCGTCTTTTCAGTCGTTTGCAGCTTCCCTTTCATCACAGACTATTCCTAGATCTCTCTCACATGCTCTTCAGAGTCCTGATTGGACAAAGGCGATGATGGAAGAAATGCCTGCTCTTGAGAAGAATTATACTTGGGATCTTGTGTCACTTCCTGTAGGCCATAAACCTGTTGGCTGTCGATGGGTTTATACAATCAAGTTTCTTCCAGATGGCTCAATTGATCGCTATAAAGCTCATCTTGTTGCTAAAGGTTACACACAGACTCATGGTGTAGATTACTTCGAGACATTCTCTCCGGTGGCTAAGCTTAATTCCATTCGCGTTGTGCTCTCCTTGGCCGTTAATTTATCATGGCCCTTGTTTCAGCTTGATGTTAAGAATGCATTTCTCCATGGGGATCTTGCAGAGGAAGTTTACATGCATCGACCTCCTGGCTTTGTTGCTTCTCACAATCCTGCACTTGTATGTCGGTTGAAGAAGGCTCTTTATGGACTCAAACAATCCCCACGTGCATGATTCGAAAAATTTAGTCAAGCTCTTTTGGAGTTTGGCTTTGTTCGTAGTCATGCTGATCATTCTCTCTTTATATGTCGCCGATCGACGGGCATCATTGTTCTCATTGTCTATGTGGATGATATTGTTTTTTCTGGTAGTGATTCTGCTGGAATGAGGGAGGTCAAAGATTTTTTGAAGACCAAGTTTGAAATCAAGGACCTTAGTCCTCTTCGCTACTTCCTCGGAATTGAAGTTGCTCGCTCATCATCCAAATTGGTCTTGTCACAACGAAAATATGCGCTTGATCTTCTCATAGAGACCGGCATGTTAGGGTGCAAGCCTGCTACGACTCCCATGGATACTTCACAGAAGCTTCGACCAGATGATGGTGCTCTCCTTACTGATCCCGAGATGTATCGACGACTTGTAGGCCAGCTTATTTACCTGACTATTACTCGCCCAGATATCTCATTCGCGGTGGGGGTTGTTAGCCAATTCATGCAAGCTCCCCGTACTTCTCATCTCACGACTATCAACCGCATACTTCGGTATTTAAAATCAGCCCCGGGTCTTAGCCTCTGCTTTCAGTTGCATGGTCATCTTCATCTTTCTGGCTATTCCGATGCTGATTGTGCAGGTAGTACTTTGGATCACCGCTCTACGTCCGGCTTCTGTGCCGTCCTAGGTGGCAATCTTATAACCTGAAAAAGCAAAAAGCAACCAGTTGTTGCTCGGTCCTCGGCTGAAACAAAATATCGTGCTATGGCTCATGCGACGTATGAACTCGTGTGGCTTCGCAATCTTCTTGAAGAACTTGGCTATCCTCTTTCGGATCCTATTCCTCTTCACTGTGACAATCAAGCGGCCATCTATATTGCTTGTAACCCAGTTTTCCACTAGCAAACCAAGCATATTGAGGTCGACTGTCACTTTATTCGGGAGAAAGTCACCTCTAAGGAAATCGTCACTCCTTTTGTTCAATCTGGGGATCAACTTGCTGATGTTCTTACAAAGTCCTTGAGTCGAGATGCTCTTCATTATGTTCGTGACAAGTTGGGCATGATCAACATCTATGCTCTAACTTGAGGGGAGTATAGTGACTACTAGTGTATTGTATTGTGTAGTTAGTGGGCTCTTCTAGTGTAAGTGCATGTGCACACTTCCCTATTCTCCTGCAGTGTACTATATGCTTTATCATAATAAAATATTATGTGTTAGGGCAAGCAAGCCTAACATATTATCTCTCCCAAACTCTCCTCCTCCTTCTATCTCAATATTCTCATCTCTTCTTCACATTATCCTCATCAAACCATTTTCTACTTAACCGACTTCATATGTACATGTCTTGGACCCCACAACCATTTAAATCCTTCTTTAGCCAACCCATGCATCTCGAATGTAGACTGTTGATTTTGTTCTTGTCTATCACTTTCTGCATGTGTGGCCTGCCTGATCAACGGATAGATTAGGAACATTCAAGTGGGAAATAGGATTTTATCAATTTTCAGGCCAGGCTGGACAAGATCGGGCCATGTTGGACTTGGGCCAGGCTAGGGCCCAGACCAAACCCAGCTCATTGCCACCCCTTCTTGCAGCTTATATACATTTAAGAAAGATTCAATAAATAACTGCCTCAATTAAACATTTGTCACACAAATCATCGCTAGAGTAAAATACAAACACAGGGTGTTGATCAATAATTCCAATTATGTTCTATAGTTCAGATAATGGAGTAAAAAGAACAAAAGAAAATTGCAACTAGTAAATCCTTACAAGCTTTGTACATGTAGATTGTTCGGATTGAGAATTACATTAGTAACGTATTGTTAAAGAGCAATTATTACAAAATTACAATACTTGTCTCCTGAAAACAGATAATTTGACCAACAATTCCCGTGTTTGGATAGGCATGGTAAAATCATAATGATGATGCTTTTACATCAAATCATAGAGAAAAATACACTGTTGTGCGTGTTTGGATATGAGATTTCCACTGCAAATACAATGTAAAATTGTAATGATTACAAATTCCTCTACCCGACTCCTATTACGTTTGCATTTGATTGCCGAATTATGTGTTTAAACAAACATTGTAAAACCATAATGATGGCACTTTTACAGTACATTACTGATGTCATTCACAATCCAAACAGGCCCTAAAAGTTTGGAATATTGGACTGAAATTATTCAATTCTGTTGATGGTGCGAGGGCATGGTTGAAATCAAAGCAGCAGACCCAGTCAGGTACAAAAAAAAGAAAGAAAAAAAAAAGAAGGCATTGTTCATCGACTGATCAATGTATCTAGTCATTCAACCGAATAACTTCAAAGTTTGACCAATAGATTTCATGGTGCTTACACAAAGAAATGGCTTACTTTAAACAGAATGATTTCCAATTATGCTATTCATCCAACAGAAAATAGAACACAAAACAACCAGGAATAAAGCAACTGAAAAAGTAAATCGAAATTCAGGAAAATGCTTGACGAGAGTCAAAACTAAGAAATTGATGAGTTTCCAAAACAGAAAGTGGATCAATCCAAATTTTGAACAATGATATGTCAAAAGAATGTGGAACGCAGAAAATGGGATCATCAATGTTGCTAATGTCCACCATGCATATCCTTTCATCAAGAAAGAGAAGTACAAGAAATCAAGGGGTATGACAAGGAATTACTTCACCCTCTACGTATAAGAACATTCCCCCAATAAACCATATCTCATTCACAATCACCCTTTGAACAACCATAACTTGTTCAGTAAATCCCATCACCAAAATAATGCTTTAGCCTCTTTGGTTTCTTGGTCTTGCATTTTTTATTTTTATTTTGGTGTAGATCTCTCATCTATGCTTCCTTTTTTTTTTTTCTAGTAAAAACCCCATTACCTTTTGGAAAAAAGACCCTTTGAACAAGAAAAATAAATATAAAATAAAATAAAATAATTAATTACCCTCCCTTTGTCCTTTTGGAAACAAGTAAAGAGTCTCTTCTACCCTATTGCAAAATGCCCTGCTATTCCTATATTTCCAAATCAATTAGAGACCCATGAGCAACTTTACCAGGATCCCCAAGTTCTTTGCCATACCTCAAAGAAGCATTGAATTGTCCCCAGCATCACCCAGGCCATCCTAAACAGAATGAAGAGTCTTCCCCTCACCTCCCTCGCTGAGTCACAATGCATCAACAAACAACTATGCACATTTGTAAGGGACATATTCTTCAACCTCAAATTATTGATAGTGAATTTTATCCTTCCCACTAGCCAACCAAATGCAACCACCCTGGAGGACTCAAGATAATGCCATATTCGAGCAAACGGGAAATGCTTATCCCTATTATCGCCCTCAACTATCACATAATAGACTACACTGACATTATGACAGACTTCTCAAAACTACACTTCCAGGCATCACTAGCTCAAGTCTAGGACACCATCTACATAACCTTTCCATCTAGCCAATGAATTTTTCAATTGTGTCATTTAGGTTCTGAATGTTGCATTAAGAAATCATCAGCTCTCTGTACGGTACTACTTGGAGAAGTCTAGGATAAGGCTTGTCCAAGAGGGCAGTCTTCATACCAAACATCTTTCCAGAATCTTTATTCAGCTCCTGTCCCGACTATGTGAATGATATATTTGCTAAATGTCTCTTCTGCCTTTACCACCCACTCCACTCCCGATGCTCTATACAATGAAGAGTATCTAGTGTACCATCTCCCTCAATGGACCATGAAAGGAAGCAGGTTTAGATTCTACTGCACAAGGCACCATGAACGGCCTAGATCAAACCTGTTTCCTTTAACTTATTTTAACACATGTAGCCCACACCAACGTCTCCTCTTGTCTACGTGTAGCCTGCACAAAGCATCTAATTATGGAAAACATGCAACAAAGGCTCTATGAGGCCCAACTTAATGGCTGTGTGACACAAACTTAATGGCTGTGTGACACAAAGGCTCATACATAAGTAGGTGATAGATAATTCTGAATTAAAAAGCACGTGATGAAAATGAAAACATGATGATTATGCATTGAAATTTCAGCATGAGAAGTTGTAGCTTGCAGCAGTTGGCTATCAACTTTTGCTTGCAATTACCTATTACCCACGTTACCACAAAATCAAACTTATTTTGACCTTCCATCCAATAATTGTCAAATCCAAGAGAATACACTTTCAAAGCCACTTCCAGGACATAAATCCAGCCTGTACAAAAAAAAAAGAAGCACAGCATTAAAATCTCATGCATGATGTGTCTAAAAGCAGAGTGAGATGTTGGAGGCAAATCATGCTGAACTAATTTAAATATAACTTGCCAACATCTAGCATCTAGGGTAAAGGATACGTGTTAAAATCTCCCACCTTGAACATACCAAAAAGACGAGTATTTTTGGGGAGTTTTCTTCTTGGTATTTGCTCTGCCTTTTTTCTTTATCTGGATAACTTCGGGTCCCACTTGAAGTTATCCAGATGGGGATTTGAGCAGAAATTTGGCTATTTGGAAAGTGGTTTCCAAGAAAGTTGTCCATTCCGAACGATATTCATATGGATGTCTATGTGTAGGACAATTCACCATGGATCAATGATCCGATCGTGATATGGGGTACATCCCAACAGCCCCTAAGGGCATGTTTGGTTTTCCAATTACAGTGGTAAATGGCCGTAAATGGGTAATGATTATTTACTCTTGTAATTGTGTGGTGACATTACTTACATTTGACTGCAATGACGATTTTGCTACATTGTTTGTTTCACCCAGATATCATTGTAAAGACGGTTATTTTATAGTGTGAAAATGTAAGGATTACAATTTACTTTACCTACTTCCTTTACAAGTGTATTTGACACTCGATTTACAAACCATAATTCCTGTTTAAACAAACACATGGAAATGATAATGTTGGATTGTTTAATTTGTATTTCATAGGAAACTGGTAAACCAAACAGGCCGTAGATGTTAGCATGCAGCTTTTCTGAACCTTTCTTTTTTCTTTTTGAATGATACTGATTTTATTCAAGGCAAAAGCCAAAAACAGAACAATAGAAACAAAAAAGGCAAGAACAAAGAGAAGAAAAATAAAAAATAAAATACAATACAAGCCCAACCAGCCACTTAGGGCACCCTCTCCTTAATACAAAGATTCACCGTACTCATGATCCTAAGTGAAGAGCAAGAAATATCTGGACTTCCTGACTACAGTCCCCGCCACCCTGCCAAGAACATAAGAGGTACTAAATGGACTCCAACATCACCCAAGAAACATGAAAGGCCAGAAGTACGCTGATCCAGACTTCTCTTGCAAAGCAACAATGAATAAGGAGATGGTCCACCGATTCTATGTCCTCATAGCACAGGAGACAAATATTTGGGAGAATCATGGCCCTCTTGCATAAGTTGTCAATCTTCAGAACCCACTTCCTTCCGGCAAGCCATGCAAATGCTGAAACTTTTGGAAGAGCACCATAGTCCAAGACTGGACTAGTGTGGGCATCGGAATCCTGAGTTGGTGAAATAGAGATCAATGAATAAAACAATTTCACTGAAAAAGCTCATGATTCATGGGGCCTCCAAACCAGAGTATCAGAGGAACCAGAGCTTGGCCGATACCCCCTCAAGAGGAAAGAAGGGAGACCAATTCCTCGTCAGCAAGGTCAAGCCGGGAAGGGGGAACCCATACTCCCCTTTCCCTTGATCCCAAAAAACAACAGGGACCAGAATATCAGAATCAGGGAATAAACCGGCAAAATTCAGAAAAACAGATCTAAGAGGAAGATCCCCACACCACGTCATCCCAAAATTTGATCCAAGACCCATCCCCAAGGAGAAAATCAAAGCCTTTGGACACTTTGGAGAAGAGCCTAGCTATACCCATCCCCAAGGGACGTACTTTCGATTGGCCATGGGGGTGGAAAATCATCCCGCATGGTGGCTAGGTATCGTGCACGTCAGAACAGTTCGTGTGGCCATCCATCTGAACCGCTTCTTGCATAAGATAGACGGTTGTCGGGTGCTAATAGAGCCAACCCTAACCCTTTATAAGGACTGCGCTTGCCTCTGGATTTCCACCGAGATTCCAAGAGAGAGGGGGGGGGGGGGGGGGAGAGAGAAATCGGCGCCAGCCTCGGTGCTGCGCTAACCGAGCCATCTGAGTTAGCTCGACTCGGGCCTAGTCGGGGCAAGACAGTAGCTCTGGGTTCTGGGGAATCCAGGAAGGAGAAAGAAAGAGATAGAGAGAAAGGAAAGAGAGATAGAGAGAGAGAGAGTGTGGATGCACTGAGCCGACCCAGTCGACTCGAACCAAGTCGGGTCAAGGCGAGTTCAGAAGCCTTGGATTTTAAGGAAGGAGGAAAAGAAGGAGAGAAAGGAGGAAAGAAGGAGAGAGTGGGGGTTCGGACAGGCTTCAGATCCGGCGAGGCCAAATCCGAGCCAACCGCCCGACTCACTGGTTGAGCTCTTCGTGCTGTCTAACACCCTCCACGGGAAGAAAATAGCAAGGGAGAGGGAAAGGTAGAGAGGGAAGAGAGAAACAGAGAGAGAGAGAGAGAGAGAGAGAGAGAGAAGAAGTGAGGAAGGAAGAAGAAAAGAAAGGCAGAAGGGGACCGTCCTAGCCAAACCGAGTCGACTCATCTGAGTCAGGGGCTAACTCGAACCGTTCCAGGGTCTTACTCAGCCAATAGGCCAGCAAGCAACGCCCATCAACTTCACAGCCTAAGCCCTAGCATGAACACCATTGCCAGGTGACTCTTCCAACCAGGTCCACACCAACTGAGTCGACTCAGTGAATCGATTCCTTTCTTACCTAGTTATTTTCATATATGGAAAAAAAAAAAAAAAAAACCTTAATGCTGCCTATAGACAACTTGTCACGATCATTCTCTAAGAAATCTAACTTGTTCTTGTCAGGCTTGAACCATCGCACTTAGTTGCACCGAGTTGACTCACCCGGTTAAGCAAATAAGTGTTAATTAATTTATAATTAGCACGGATAAGTAATAGTCGTTTCGTAAGGTGATGAATTTTTCTCCTTATGATTTCCTCTTCCATGTTAGCTTAAGTAATAGTTCAACTTTTATTTCAGATGATAATTATCTCTACTTCATGATTACTTGTGTTAGTTACTGAATCTGATTATCAAAATTATATGCTTAACCTTTATCTCGTATGAACATCTATATGTTGTACTTGTATATCTTTCCATGCTTGTGGATTGCTTATGAATTGATTGTGGAACTCGAATTGCTACATCTACCAGTGGAAAACCCCACTTATATATGTACATCCAGACTTGGGATGTAACTTGACTAATTGTGATTATAATGGACCCTCACCTAGTGACTACTTTGATTGATGGATTAAATGAAACATTGATATCGGCTTACCATCCATGGATTGTTGTGCCGATGTGGCTTTTTCTGATTGATATTTGCCCCTTGCGGCCCTGATTATTGGATATTTGCCCTAGCCGGCTTGATGGATTATTTTGTGTGACCATGCGATAGCAAGTCCCACTTGTTAGACTGTGATTGGCCACTAGTTGAGGAGAATGACATTAAACATCCTAATGATTGAGTCTCATGAGCCGGGGATGGTGTAATGGGACACTATGCCTGAGCTGTTGGCTTATACTGGGTGATAAGCCCCCCATAGTGACCTTTGAGCTTTCCTAAATCGGTTGTTTGCAAATTGGAATAATAATGGCTGGGATTAATCATGCATTCATGGCACTTGCATTCTGAATGGACTGACTGTTTAAAAGGTCCATTCTCTTATTAGGGATGAGTAGACTGTATGAAAGGCCCATCCTCATGCATGAATGAGCCGACTATTTGAAAGGCCTGAGTGGACTAACTGTTGAACAGGTTCATTCATTTGGCCAACTAGATGTGCATCCCCAGTTGATGTGCATTCACATATCCATGCACTTAAACAAGATCGCATCGTAGATTGTTTTGTATGTCTTATTATTTAAAACTATGCTTAACTAATGCGGCGGTGTGCAATCTCGAGGGGAATTCATACTAAGCTGGCCACTCATTCATCGAATATATAACCATACAAGTAGTGCAGGTGGCTTAAATGATATTCATGTCCAGATTAATGAGGAACAAGGTACAATTAACCAAGATGCATGGCTGCATCTGCCAAGGGAAGCTGCATGATTTTGCAGCTCAAGTTTAGCCGCATTTTTATTTTGTTGCATATGTTAAATTATTTCATTTTGTAATTATATGCATTGAGACATTGGTTTGTATAAGCTCTTTAGGCAGCTGCTTGCATATTCTGAATGTATGTGCAATTTCCTTTACGCTTGATTTGTTAATCTTCCGCTAAGCTATTAACTCTGAGAAAAGAAAAAAAAAAAAATATATATATATATACACACACACACACACACACACTTGAAATTTGGATGTCTTTAAACATTAACAATCGGGTTTTCGGAAAACGAGTCATATACTCGGGTTTTGAAAACCGGGGTGTTACGTTAAATGGCTAACATGCTATTCTCATAGCATAGTTAGCCAAATAGTACTATTTTGCCCCTTTTTTCTCTTGCCATTAATTGCCATACTACGCAAATAGCCAGTGTTCGAAATATCGGTATTGTGTTATGTATCGCGCCCATGGGATATGGATATGTGTCGGTTATCACATGGTATATATCGATTGTATCGCGTAATGTATCACTGTTGTTGGAAACATGGGGAAACATTGGAAATTGGTCAAAATTTTCAATCAGTGATTGTTAAAAAAGACATCAATACACTTGCAAATCAAAACATTACAAAAAATAAGTGCACATAATAGGTTTTCTTTGTATGGGGTCCTAATATATGTGTTGTCTAATTGAATTGATGCAAGTATATTCATATAATTTATAAATGTAAGAAGACATGTGGAAACACAAACAATATATTCAAAAGCAAAAGAAGAATCACTAGATTAGGTTACATACATGTTTGATTTTATGTTTGGACACAGATTGCAACCAATTTGCGAAAAATTGGGAATTTTTTTATTTTTTTCAATTTTCCGCAACTCGGTTCTCCTCCAAATCTTGAAATAGAAGCTCCCAATGCATAATTTTTCATTGATTTAACATGATTTATAGAGAGAAAAAAAAAGGAACTGAAAAAAAAAAAGCTCACCGGATCGAACGTGTGGGATATATCCCACTACTTGTGTGTTTCGTATCGTACAGGTGCAATACAAGATATATCGTGGGATATAACGGCCAATATCGTCAATATTTAAAACACTGCAAATAGCTGGACTTTTGAGAAAAAGGAGGAATCCAGCTATTTTTATAAGCAAGAGGGACTCTGATGGTCTAGAAGAGTATCGCACAGTTGATACATAAGCACTCAAAAAGTTGGACATGTGTTGTAACTTGAATCAAAACAAACTTTCCAAATTGTGAGACCCTTTGTATTAGGACATAACCCAAAAAGTTCATCCATGACATCTTAGACTTTTGATTTCAGTTAGGAAGAGAAATAGACAATTGTCTAATATTCAACTGATTTGGATCTCCCAGTCCCAATCTGAATCTCATGTCCAATGGTTAAACGAGGCACCCCAATAGGACATGATAGGTATATGGCAAGCTCTTCAGGTTCATCACATGATGGCACTTGGCTTGCAGATATTACACAGCATACACAGATATAGACATCTAATTTAGGCAATAAATGCTGAACTGCACACATCAGGGGCATTGTAAGGCAATCAAGGTACTCTGCCTGGGTATTAAATGTTATCCAATCAGGAGCATTAAATGCTCACCATGAGAATATGCTCCCTAGCAATTGTAGGTGTGACATAGACAAGCATACATCACCATAGAAGGGGCTCGCTGGGTTAATGATGGCCATCAGAGAGTGTTGCCACATGGAAGGTCTCTTAGGTAGGTGATAAGTGGCAACCCTAAGATAGGTGTCAGTTGGTGATCCATGTTGTGCTAGTCCCAGAGTCCAGTCATGTGCACTCCTGCCACATAGGATTTGGTCTTCTGCATGCTCTTTTGTGTTTTAACTTTTTGTGGCAGGTTCAGAGGGAGGCACTGCTCATCAGACTAGAGCCATCCTTTGTTGTATATAACATGACAAGAAGCCAAGTAGTCTGGTTGATCGTCCTCTGAGGATTATATGAATGGCCTTCTAGGACCATAGATAAGCATCCTCAGCCAGGGAGGCTCGAGAAAGAGCAGTTGAAAACCGTATGCGGAGGTAAACATTTGGTGTGTATGTTGTAGATCGTTCTAGATTCCAAATTGTGACATAGTAATTTTTTACCAGTTTTTTGCAAACCAAGGAAAAAAGACATCAGGATGGTAATGCTATAAATACAATTAACAGAAAAGATGTAAACAGTATCCAGACCAACACAACATAATTTTTGTGAGGGGACAGATTATCATACCAAAGAAAAACTCAACCTCTTGCCAAATTGTTTGAGCAGAATCATTCTCTATATCAAGCTGCAACCCCAAGAAATGTTCCAAATTATTAGCATGAACAACAGCAGGATGTGTTGAGGTATCTCAACTAACAAGTGCAGATTGAACCACTAAATGAACTAAATGTTCGTATAAAGCCAAGGTGAACATCCCATAAGAGAATTAGAGAGAGATCCTGCATAAGTCTAACAGAGTAAAAGAACTCAACAAACAGTGTCTCAAGAAATGAAAATGGTAGCAGTAAGTGAACCAAGATGGATCTAGAAGCATGGAACACTTGATGTCTACTCTACCCCGAAACAGTATAATTTTAATCTCTAGACTAAATGAATAACAGCCAAGTTAATGCAAACAGACAGACTAATATTGGAAGAAATGTAGAAATAAAAATTCATATGTCGTGTCAACAATTATTCTTTCAAGATGTATTGAAGAAATTTCTCCACTAACATGGGAGCTTATAGTGCCATGTGCCCTTTGGATCAATATCCATAAATGCCAAAGGTCAAAGAAGAAAACAAAACAAACTAGAAAAATCCATCAACAAGTAGACATGACTCGTGAGGCTGTACAGTAATGAATTGTAATAGCTGAAAATTGGGTTTTCTAATCCATCATATTTGTAATAATTCTTCGTCAATATAAAAGGTGTCAGGTCCAAGAGGTTGACAATTTCTACCCCAGAAGTCTAAACTTCTGGGTGGTACCGAAGAAGGATGGCTTGCTGGTGTTTTTCTTGTTTCCTTCTTCACATGTATCTGTTCAAAGGAATGGATGCATTTTTGAGTGGAAGAGATCATTCTATTTCCTGATTATCAAACCTCTCTTGTTAGTATCAAAGATCACATATCCAACACATAATTTGGTCAGGTTTCTAATCCGTGAGACATTCAGTTCCAGATCTTTAGCAGAAGTATGGGATCAGAACTGTCCACACACATGATTGGCAAAAGTACTTCCACACAGAAGGATCACCATCATTAATAATGAGGGTTGAGCAGCACTACAGGATTATTTTTTTTTAATTTTTCGGCGCAAGCAACAACATGTAATTTTTAATAAAGAAGATCAAAGAGAATCAGTAGTCCCATGAGTTCTCGTGAGAACTTTTTGAGAACTCATTTCCGGTGATATAAGCCCAAAATCTGAACCGTCCACGTGATGCAGCACCCCATGAAACCCCCCAGGGCCCAACTTTTACCCTGATCCGAAACTCTGGTGGGCCATGGAAAAAGGAAATAGTTTCATCCCTTGATTTGTCTCTCTTTCATCATGGCTCACCAAAGTTTTGAATCAGAGTAAAAGTTAGGCCATAGGGGTTTCATGGGGTGCTGCATCACATGGACGGTTCAGATTTTGGGCTCATATCACCGGAAATGAGTTCTCAAAAAGTTCTCACGAGAACTGGTGCGCAGCTGAGCATTCCTATATATATATATATATATATATATATATATATATATATAGAGAGAGAGAGAGAGAGAGAGAGAGAGAGAGAGAGAGAGAGAGAGAGAGAGAGAGTGGTGGTTTATCCATCAACAACCCAAATACAACAAATCAAGAAATATAACCATATCCAACTTATTTCAAAACGAGTAAGCTAAGATATAGGTTCCCTGCTACTCGGACCAAAATTTTTCTTAAGTCCTCATGCACCAAGTTTTCAAGGTCACACACCAGTTCCGCACTGCTTAGCCATGACGTGCACCAGCCTTGCAGAGAACAGCATTTTCTGGGTGAAAATCCAATTGGCTCATGACACGTGGTCAAAACCAATGTTTGTAATATCGATACTATCGGCCAATATTATTGATATTGCACAATACCGATAGGACACTAGGCATTAGTTGGAAAACTTTCCAATATCGCCTGATATATCGCAATGTATCAATCATAATGTATCACAATGTATTGTAATGTATTGACAAAATACTACAAAACTCTCCAAAAATCCTTTAAAAAATCTGTTTCCCCTGAAATGTTTTGCTTTCATTATATTCTTAAGGAAATTTCGACCACTCCTTTTCGATTGTTTGGAGAGAAAAGGGGATGTGGGGTGGAAATTGAGATTGATGAGCGTGCGGTACTAGAAGTTTTTGCAGATTTGAACAGATTTTCCTCTTTAAATCCCTTGGAATCAATGGAATGAAGTTCATAATTCATGATTTTGCATGTTCAATCATGGGTTTGACCTCCAATTTTCAAATTTTGGGAAATTGGGAAAATCTGAAATTTCCTCCATTTCACCTATTTAACTTGCAATTAGAGGTTGGAAAAAGTACATTAGAGTTCTTGGAGGCTGATCTACAGATTGAAGAAACTTTTTGAAATTTTTGAAAGAAAAAATACTGAATATTAATTAAAAACAATTTTATTTGAAAACAATTAGAATAACCAAGTATTATCTACAGCTTATATTTTGTATATATGAGTGTATATTGATCCTAACATTAGCCACATTTGTTTATTTATTTTAAAATTTTAATTTAATTTTTAAAAGTAATTAAAAATATATTTTTAAATAAATGCACCATATATTGCTAGACATTTAATGCGGGTATTTAGTACTTTAAATGAGCTAATAAGTGATATGAATTGTAGAAACATCAGTGATTTCTTTATTTATTATTACACGAATTGATTTTTAATACAGTTGCATCACTTCTATTCGACAGCGCATAGTTTAGTGCCCTATACAAAGAAGACTAATTATGTGTACATGATTTTCAGAGTATTTTGAGTTCTAAGCGTATAATGACGCCTGTTTTAACATCCCCTGAAGTTTCATTGAAAAATTCAACCAATTTCTCTATGTTTCCTAAAAGCAGCGATACATTAGGCGATGCATCCGATGTTACCCATGCGATACCCGATATGTTTCTGTATCCCAAGAGTGTGATACATCTATCAATCTTGGTACTGAAAACATTGGTCAAAACTGTCACTTGAGTAGGAAATAACCGCCTAACAAAATTATTAATGCTCGAACTAATGCTCGTGGTTTCAGAATTATTGCTTCCTACTCTTCATCTAGGCGACGAAGAGAAGCTAAGCATGGAAGAGTAATGAGGCCATCACATCACGTATACCTTTGCGTATGTATCAAATGAGGCAGGCCGCACCAATTTCTGTGGCAACGCAAGTATCCATATTGAAGGCCCTATGTGCATGTGTGAGCATCTGGAAGACCCCACACTGGGAAGATGCACATGAGTTGCTTTAGGGAACAATATGGACCATTTGATCTGAGAGACGTGACGATCGGGCCATTGGATCACATGGATTACATAATCGGGCCGTTGATCATGGACCATTCTCATCATCGTAGGACATAATTATGTTTTAGGATTTAGTTTATGATTGATTTATGCTTTGGACACCTTGTGAGTTGTTTTATTTGATTTATCATTAGACTAGGTTTATTTTGGTCAAAAGTCATTAAACAAGGTCTAATTTGTAAATTTGAAAAGTCTTAAAATTGTAGAAAGAGGGGGTGGGGGGGTGTGACCTCCTTAATGCTTAGCTTTGTTTATGAAAGAAAAAAAGAACTCTCTTATTTTCTCTCTAATCCTCATGTGATGTGAAGATATCTTCCATGTAACTTGGACGGAAGATCAGTGCCAGGCCTATCTTCATTAACATAAGTGCAAGGTTTCCTTCTATCCCCACAATCATATCTCTTCATCAAGAATCGAAGTATTTCTTCAAGTTTCTTCTTTTCTTCTTCCCCCTTTCTCTAAAATTCATCAACAACCTTTTGATTCTCCTCCTTTACACCTTTCTCGACAAGCCGAACCATAAAAACTAAAAAACAAAAACAATACAAAACCCAACCCTACCTAGCCCACACGTGTGACCGTACAACCACACATGTGAACCCATAGGGTTGGTCATACGGTCCCACCCCTTGTCCCTTTGGTCTTCCACTACCCCTACAACAAAACCCCTTCCTCATTACCTATAAACCCTAACCCTAACCCTAAAATTCACAAATCTCTCAATTTCCCCAAATTCCCAAACCCTAGATCTTCAAATCCTTCAATTCACCTAAAATCACTTCCATTCATCCAAAACCTTAATTCCCATCTCCTAATACCTAAACTCTTTAATCTCTTTACTCAATTCCCCACTTTAACCTTAATTTCATCCTTTCTCCCAAACTTTCCTAACCCTAGCTTCACCCACACCCAAATCTAATAAACCCTAGGTAGTATTAGACATTCATCTTTAAAATAGGCCTAACCTTATGCTATTTGGATGTTTTTGCATCTATTAGATCCTAGTTCTCATGTTTAATGGTCTTGTAGGATGATACTTGGCAACCTAAGCTTGAACTATGCATGATTTCCTTTTTAGAATTTTGATATTTGTAATGACTATAGCAAGATTTATAGTTTTCATTAATTAATTTAAATTTGCTTATTGATCTCTCACATTATTTGAGTTCATGCATTTGTCCTACATAAATTTTGGTATCAGAGACCATAAGTTTAGCATAGATTTTTGTGTTGCACTTAGGTTAGAGTCACATTTAGTGTAGAACTTACATGTAGGGTTAATAGAGCATACGTTGCATATAGGATCAAGGATCATATTGGTGATTTTTGTTCATAGTTTGGAATATCCTATTGCTGAATTTTCAGCTAGCGTTTTCCACTTATACCATTGTTGAATTTCCAACGTAGTAATCTCAGGTTGTCAACTTGCTGAATTTTCAAATTAGTGTCTCTAGTGTTTCCAGTTTGATCTCTAGGTTGGTTTTATCTTTGTCATAACATTATCCTAGGGTCTAGAGTTCCCTTGTGTATGCCCACTCGTTATGGGCGTGGCTTTGGTTTACATCCCACTATGAATCTAGAGCAGATTATCAGGGTGCTTAACGCTATCAACCACTGTCCGACAGCCATTGAAGCGCACAATAGAACCACCACTACTCAATTGAGCGCAACCAATACGCGTCATTCAACTTGAGGCCTTCCTACAAGCAAACCCCAACACTAGGGAAGATGTTCAATCTTAAGCTAGAGATCAAGTTGATAGGCGAGAGCGTGATCGTGGCTAGGGCGCTGGCCATGGTCGAGCACAAGTGCAACCACAATGTGAGGAACATCATGATCGTCATGATCCAGATGCACAAGTCATAACGGATATAAAAGTTGAGGCTTCCAGTTTTGATGGTCTCTTGGACCCCAAAACATTCCCTGATTGGGTGGCAGACATGGACCACTATTTTAAGCGGTATAATAGGTTTAATGCCCGTCGAGTGACATTTACCAAGATGAAGCTGTTGGGTCAAGCCAAACTTTTTTGGACCAACATGGAGTGTAAAATTGAAAGGAGAGGACAAACTCTGGTTGCGCACTGGACTAAGATGAAATAGGTCCTTAAAGAAAAGTATATCCCTCTCTTATCACCAGTGGCAGGCCTTACGCCAAGGACTCATGACCGTGTCAGACCACATCGCCAAGTTCGAGGCATACACATTGCGATGTGACATTGAGGAGGACCCGATGATTACATTGTCCAGATTTAGGATGGGCCTCCGATTCAAGATCCAACGAGAACTTTATCCTCGCGACGTTGGCATATTAGAGCACATGTACCAAGTGGTGCAAGACATCGAGTACTATCTCAAAGCACTAGTTGGCAGGCGTTTTGACTCTCGGGAGCCAAGTGTTAAGATTTATCCTCAAGGGACTAAGTCTAACATGGGAAGTCCATCCAAGCCCCAAGTTGGTTCCCAATCTAACCCTAGAGATGTCAAAGGAAAAGGGATAGCAAGTGCTAACCCTAGGGGAGGTGAGCAAATGTGATGCTTCAATTGCCATGGATTTGGTCGCTTTACGCATCAGTGTCCCTCGAAAGAGAAAAATAAGGCTCTAGTGATTGGTGAAGGTAAGGAAGGAGATGAGCAGGTGATTTTGAAGAAGAAGTCTATCAGCCCAATATCACTGTTGCTAGTGATGAGGAACTAGAGGACAAAGAGACCACACCACTTGTAGTAGTCAGGTGCGCCTTTACCAATGCTAAGGAAACTGATGACTGGTGTCGGACTACGATCTTTTACACCTATGCAAAATGTAGGGAGAAGAATTGCAAGGTGATCGTCGATAGTGGTAGTTGTACAAATGTGGTCTCCACTAACACTTTATCCTGTTTGGGTTTAAAACCCGAACCACAATCTCAACCCTAAAGAGTTGCATGGGTTGACACATCTTCCATGCTTGTTACCCAGTGATGTCTTGTGCCTGTTCACTTTAGATCCTATTCAAATTCGTTGTTGTGCGACATTTTGCCCATGGATGTTGGACACATCATTTTGGGACGGCCTTGGTTATTTGACCGCAATGTGACGATATATGGTTGCTCAAATGTGTGTCCATTCATGCATCAGGGCAAGAAGATCACTCTAGTTCCTCTCCCACTAAAAAGCAATGCGGAGAATAGAGCCGAGGGGAAGTCGAGTAACCCAAGGAATACGAGGAGATCCCAACCTAATTATCTCCATGTTATCAATGCCAAGGAGTTTGAGAGAGAGGGTAAGGTAGATTCGATGGTGTATGACTTAGTGGCTAGAGAAGTTACACCCGTGGTTAGTGTAGGACCCCCTTAGGGGAATCCAATTCTAGATGAGTTTCACGATGTATTCCCAGAGGACTTACCATATGAGCCTTCATCCATGAGGGACATCCAACATGCCATTGATCTTGTCCCTGGGGCAACTCTACCAAACCTTCCTCATTATCGAATGAACCCTACAGAGCATGCAGAGTTGAAGAAGCAGGTAGATGAGCTCCTTAGGAAGGGTTTCATTCAAGAGAGTTTAAGTCCGTGTGTCATGACAGTGCTTCTCACACCTAAGAAAGACGACACGTGGCACATGTGTGTGAACAGTAGAGGCATCAATAAGATCACGGTCAAGTACCGGTTTCCTATATTGCGTCTTGATGATATGTTAGACATGATGACGACTGCCACCATCTTGATGATATGTTAGACATGGTGCTCTGCCCAGGGTCATTCCCAAATGCATAGGCACGATACGAGTGCTCTGCCCAGGGTCATTCCAGAAAGGATCATCACGAGTGCTCTGCCCTGGGTTAAAAGTTTATTAACCGGTGATCTGCCGAGGGTCATTCCCTAAAAGGATCAACAACAGTGCTCTGCCAAGGGTAATTCCCTGAAAGGATCAACACACACAGGTGTTCTACCCTGGATTGAAACAAAAAGGATCTTGGATGATTGTCTTATCTTATTTTGTTATTATGAACACAAAATTATTACTATTAACATGTAAAATGCCAATTCAATACTTGCAATTGATCATATTTACTTTATTGAGATATATTGGTGTTATCGTAGAATTTTTCATTTTTGGAATGATGTGACCCTACGAGCCGTCGTGCTCACACTCGTATAGATTGTTTTACAGGGTTTGTACATGAAGAGCCAGGTGGGAATGATTGAAGACTTTTCCTTTGTTTATTTAAAAATTAATTAAAAATCAATGTATTTTGTTATTTTTTTATTTTAATGTTAATGTAATTAAAAAATCAAGGATTGATTAATAAACGTTATTTAACGACAATGATTATCATCCTTTTAATTGCTTTGATTGCCTTGAAAATGCATGGAAATAATGTGGGTTGCAATGTATATTTTGTTTAAATTCAACTCAGTCCAGGAATTCAAATTCGAGCCTGGCCAACTCGAATACCGAATTTCGAGGTGTGAGAAGAAGAGTATTCATATTGAAGACCCCATGTGCATGTGTGAGCATCTGGAAGACCCCACACTGGGAAAATACACATGGGTTGCTTTAGGGAACGATTTGGACCGTTGGATTTAAGGGACATGACGATCGGGCATTGGATCACATGGATTACATGATCGGGCCGTTGATCATGGACCATTCTCATCATCATAGGACATTTATGTTTTAGGATTTAGTTTATGATTAATTTATGCTTTGGACACCTTAAGAGTGATTTTATTTGATTTTTCATTAGACTGGGGTTATTTTGGTCAAGAGTCTTTAAACGGGGTCTAAATTGTAATTTTGAAAAGTTTTAAGACTGTATAAGGGGGGGGAGGGAGGCGTGTGACCTCCTTAATGCTTGGTTTTGTTTATGAAAAAAAAAAGAAGAAGAGAAAACTCTCTTGTTTTCTCTATAATCTTCATGTGATGTGAAGATATCTTCCATGTGACTTGGAAGGAAGATCGGTGTGAGGCTTATCTTCATCAACGGAAGTGTGGGGCTTCCTTCTATCCCCACATTCATATCTCTTTATCAACAATTGAGGTATTTCTTCATGTTTCTTCTTTTCTTCTTCCCCCTTTCTCCAAAATTCATCAACAACCTTTCGATTCTCCTCCTTTACACCTTTCTCGACAAGCTGAACTATTAAAACAAAAAACAAAAACAAAAACAAAACCCAACCCTACCTAGCCCACACGTGTGACCGTACAGCCACACATATGAACCCATAGGGCTGGTCGTACAAGCCCACCCCTTGTCCCTTTGGCCTTCCGCTACCCATACAATAAAACCCCTTCCTCCTTACCTATAAACCCTAAGCCTAACCGTAAAATTCTCAAATCACTCAATTTCCCCAAATTCCCAAATCCTCGATCTTCAAATCCTTCAATTCACCTAAAATCCTTAACTTCCCTACATCCAAAACCTTGATTCCCATCTCTTAATACCTAAACCCTTTAATCCCTTTACTCGATTCCCCACTTTAACCTTAATTCACCCTTTCCCCCAAACTTTCCTAATCCTAGCTTCACCCACACACAAATCTAGTAAACCCTAGGTAGTATTAGACCTTCGTTTTTAAAATAGGCCTAACCCTATGCTATTTGGATATTTCTACATCCATTAGATCCTAATTCTCATGTTTAATGGTCTTGTAGGATGATGCTTGGCAACCTAGGCTTGAACTATGCATGATTTCCTTTTTAGAATCTTGATATTTGTGACCATGGTAGCAAGATTTATAGTTTTCATTAATTAATTTCAATTTGTTGATTGATCTCTCACATTATTTGAGTTCATGCATTGGTCCTACATCAAAGAGTATAAAGACTCAATCTCTTCCAAGTAGGCACCTAACCCACCTATTTGAGCACAACGAGAAGTCTCACACATTTTCTAGGGCCCTTTAGGATGGATGGTCCAAGTGCCCCTAATCAGGCTGTCTCCAAAAAGGTCACACACCCTTCACAGTTCCTTCAGCTCATGCCCTTGAATGTGCAGTCCAGTAGTAGGCTTCGCACGTATCCCCCATCCTACCTTAGGCCAGTCTCGAACTGCCTCGGTGCTAAGGCATTGCAGGTCGCATACCCCTTACTCCTGGGCACACGCACCTTGGTTCATACCACCCCCTCAGCTAGCTAAGGCCAGTCTTAGGAGCCCCCTATGTGCTAAGGCATGAGAGGTTGCGCTCCCCCTTTCTAGGTCTATCTCCTTCACTAAATATACAGTTTTGATGTATCATTTATCATATTTGACATATGAGACCCCTAGCAATGCTGGAATAATTCATGTTGGTGTACGCCATAAGGCAACATGGCTATCTAAAGCCGATGCCTCTCAGGATATATGAAACGCATCATTTACTAGTATCCTGACAACCAGCTGAGTATACAAGACGCCTAAATGGCAAAGGCTATCACTAGTACCTCAGCTCGATTGATGATCTGCGCGCTCTGAAAATGAAGATCTGGACACTCTGTAAACAGAGGACCATAGATTAGGACCTCTATGCATCATTTGCATTAACTACTTTGTGCCGTGTAACATATTAGTTTTCTCAGATTTTTTACCTTTTAATCAAGGGTTTTTTACCCAAGAAATGTAATTAAAAAAACATGTGCCAGACTATAGCCTAGAATATATTTTGTTCCCAGATTAGTGAAAGCCTCTCGACAAGGCATATTTGAGTGAACATTGCATATACGGGAGTTAATAACACCAAACCTATCATAAATCAGACATTTTTGTTGAACACCTGGAGAAAATAGTTCATCAAAGAGATATAAGATTTCCCAAAACTTCATTGAATCTACAACTTCGGTGTTTCAAAAATTGAAAGTATATTTGCTGTTTTGGGCTTTGGGGGTTCCTTCTTTCAAGGGTTGTAGCATGGAGGAAATAGAACTGCCTATTAGTGAGTCCTCTAACCAGGCCAGGATACCAGATCGACTTCTTGTCTATCCTTGTCCTTTGCCATTGTATATTTTGTATTAGTTTTAATTTTAAGATATAACCCAATTACCATTCAAAAAAAAATAGACATTCCAAAAGTTACATCATCAAACAAAGTTTAATGAATAACATTAGGAAAATGCAGTAACCACTTAACCACTCCATGGTATTTGAAGACCTCTTAGCTCATATTATTGCATTATCATACAGAGATCAGTCAATGATTCAACGAACAAAGTTCCTGTGAAGTGACAAAGCCCTTGAAGAAACCATCATGCATTTATGTTACCAATACTGAAATCATACCGTTGTTTCAATAACAACAGCTACTAGATTGAGCAGGAGTATAGCAGCTATTATGTATCCAAATGTATTGCTCCGCACAAAGGCCTTCAACTTTTCGGATAAAGGTGAATGGTAAAATGATGGGCAGTATTCAAACCAAGATGGCTGCAAAGAGATATACACTATCAGATCCATTATGTAAATATTTGCCATCTCTATAGATGGATTGTGCTCATTAAATGAAGAAAACAGAAATGTTCCAACTACAACATGAATAGGACCTAAACCAATTGTTGTCTTCATGCATTTCAACTTCATTAAAAATTGACTTACAGAAGCCCCTTTTTGGAATCTCAGTGCGATAGCATTGCAAAGGTCAGTAAATTCATCCAAATTAATCTGCAGTTGGAACAAATGGAACAAATGGAAACAAGGTACTTGATCAGAGTAACAAAAACCAATAGTATACTATACTACCTGATGAGCGCAAACTCTAGAATGAAATTATACTGGCTAAGAATCTAAAACTTAAATATTAGCATCATAATGGAAGCGCCACTAATATGGCCTTTAACATACGCCTATGAGTAGGGCCCACAATTGATTTTAAACCCAAAAGATAGAAGTGTGATAGGGTGATTTTGAGCTGGATTGATAAACGGATTGGGCCTAGGGGAAGTTCGGCAATAGTTTCTATAAAGACCCAGCACAATCATGGGCCTGGAATCAAGCCTATTAGTTACTTAAATGGCCAGACTTGGGCCTAAAACTGAAGGCCACTACTGACGAAAACCTGAGCACAAGCCCAAATTTGAGGCCCAAATAAAATTGAGCCATGCAAACCTCCACACACCTGATCTAATCATGTGATCGGTGATGAGTGGGATCTGGATGAACCTGCTTAGGTGGACCCCACCTTGTGAAGCATTGGCCCGCGAATATCAACCCTCTCTAATAGTTGTGAATAGGGATTACAAGCCAATTAAGGGCATTTTCATCATTTACTGAAAGACAGCTCCTTAAATAAACGGGCATTTGACAAACCTATGAAAAGTACAAGAATACAAAAACTGTTGATTAGCATGGTACCAAACAGAAATTTTCATATAAATAGGTGCCGGAATGTAAAACCTAATTAGCAAGGTACTGATGTGTAAAAATCCTTCTCTTTGTAGAGAAATCCCAGAACCTAACATGAGTTGCTTTATGGCTTGTGCTGCGAATGTGTTGTAAGATGCCTTCTCCGTTATCTTTCTTCCTTTCTTGTGGTGAACAATTGAAGATTTCTCATCCAATCTGGACTTTTTTTGAGTTTTGATTCAAAATAGTCTCGGGGTTCAAGATTCAAGAATGGAATCAAGGAAATCTAGGTTTGAAGCCAACCGGGTTTCCAGTTGCGTCATGGTGTCACAATATTTGGCAAACATTGATATATGAATATGTTGAATATTCCACTTTCATCTGCATATCTAGTAACCTTTTTCTTCTAGGGAAACTTTGCAGCCCTCAAAATTATGGTTCTGGTATCGTAACCATTTCAATATATGTCCTACGACTATATTTTCAAGTATGCACATTTTGCATGCATGTCTGTAAATGAGTGTACGTATGCAGCATACGTGCGTGTCGAAGTGATGCTGACTATTTTTACATCATCTATAACAGAATCTAAACACAAATATACATCTAGGTGTCTATTTTGTGTTTATAATGAGTACTAAAAAATGAATAAAAATAAATGGAAATGTCAAAATTTTCTAAGCCACCAACATGAATTTGTAAAAGAATAAATAAGATGTATCCTCATGCACCTGACCCAAAAGATATTTTGTAGAATTATTACTGAAACAAAAAGGATAAAAAGCATCATTGGTTAGAAGTGCAATAAGTTCCCTGAACTAAGAAGTAAGAACTGCTTCCTGATTATGTGGCTAAAATGTAAAATAGCCGCCCCAAGATTATAATCCTCTGAACTTTATAAGCAAACTTACCTTGAAATCACCACTATGATCCAGCTCATCGAATATGAGTTCAAAATCTTCTCTTGAGATATTTGGCAAAGTCCTGAGAAAGATATAGAACAATGTCTAATGTATCATATTCCCAAGGCTAGAGTCATGATAGGAATGAATCATGAAAACAAGATCATGACGAACTAAACCAAGTAAAATGGAGCTTGTCTAAAACAGATAGAGATGCATGCAAAATAGAACTAACTTCAAAATTGATGTCCAAATAAAAAGGTTAGCACTGCATTAATTCATTGTTGATTGAAAAAAAAAAAAAAAAAAAAACCTCGTGAAACCATAACAACCAAGAAGACCTATTTGTTTATAATAATCAGTGTTCGAATTATCTCCGATATTATCTTTATCTCCAGCTCTGCGATACCAATAACACTGGTAGTATCAGAAATTTCATGTATTAGCAATGTATCGCTAAGTATCGCCAATGTATCAATATCTCTAATGTAATCGCCAATATTTTCAACTATGTAAATTCTAGGCGTCGCTTGTATTGCCAATGCATCAATATCGTCTATGTATCACCAATATTTTCGACCATGTAAATTCTAAGTAATGCTTGTATCATAAGTGTATTGACGATATTTCAATAATATCGCCAACGTATTGATATCATCAAATTTTTGTTTATTAGAAAAAAAAAATATTATTTCATTTTTTTTTCATGGGCACATGGTTGTATGTAGTGTTCAATTTGTCATTAATAATATTAATAATATCTCGATATTATCGATATCACAACATGTGTGATATTGAGACCACAATCTTTCGTTTCCTTCGCAATCGTTGATGATTTCTTAGTGAAATATCATCTGTTGTTGATATTTTGCAATATCGATGGATGTTTGGATGTTTAAATAGGACGGATGGGATGGTTGGACTGATTTCTTACAACAATACATGCTTTTAAAGCCCCATTAAATGGAAACTTGTTATATATGCATTCTTTTTGCAATTATTTTTTTTCTAAATATGCAAAAATGTGCGTTTTAATGTCTTGAAGTTTCGTTGAAAATTCTACCATTTTTTGCATGTTTCCCCGCATTTCCGGTTATCAAAGATATTATCGGCAATATCGATATTGTTTCCATATCCCTAACCAGCAAAACTTGTAGCGATACCGATATTTCGAACACACACACACACACACACACACACACACACACACACATATATATGGGAAAAGGTACTATGCGCTCGAGCTCACGATAAGCTCCCATGAGGTCGAGTTGTGTGGGCCCCACCGTGATGCGTGTCGACCATCAACACCATGCATTTGATGGGTCCCCTTTAAATTATGGGATATCCCAAAAATCAGCCGTATACGGAACTCAGGTGGGCCATACCATCTAAAAGCATGTGAAGACATGCCAAAAACATATAAAAGCACTTGGTGGGGCCCACCTGAGTTTTGAATCTCACTTGAAACTTGGTTTGAACTCTCATCCAAGTGGGACACACATAATGGATGGGCTGGATTTGCAAACTACATCTCGGTGGGCCCAAAAAATGATTATTAATGTTTTAATGGTGCATGGCCCCTCTCAACTTCTGTATGTGGTGTGGCCCACACAAGTCACGGATTGACTTGATTTTTGAGACCTAGGCCCACGATGGAATGGTGCATCTGACTGATGGGGTAGATGTTCAAAACGCATCACAGTGGGGCCCACACAGCTCAACCTCAAGGGACGTTCCCATCAGTTCAAGCACATAGTACCCTTTCCCTATATATATATATATATATATATATATATATATATATATATATATATATATATATTGTGTATACACACACACACACACACATACATACATACATTGAAGAGCGCCCCCCCCCAAAAAAAAATAAATAAATAAATAAACCTCTGGTTACGCATCACCTTGTAGAAGGATCTGACTAAGAAACGACATGTTCTATCCGCGGTCCAAATCATTTCATCCAAATCACTGGACGGGGAGACAAAGCAAAGCATATCAAGAAGACGGAGAAGCTCTTCCACCTCTTGGTCTAATTAGTCCCTTCTACATGGAGTCCAATAGACATTAGGGCCATTGAAGGAGAAACAAACCACCACTAACATATTTGGCACGGGCGAGAGCCGAACTAAATTGGGAAAGGCTTGAGCTAAAGGGGCATCGCCACACCACACATCATCCCAAAATCTAACTTAGGTCCCATCACCAATTGAGAAAGATATGCCCTTCTTGAAGACCGACTTGAGCGACATGATTAACCTCCATATGCTGGAGACCATGTAAAGGTAAGTTTCCCTGATCTGCCATCCCCCATTTGCAACCCATACTTGGAGGCAATCGTTTCCCTCCAAAAACTCCCTTCTTCCATGCCAAACCGCCAAAGCCATTTCCCAAGGAGGGCGTTATTAATATCAAGAAGACCCCTCACCCTAGCTCTTCCCTCGTTGAGAGGTTCGCAGACTTCCTTCCACCTTGAAATATGGAATTTGTGGCCGTCTTCTGCACCTTTCCATGGAAAATCTCTTCTAAGCTTATCCAATTTCTTCTTAACCGAGGCGGGGCATTTAAAAAGGGACATGAAATAGAGGCATGTTAGCAAAAGCCATCTTGATGAGAGTTAACCTCCCTCCCATGGAAAGGTAATGACTCCTCCACTTAGAGAGAACCTTCTCGATTCCCTCAATAACCCTGTCCCATAGATGAGTAGCAGGTTTCCCCAAGCACAATGACAACCTTAAGTAAGAGGATGGGAGGGATCCTGCCTTACAACCGAAGCTCAAAGCAAAAAGAGAAACGCCATCTTTGGAGAGATGAATGCACAGTAACTCGCTTTTTCCCATATTAACCTTCGGTCCATAAACTGCCTCGAAACAAACAATGATCTTACATAAATTGTCCACCATAATTGAGTCAGCGTCACAGAAAATGATGGTATCATATGCAAATTGAAGGTGGGAGATAGGCGCTGCCAGGTTGGAGACTCCAAACCCGCTTATGAGGCTAGACTATTGCCCTCTATATAGAATCCAACTGAAAGCCTCCACCACCATAAAAAATAAGAAGAGAGAGAGGGGATCACCCTCGCGAAGACCCCTAGAGGGTTTAAAGAAACCTTTAGGGAATCCATTCACAAGCATTGAGCACGCCACCGAGCAAACGCAAATCTAAATCCAACCTCTCCGCTTAGCACCATAGCACATCCTTTTCAGCAAGTAATTGATGAGTCCCACTCCACATGATCGTACGTTTTCTCAATGTCCAGCTTGCAAATGATACCTGACCTTCTTTCTTTGAATCTGGAGTGAGGAGTGAAGACCAATTTTGTATTGAAGACCAACAATACAAATCATCATCATTATCAACATCATCTAAGCCTTGTCACAATCAATTAGAGTGAGCTACATGAATCTTGTTCTGCCATTCCACTCTATGAAGGGCCATACCTTCAGTTAGACCATAGGTCATTAAGTCTTTTCTTACTACCTCTATAACATCCGTAATGCCCTAGCATGAGTTTGGAATGTCATATTGTTTGGATTCATGATGAAAGCTATGGCATAAGTTCAACGCTAGCCGACAAGCTAACGCAACCCACCTTTATCTGTAAGACCCGTGATCCCGAAATCTGGTTTGTACACTGGATAGCCATTGACTATAGGTCCATTGGCCTCGAGAATGTTTTGACTTGATCATAATGTTGTTCTGTTATCAAGCCGCAAGCCGTATTTCAACCTGATGTCCGAATTTTAAGATATGGACTTAAAATTAAACAATCTGAGAAATGACAATTATGTCCTTATTTTATCTGGCAGAGCCCCACCATCGAGTTTTCAAAATCCGTTAGGTCCAAGAGCTTAACCGTTGTAACCGTAGTAGAGTTACGGAGTTAATGGCGAAAACGACATGTCAATAGGACACCCGGATTGTAAGTTATGCATAGGAATGCACATGTATATTTTGAGAAAATATACCAAAATGACCTTGATGTTTTTAAAATCTTTGGAATACGTTGGTTCAAATCACTTAAATAACCTTTTGTTTATTATTACCATAAGTTTAAACTTCTCAAAATCAACACAAAACATCCCATAACCCTCATTTTTAGACAAAAGCCTATTTAAAACCCTTTTTAAGTCCATAAATAGGAAAAACCTCTTTCAAACATTTCATTTCCAGCACTCTAGTTGAGGAAAAGAAGAAGAAGAAGAAGAAGAAGAAGAAGAAGAAGAAAAAATAGAAGTTGAGGTTGAGATCCAGTCCTCTGCTAGTTACAGGTGAGTGCATAGATTAGGAGCACGCATATGTGTACGTTGGGGTTTCCTTTAAAACCCTTTTGCTGAATTTTTATTTAGGGTTAGAAAATTGCTAATTTTTCTGTTTTAGGGTTAGGTTTTTGCTGGCTTTTCATTTGGGGTTAATAGATTTTCATAGGTATTACTGGAATTAGGTATTGCTGGAATTATGTATAGCTAGAAGTAGGTATTGCTGGAATTAGGTATAAATATAGGGGTAAAAGATAAGATTTCTGTTTTGATAAACTGATGGATCTTCATTTACGGTTAGTCAATTTTCTTGAAAGCCAAGACAGCCCTATAAAAGATAATTTGTTGCTGAATTTTCTTTTAAAGCCCTAAGCAGACTAATTTTTCTGATTTCAATTCGTTAGGTTATTGCTGGATTTTCTTACGGGTATGGCTAGATTTGCTGAGTTTGATTAGGTCATTAATGGAAGATTAGATGATAGATATGAATTTAGTTTTGTTTAAGGTTATACGTCTTGCTAACGGTTTCTCTCTTTATCCCTTACAATATCCGCCCGCTACCTGTTTGACAAATTGTTTCAAAGAAATATCCTTCATCCTTTTAATGTAGTTACTTCGTGAGAAAAAGCATGCTTATAGCATAAAGTCTTATAGTAGAATAAATCCCAGATTGGAGTTAGATTGGACTATGTCATGTGCATATCATATGCATGATTCATAGTTATTGTATCATTGTATGCTTGAGAGTGAATGATTCATATCATGATATGGTGATCATGAGGAACTTAAATGTGAAACTTAAATGTATGAGGAGACCACATGAGGACGGTCGTTCTATGCTTGCCTTGAAAACCCTGACATATTGTGCTTGTATGTGGACTTATGCATATGAACATACTTTGTTACAACTCGAGTTGGACACCACACCAGAAATGTGTAATTCGACAGGACATGATTAGAGGGTCCGTGGGTGAAAGTCCCTAAACCCTGATTGGTACCATTGGGAGCGACCAATGCTTAGACCGGTGGAAGAACAAAGCGCTGGAATGCTGAAATACCAAAGTAGGCAGTGACTCCCACCGACGTGTGTCGATTGGTTGAGAGGTTTGACCTGACCTGCTTATGGGCAAGCAAAAATAGGTTGTGTGTGACGAGCTCGTAAATTGTCCGCTATCGTTTTATCAGGCGACTTGTTACTTCTCGCCATTAGGCAAATAGTGAGGTTTAACACAAGTGGGTTAGACTAGTTCAGCTCGTGAACTATGTAATCCCACCTCTGTAGTTGACCACGGTGGAAAAGTCTACACAAGTGGGTAATAATGAGTCCCACTTCTGTTTTAGACCCTGGTGATCCAATTGAGAAATGTGGAAAGTGGTGGAAACGTTGAAAGAGTATGCATTGTATCTTTATTTTATTAGTATCGAGCCAGAAAACCTGTGCATTATAGGAGCATGACATGAAACATGCATTTTCACTGCACACACGCACTCACTGGGCTTAGTAGCTCAAGCTTTCCTTTCTATTTTTTTTACAGGTGAGTAGGGAGCTGCAGGAGTAGAGGCTACAGACTTCAGTTGTCCTTTTTGTTTTGTACATATCAGTGTATATATTTTTTTGTAATACCCTGTTAATGAAATTTTGAGAAATGATACATGTTTGCTGTCTTTACTTTCAGAAATCCTCCTTGTGGAGCCCCGCTTATGTTGTGATAGTTGGAAGCCCCAAAATCGGAGTTCTACGGAGGCTGTCAACCAAAATTTGGTGTCTAGTAATCATGGATGACCAACACTAGATTTAGGGTCGTGACATTATCCGAGATAGGGCCTGGCAATGTGCACAAAATTCTCATTAAATGGTCTAAGCGTCTGGAGAGAGGTAACTCGCGCACTATGTCAAGGAACTGCCATTTCTCGGAACGATAATAATTCCCTTCATATTAATCATCTTGGACCCACTTTTAAAATCCTCCATAGCATTTTTGGGTCCAATGTCTATCCTTGTGATGTAAATGGTAATCACCTTTCTCCTTTTGTGTTGAATGTGTTATATTATGTGTATCAAGAAGTTCAGGTGTGCCTTCCAACGCTTCTTCTTAAGCAGCTAATTCGTATCATTCAAGGCAACCATCAGGATACACTAGCTTTTCCTGTACTCATCTGTAAACTAGCTCATCATGTTGGTATCTCTGCCACATCGGATACAGTCTATCCAGAGACATGATTCGATAGTGATGCAGCTCAGGTGGCTCAACAGTTGTGTCTGGCTTCAGCTCTTCCTGAGAATAGTGCTCCCCTGCAGTCGGGTGCTCCATATGCTCATCTGTCATGTCCACGAGGATCCAATCGAGCGTCACTGCTAAGTCCGGAGTCTATCACAAATCGCCAAACTCATCACCTCGAACGTTACCTACTGAACGGTATGGCGAGTATGGAAGAGCGACTTTACAACTGTGAAAGACATCTCACCGTGATTGAAGAAAAAGTCAATGCTCTCCAGCAAACAAATCAGCAAGTGGTAGACTTGCTCACACATGGTGATTCTCGGAGTAGGTAGGAGTTGGCCGTGCAAGTTCTATATCACTACATTTTTTTTTTCCGTGCATGTGCCTGGTAACTTTTGTTGAGATAACTGTTAATTTACTGCCAATCTTAGGCAATTTTTCTGGATATTTTTGTATATGGTGAAGTATAATTCTTATTTTTACTGCCATGATTATGTTCTAAGATCCCCTAGTTTATCAAATGTCTGATACGGAATGCATGTGAGTTTTGTTATGCTTATATCACTGCTCTATTTTGTCTGATATGCATACATTGTTTCTGAATATGATGTCTGATTAAATTCTGCTGATTATTATACATCTTTATATGAATGTTCTACTGGATGAGTAGTTCTCCCATATCTATCAAGCTTCAGTCAATATCAACTGTTAAATCTTTGTCAATGACTGACAAAAAGGGGGAGAACAATTCTAACACCCCGACAAGAAAATTGTATATCTGCTTGAATGGTGTTGCAGGTGTTAGGGGGAGCAAGCTGCACCAAGAGAGGGAAAGTTTGCAGTTAGGGAGAGCAGATACTGGGCTATGTACGTGGGTTCAATAGAAATTATAAAATTGTGTAAAATGCAATGACATACAATTTAAGATGTGTTTGTCCAGTACTCTAGGGTGTTTTGGGATTTTGTCACGTAATTGACAAAGGGGGAGATTGAAAGTGCCCTGGTTTGTCAATTGCATGGGCGTTGAGTCAGATAGACTACAAAACCTGATAGGAAGATCAATTCAAGCGTCTGCCTCAACCGGATGTGTGCAAGCTCGCCACAAGTAAATCTGAGCCTCGCATCCCTTGTCCCAAATCACCAGGTATACTTAAACCCTTAAAACAAACTAGAACAACTTAGGGTTTTTAGGGTAAGAAAACGTGTTCAAGAATCAGAAAAATCTCTAAGTTTTCTTGCCCTGTCGATTTTATCGATACACATTTTGATATGATCGACCTGCGCTGTCGAGTCCTCGATGCTCCATCGATACCATCGAAAAGAGAACAGAATATGTCCAACAACCTTATACACATCTGGACGGAATTATCGATGTATCGATACACTTATCGATATCATCGATATTCAAATCTTGAGTCTATCGAAGTTGACTCGATAATATCGACAGGCAGCTTTCCGGCGCCCCTGTTTTTTTTTAAGAATATCATATGTGCATCGATATATCGAAGCCTCCTCGATACCATCGAAATTCAAACCTCGATGATATCGGAAGGCCTTCGATGATATTGGTCTTGGGCGCCAAGTTCTCCTGCAAAATATTTCAAGGTGGTTTATCTATGATCGGGGGTCACTCGATAGAATCGATATTCAAATATCGATGATATCGATGTTGTATCGATTGCATCGAGCATGGACATAAACTGTCCAGCAAGCTTTATGAAAAATCCTTTTGATTTATTGATGCATCGACACAGCTATCGATATCATCGACATTCAAATTTCGATGATCTCGAAGGTCCCTCGATCATTCATGAAAACCTGAAATATTTCAAGCCAAGTCTCTCTCATTTTTCAAGTGTCGATGAATCGAACCTCTCATCGATGGAATCGGGGTTCGAAATCCGATGACATCGACAATCGTTTCGATTCATCGACCAGCTGGCAAAAGGTTTCAAAAGCGTATGACATTGAGTTCGAGTCATCGAGCGGACCATCGATGCTATCGAGAGTATACGCTCGATGATATCGAACCTGCTCGATGATATCGAACTCTGTCATAAATGTGACCGTTTTATATCCGTTGGAACCTTTTGCCTATATAAAGAGGGCTTGTCTAGTATTGCTGGTAGAGAAAGAAGAGAGTGCTTTTGTGTGTTTTACCTTAGATCATATACCTAAAGCCCTTTCTCTCAGGGAAGTTCATCCTCCAATCCACCCTCACCATTGACATTCAATAGAGTGGATTGGGGAATGAACTTCCGCATTCAAGGATCCTCCAGCTACTACCTTAATGGCAAATCATTAAGCTGGGATGCCTTGAATGCATAATTGGAATCACTCTATCTTCCTTATAGGAAAACATTTCATAAAGTTGGATTCCGTCTTAACCTTAACCCAACCCGAAGCCTCGCATTGGTACATCATTTGTGTTGCGGATCAAGGAAGCCGAAGAATCTTCGTCAACAAAGGAGGAGATCTTCGTCAACGTGCTTAATGGGACTCATCTACTTATCTGTAAGTATCTAAAGTCCAGAGGACACTTGCGATCATTCCTTTTTAGGATTGGGTCTTAGGTGTTTCTCACCCCTTCAAGCCCTCGTAGGAGGCCTCCGGCGGGAGTGTACGTGGTGGGTGCATTGTGTGGACCCTTGCTCTGTGGAGAGCATAAACATCTGGTTGAAGGTGAACCAGTCAAAACCTTAGGTTTGAGGTAAACCATATGAAACCTCGGGTTTGGGGTAAACCGCGTAAAACCTCCGGTAGGGTCTTATGGAAGATCCTTGGCCAGTGTGCCTAAAAGTAGGTACATTGTGTTAACCCTTGCTCGTGAGGCATAAACAGTCTGTTGTGCAGCACGCAAACAACGCAGTGAGCCTAGATCCAATCTCAGGCCTCACCCACAAACAATAAACAGGAAGAAATATAAACTAGAAAGGAATAAAAGCATTCAAACAAACCATAAGACAAGATATACGTGGAAAAACCCTAAACTAGGGTAAAACACCACAGATGCAAAATTCCACTATGAAGAGAAACGAAGATTACAAGGCAATATACTAACCTCTCTCTTGGAAGTACAGAGAAAATCCGTTGCCCACACATTAGAATAATTTTCTAATATTCACCTTAACCCTAGAATAGCCCTAGGGAACCCAATTTATAGTTTTGGCAACTTCCCTTTCGCATCCCAGTTGCAAAAGGACTTGCGACACGAAATCCACGAAACTCCTTTCGCATCCCAGTTGCGAAAGGACTTGCGACACGAAATCCGCACATATGGCTCCACTTCTCAATAATCTCCCACTTGGAGACACAACGCCATAAACCTTTGTCTTCTTCATCCGGAGTGCACCACCTCCCCGTCTTTAAGCCTGAAGACCAATCAAAGCTGAACAGAGCTTCAGCTTCTCCCTTGTGACCGCCTTGGTCAGCATATCCGCAAGATTCTCACTTGTATGAATCTTCTCCAGAGTAATCGATCCATCTTCCAGTAACGAACGTATGAAGTGATATCTGATGGCAATATGCTTGGTCCTTGAATGAAAGGCTTGAATTCTTAGCCAAGTGTATTGCACTCGATCGTCACTTTGTACGACTACCTTGCACCGCTTGCTTTTTACCCAACTCTTCCATAAAACCTTGCATCCACACCATCTCCTTGCATGCTTCTGTAGCCGCAACATATTCTGCTTCTGTTGTACTGATAGATACTATCTTTTGTAACTGAGAGACCCAACTGATTGCAAAGACTACCCACAGTAAAAACATAACCTGTAGTGCTTCTTCTGCTGTCGATATCTCCTGCCAAATCTGAATCCACGTAGCCTTGTAACTTGATTTCCGATCCACCATAACACAGCCCTACGTCCTTAGTACCTACCAAGTACCTAAGGATCCACTTCACAGCTTCTCATTGTTCCTTCCCGGGGTTGTTCATGAACCTGCTAACAACTCCCACTACTTGAGCAATGTCTGGCCTCATGCTCACCATAGCATACATAAGACTCCCAATAGCTGACGCGTATGGAACTTTAGTTATGTAGTCATGTTCCTTCTGCATCTTTGCACCTTGCTCCTTAGATAACTTGAAGTGGTTGGCTAATGGAGTGCTAACCGGCTTAGCACCTCCCATATTAAATCGATCAAGTACTTTGGCTATGTACTCTGCCTGTGACAAAACTAATTTCTTGTTTTCCCTGTCACGCTTTATCCTCATGCCTACGATTTGTTTTGCAGCTCCTAAATCCTTCATGGCAAATTCTCTAGACAATTGTCTTTTGAGATCTGAAATGTCCTTCATGCTTGAACCGGCCACAAGCATATCATCAACGTACAGAAGAAGGATGATGTAAGACGTATCAAACCTCTTCAAGTAACAACAGTGGTCTGCATGACATCTCCTAAAACCGTTTCCGGACATGAAACTGTCGAACTTCTTGTACCACTGCCTCGGGGCCTGCTTCAAGCCATATAGACTCTTCTTCAGTCTGCACACCTTGTTCTCATTATCTAGTGTCACGTATCCTGTCGGCTGATGCATATATATCTCTTCTTCAAGATCCCCATGAAGAAAGGCTGTCTTAACATCTAGTTGTTCTAGATGTAAGTCCTCTGAAGCCACTTTACTCAAGACCATGCGAATCATAGACATTTTCACTACCGGTGAAAATATTTCAGTGAAATCGATACCTGCCTTTTGTTGAAACCCTTTCACAACTAATTTGGCCTTGTACCGTTTCGAACCATCGTGCTCCTTCAGTCTGTAAACCCACTTGTTATCCCACTTGTTATGAAGAGCTTTCTTACCCTTAGGTAGAGTGACTAGCTCCCATGTACGATTAGATTCAAGAGAGTCTATCTCATCACCCATGGTCTGCTCCCACTTAACCCGTATATCTGACTGTAACGCCTCTTCAAAACACTCTGGCTCACCATTATCTGTCAGTAGTAGATAATGTAAGGAGGGTGAGTATCGGATCATGGGTCTCCTCTCCCGAGTAGACCTCCTCACAACCGGTGTATGCGGCTCTGCCTCATCCTGTGGCGTTGTAACACCCATGTCCGATAACTCTTCCAACACTACGAATTCCTTTTTCTCGACCTTATTTTCCTGCACAGTCCTTATGCATCACTTTTTCATTGAAGACTACGTCCTTGCTTCTGATGATTTTCCTGTTTTCTACATCCCAGAACCTGTAGCCAAAATCATGCTACCCGTAGCCTATAAACGTGCACCTCCTGGACTTCGCATCCAGCTTGTTTCTGTGCTCTGCATCAATGTGAACATATGAAGTGCAACCGAACACTCTGAGATGTGTAAGGTTCACTTCCTTCCCAGTCCACGCTTCTTCTAGTAGCCCACCATCCAATGGTGCTGAGGGATTTCTATTGATGAGATATGCGGCAGTATTCACAGCATCTGCCCAAAAGGTCTTGGACAACCCTGCATGTAACCTCATGCTCCTGGCGCCCTCAAAGATGGTCCTGTTAATACGCTCAGCCACACCATTCTGCTGTGGTGTCCCTGGAATCATTTTATGATGTTTGATTCCATTTGCTGCACAATACTCCTCAAACCTCTTATCACAATACTCTCCCCTATTGTCAGATCTGAGACACTTTACTGTTTTACCTGTCTCATTTTCTACCATAACTTTCCACTTCTTAAATACATCAAATACATCAGATTTATGTTTTAAGAAGTAGACCCACAGTTTTCTACTAGCATCATCAATAAAGGTAACAAAATAACGTGAGCCACCAAGACATAATACCTGTGTCGGTCCCCACACATCAGTGTGTACAAGCTCCAACAGATGTCTTTGGAGCGCGTCCCGTCTTCTTGAAGCTTACCCACTTCTACTTGTCATACATGCAGTCCTCGCAGAATTCCAAGTCAATAGACTTCAGCCCTAGTAGCTTCCCTTTTGACAATAGCACTTTCATCCCATTCTCACTCATGTCCCAGCCTCTGATGCCATAACTGTCCATTCACTCCAGTTGATGCGACTGCGAGTGAACTATACGATCCTGAAGTCACGTACAAAGTACCTTCCTTTTTGCCTCGAGATATTACCAAGGCACCTTTTGTGATCTTCCAGGAGTCACTGGTGAATGTCGTCACATAACCGGTATCGGCTAACTGTCCCACTGAGATCAGATTACGTTTCAAACTCGGTACATGTCTGACATCCTTCAATTTCAAGACCATTCCGTCTTTCTGATTTACATGAACATCCCCCTTTCCAACAATATTGCACGGCTCATCATCACCCAAGTAGACTTTGCCAAAGTCACCTGACACATAATCACGCAGAACTTCCTTACACGAAGTGGCATGAAACGAAGCACCCGAGTCTATAACCCAAGACTCATTCGTCGCATCAAGAGACAAGATCAACGCCTCTGTGTCGCTCTCCTCAAACAGATTCACTGAATCCTTCCCACCTTGAGAGCTTCCTTCTTGTTTCTTGAGCACCCTGCAATCACGTTTCAAGTGCCCCTTCTTGCCGCAATGCCAACACCCGCCTTTGTCTTTCGGTCCCTTGGACTTCTTCCTCGACTTAGAACGCCCGTGTTTATTGCCTCATTTGTTCAGCGATCTTCCTCTTCCTTCAACGTTTAGAGTATTCCCTGAGTCCCCTGAAACTCCTGATGCCTTCCTTCTAGATTCTTCGCTGAGAATTAGACCGGCCACATCATCAAATTTCAACTTTGTCGACCCTGAAGAATTGCTCACAAAGAATCACCAAACCATCCCAACTGTCTGGCAAACTGGATAAGATCAATAATGCCCTGACCTCATCCTCAAAAGCAATGCCAACGGATTCCAACTGGCTCGTGACTGTATTGAACTCGTTTAGATGTTCTGCCACGCTCCCACCATCTGACATCTTCATGTTGAATAGCTGTTTCATAAGATGAACCTTGTTGGATGCTGAGGGCTTTTCATACATGGTGGCTAGGGCTTCCATTAATTCTTTTGTCGTTTTTACTTTGGATATATTGAAGGCGACGCTCTTAGACAAAGAGAGTCGGATCGTTCCTAAAGCCTTCCTATCCAGTAAAAACCATTCATCATCTGTCATCTTTTCTAGTCTCTTCTCTTCCCTCCTAGGGGAATATAGAGGTCCTTCTGATACAGATAATCCTCCATCTGCATCTTCCAGAAGGTAAAGTTTGAACCATCAAACTTCTCAATTCTAGTTTTCCCATCTTTCGCCATCGCTCCCAATAGAACTAAACCAATAGCTCTGATACCAGTTGTTGTGCAGCACGCCAACAACGCAGTGAGCCTAAATCCAATCTCAGGCCTCACCCACAAACGATAAACAGGAAGAAATATAAACTAGAAAGGAATAAAAGCATTCAAACAAACCACAAGACAAGATATACGTGGAAAAACCCCAAACTAGGGTAAAAAACCACGGATGCAAAATTTCACTATGAAGAGAAACGAAGATTACAAGGCAATATACTAACCTCTCCCTTGGAAGTACAGAGAAAATCCCTTGCCCACACCTTAGAATAATTTCCTAATATTCACCTTAACCCTAGAATAGCTCTAGGGACCCCAATTTATAGTTTTGGCAACTTCCCTTTCGCATCCCAGTAGCGAAAGGACTTGCGACACGAAATCCGCAAAACTCCTTTCGCATCCCAGTTGCAAAAGGACTTGCGACACGAAATCCGCGCATGTGGCTCCACTTCTCAACACAGTCAGCCTCAGTGTAGGTTGTAAAGGTTGAAGGTGAACCTAATTTAAAACCTTAGGTTTAAGGTGAACCGCTATGAAACCTCCTTAGTGAAATCCGGCACACTCAAGGGTTGAGTGCGTCTGTCGGGAGTGGAGTAGACTAATCGTTGAACCACTATAAAAATGATTGTGTTTGAGATTGTCATTCTTCTGTTTGTGTGATTTACTTTAATACTTCCATATCTGAATATCTGAGATCACACCTCACACACATACATAGTCATATCCATCATAAACTAGTTTGCATATTGTTCACTTCCTAAATAGTTTGTGATTGGATCCTCTACCGGGCTTGGAAGCCAGTAGAGTTATTTTTGAGTAATCCTAATATGTGCTTGCTGATTAGGATTAGTGTAATAGGATTTTAAATAAACCATAAAAACTTTCAAAGTCCTATTCACCCCCCTCTAGGACATATTGGCATATTCCTACTTCAACTAAAGCAGTCTTCACCGCTAGTTCAACTCTTAGACGAGGTTGGGTCCACGACGATGGCATTTTCAGCCCTGATCATAGAAAAATCTAGAATTATGGCCCTCTTTTTAGCAGTGAGGGAGGTAATGCGTATTATCCACAACCATTTCCGCTAGTTGCCTATCACAATAGAAACCCCGCACATAGAAGTGTGCTCTTGGGCATCAGAGGCAAAGAAATATCATTGAGAAATGGATTTTATTTTTAAAGAGATTATATTTCTACCAAGAGGGTTAATCCCATGGTGGTTGATCTAGCAAGATCTACGACAAACCGCCCTAATCTTTGTACTGGAAATTCCCTTCCACTCCTTTATCTTGAACACACATACACACACATCATCGCCTTTTCAACAAAAGATTTAAAAAGTCCACAAAGTTGGTTTCCACACCCGTGGATTTGTGGAAGCTAAATTTTAATAGTAGCCAGTGGAGAACCTAGATCTGGTGAAGTAAAGGAATTATTCGGGATGATGGGTTGAAATTTTCAGGGAGGTCAGTTCCAATGAGGTTGAAATTAGACCAATATTATAAGGGATGGAGCTAATTTCTTCACACACCCTATCACGGAGAAACTATTAAGTTTGGCCGGAAATCCAGGACCCCCATCCGTTTTTTTTTTTTTTTTTTTTTTTTTTTTTTAAAGAAAGGTGGAAGCATGCCACCTGAGATTCATTAAGAAAGCAGGGGGTTACAACCATTCGGGTGGGCCCCAACAAAAAGATTTGGGAAGACAAGGCCCAACTGCACCCAACCAAGCAAACAGCAGGGGGGGGGAGGCCTATGGTCGCCTTAGCCGATCCCAGTTTTGGGCCGAAAATGCCGAATCTGGCCCATCCCAGATTTATCCAGGAGCAGTGTAACATCCCGGATTTTTGCCAACCTGGGATTATACGTCCTTAGGCAATGGGTCGATCCTAATACCTTATTAACTAGTCAGAACTCAATCCCAAAGTCTAAAACTACTGTTGAATCCACTTCCTTCACAAATCCCACCCTTCACCACCTTGTTCTTTCAATTTTCCTAAGTACTTGTACCCTAGACACTATCTTAAACTAGCTAAGTAGTATAAATTGGATCACTTTATACACAAACTACAAAGGCCTAGGTACCACCTCAGACAGAAATCTTATAGGACTAAATCCTTTAAAAATGAGACAAAGTAACCAAGTGCTAAATTAGATTAGCTACGAAATCCGCTAGAATCGCTTTAAATACGATCTGCAAGACCCAAAACTTGTAGAATCATTGACGCTAGGTTACCCTAAAATCTAGGATCAATCTCATTACCCGGCTGCTCTCGGGAGCACTTTGAAACTCCGTATCAGGTCTGGACTGCACATCGGGAGTCCGATTAATACGAAGTTAAGGACTTAGGACCGCCTCGTTGGGCTTGACAACCATCTCGGAAATCAAACTCAAACAGTGTCCCACGGCTGTTCGCTTGAGTCCGGAGTGAGAGAGTGTGAAAACACTTGTTTTCTTTAAAAATAAATATCTTGAATAGTAATCTGAGACTCGTCACTTGCGGATCAGTTTTAAGCAACCAGACCGTCAGAATCTGACCAAATTACACCCTCGGATCAGGAAAATTTTCATACACATTTACATGTACTCGAAATCTTCGATCGAGACCTACTGACCGTCGAACTGAAACTGGTCCGCCACTCGTGATCTAGAAATCTGACTGAAACGAAAACTTAATAGAACGTAGATCCAGTGTCGGTGAGCTTAAGTCCGACCTTTGGCTCAAGGAGGCCCGCCAGAAGTCCTCCGTTGAGCTGAAAAAGTTTCGCTTTGGTTATAACCTAAGTAAACCTTGTCCAGAAGTCTAATTCGGTGAATTTTTAGGCTATATAAGGACCTTAAACCCTCTCCCATTTCAGCCATACGAATTTGGATTTGAGAGAGAGAAAAGAGAGAAAATGTGGAAGTTGTGGGAGGATCTCCCTGCCACTCTTCCCTGCTGTTATCCATGCTCCACCGCTCCGTTCTAATCGCTTTCCCGGCGATTCCAGCTCCGTTTCTAGATAAGAAACCCTAACTCTAACCTGTTTTAGGGTTGTATAGGTTGTAGGTTATGAAATAGCTAACCTATTTCGTTCTCTAGATTGCCAAACTGCCGAATACGGAAGCTTAGCAAACCTATCGACTCCGTTACGATTCTACGACACGAGGTGCGGACTTTAGGTGTATAGGTTATGGTTTTCAACGCTTTCAATGTCAGATAATGATAGATTCATGATCTGCATGCAATTGCACATGTACAAAGTGCTTTCCGTTTTCTGTTTCGATTAAAGTTGTAGAATATGGAATTTTACATATTCTAGGTATTCGTAGAAAATACCGTATACGTATTTTTTTGGAAATGTGTTTGACATGATTATTTGTTGTATGGATATACGATATATGGATAAAATACTTATTTGGCGAAAGGATTCGCCTAAATACATGTTTTACTAATATACACTATGTATGTAGAAATACTGTATTGTAAAAGTACCGTATACATGTATATTTTAGAGATGTGTTTGCCATGATTAATTGTTGTATAAATATATTATGTGTACACAAAATACTTGCTTGGCGAAAGGATTCGCCCTAATACATGTTTGTTAACATACTCTATATATGTTGAAATAGTGTATGTTAAGTGTTTGTGAAAATGCTTGTGTGAACAAGTGTTTGAATGTTGATGCCTTAGGAGAGTGTTGAGATGGGATTCTCAACTACCCTAGAGACATGTATGATTACCTCCATGAGGCTGTTTACTTAAACCCCTTACTTGCAATATATGTGTTTGTATTCCTATTAACATAGTGCTTTACAACATGCCTTATATCATGCTTTATAACATGCTTTATAACATGTCTATTAGCATGTTTGAATTACTTTGTTTATCATGCTTTACTCCACATGCTATGGATGAGAATTGATTGAGTTTGGGACTATGTCTATAGTCCAGACAATCGGTACCAGATTGGAGATCGTGGTTGAGTTTCATGTCGCCACGTAAGATGTGTTTGACGAACCCGAATCGTATGTCAGTTGGCGACAGTGGTTAGGTCACGCGAAGTGCTTATGCACTTCATGTCGTCTAATTGATTGTGCGCTCGAGCTAGTCAGGCTCGTCAAGTAACCCGATTTGTCTAATGTATGTTCACCATGTTTGGTCGCTACTGCTTGAACTTAGGGTACCAAACTTACCAGTGAAAACCCTTTTAACCATGGTACCTCGATCCGCTAAGACTCATGAGCCGGGCATGGTGGTATGGGACACCGTGGTCGAGCTGTCGGCCTACGCTGGGGCCACGTGCCTCCCCGTAGTGACCAATGAGCAACCAGACTCGTGAGCCGATTATGGTGGTATGGGACACTATATTCGTGCTGTCGGCCTACATTGATAAGGTGATGGGGGAGTGGTGCAACGAATGCGAGCAACAGCCCTGACAGCCCTTTGTAGTGACCTCGAGCATACTCTGAAATCGCGGTGAGCCTTAGAGTTTTGCCGCGGTATATAGAGTATGAACTAGGCCTGTTTCTGTATAGTGATGAATCGTTTAAGAGGTGATGGGGGAGTGGTGTAACCTTTGTGCGTAATGTACCACAGCGGCAAATTTTTGCGGTGACCTAGAAAACACACCATCGTCTTATATTAACTAGGACTGACGACCCTAGAATGGATCATGTTTGGGAATGATACAAGGGAGGTACCTTAGTTTCCCAATCCTGCTGTTTGAAATGGACTAATAACAACTCGGTAATCATGCTTACCATGCATTGCATGTGCCTGGAAGATGTGGAGCATTGAGGGAAGAAAGCATGCCGCGAACGTGAGATGGTGTCGCACGAGGGAGGGTGTGGTGAGGGCATACATCATGTCATTCATACTTGCATTAATAAGAGTAGTTAGGAGTGTTTGATTGTACTGCTTTATCATTACTGCTTGACTGAGTCGATAACATGTTAACCTATGCTTTATTGTTCCACTGAGTTAGCTACTCTCCCACGTTACGGGACGGTGTTTCGAACACCCACCAGACATTGTCTGATTTCAGATGGCGACGCTACTTCTGAGGCGGAGCCGGACCTTTGCAATGACTACGATGCCTGCTTGTATTGGTTGTCTTCTCGACGGCTTCGTGAGCCGTGTCCCGATCGACGGGGGCTTTTCGGGATATTGACTAGAGGACCTTACACATTTGGTATATTTTAGGATTGTACTTGTAATTATTTAACCCAGTAATGTTATCACACTCGGAGACTCATCATAGTTTATATATTTTATCTATCTATCACACTCTTCCGCTTGCAAATTTAACTTGCTCTCGAGTATGATATCTGTTTTGGCTTAATCTCACTCATGTTCACTACTCTAATACAGTCAACATTCAATCATCATTCATTTTGTTGCATAAGTGATGTTCTGGAACTCGAGAGTTGAGTTACTACTCGACCCTCGATTTTCGCGATGTTACAAGCAGAGAACCTCTGGCAGGCCGAGGAAGATCAGCAAATTTGAGGAAAACTTGGTCTAGGACGCCACAGCTGGCTGTATGGGCAAGATAGTCTACCATTGCGTTCCCTTCCTTGAGAATGTGAGTGAATCTGAGGTTAAGGGAGAGGGAAAGCTGATGGATAGATTCAAGGTGGTACCATAGATTCCACCTGCAGGATGTAGAGTGCCTAACAACGGCTTCAAAGAGAACACACGAGTCGGTTTCGACAATGGAGGAGAGCCCCATATCCTTGCAAAGAGAGATCCCATCAACCATCGCCCTGGCTTCAGCAACCATGTTGGAGACAAGGCCGTAGCTTTTGTGGAAGGCAAAGATGAAATTCCCTGCATGATCACGACAGACACCACTACCACCGCCAGCACCCGAGTTGCCTCGGGCAGAGCCATCAACTTTGAGTTTCATCCAATCCCCGGCCGGTTTTTCCCGCCAAACAACCCTACACATAACAGATGGAGAATGGGGGGCTGACGAGGCCTGGATGGAGCCCCGACAAGCTATCCCTTCCCAAACAATCCTATCGACCTTGGTGAGATTAGAACCAATATCGACAAGCCAATCGGAGATGTTGCTAATGATGGGCTCAGCTGAAAGCTGCTTACTCTTGAATTTGGCTCTATTTCTGCCAATCCAAATTTCCCAAATGATGAAAGGGGCCAGGCCTTTGAGGAATTTCCGGGCTGAGGATTTGGAAGCCATTGTTGTCCACTGCTGAACACGGGATTGGATGGACTGGTTGGGGGGGATGGGGATGTGGAAAAGGCGCGCAAAGTGGCCCCAAACTTGAGATGCCACCTGACCAAGAACAAGAAGATGGTCGAGGTCTTCAATTTGGGGCCCAGAGAGGGCAGGAACTGGGCTGTGGAGGGCTATGATGGGGATATTATTGAGGGTGGGCTAGGGGGGATGGGTTTGCCGAAAAGGATAGGATGGGATTTGGGCCAAGAGGTTAGGGAGGGGGGGAGGGCGGGGGCAGGATCTGCTAAGATTCAGCTGCGACTGAGAGGTAAAGTGGGAGATAGGGTGATTAAGTGGGCCGAGAGGGGGGCCGTGGTCCTGCTGGGGGATGGGGCGAGAGCAAGGTCTTAGGAATAGTAATAATAACGATAACGAATGGATGCCCTATGTTGCCTTAAAGAAGTAGGGTCTGTTAATCATGTTTCATCCATTGCAACTACGCCTTGGTGATTTCGAGAAAAGATTTAGTTATGTTTGATATGTATTGGTCCATGCTAGCATCCATCAAGGCATTAGTACAAGTCTCTAGGTGGGTCAAGAAAAGAAAAAAGGAAGGTGATTTTGGCCCCATTCGTTGATTACAGTTATCCGGTATGTGTGGCAGGAATGGAACAATAGGACCTTCAACAATAAGTGCACATCGACGAAAGCGATTGTCAAGAAGGTCAAGGGCAGGATTTAATTTTGGGCCTTGGGGATCCCTATTTCTAAGGGTTACAAAAAGGACTTGCTTTTGGATGCTCGGGGTGTCTTATCGTAATTGTTGCATTTTGGCCTTGGATGATTGCTCACCATCCCTTCCCATTTGTTTCTTTTATTTTCCTTTGTCTTTAATAAATAAATAAATAATCGTGTTCTCTCTCAAGAAAGGGAGGGTAATCATCAGGTCAATGCATTGGCTGGAGGGGTAGAACTCCAATTTCAAGCTCTTATATTTGGCGATTCTATCCCGTTGTTTACTTTTCTGTGGTTTTGGGGAAAAAATCACTACATCTCTCAAAAAATTTAAACTCGCTGTAGTTTTTTCTCTATTGGTATTTTATTCTCTGCATATTATTTTAAGGACATTTGAAATAATAATTTCCACAGCATGTGCATTTGTTTTCTCATCAAATACTCGCAAAATTGATATTGAATGTCAGACTATAATTGCATGAAGTAGGTAGGGAAACGACAACAGATTCAGGTGTGAGATCCAGGAAGTGTCTCTTCCAAAATTTTAGCGAATATAAACAGCTAGGAAGCAGGAATAAAAGCACAAGTCCAAAGTGGGAGCGACACTGGTAGAAGGCTCCTGCAACTACATGTTGAACTATCCCACCTATCCTTTAGTGGTCAATATTAGAAACATAATGTTTAGACACGTTCTACTTCAAAGGAGAAATATTTTATTACGGAGAAATATTTTATTACTTTTTAGAAGTAAGACAAACAGTTCATTCAAAGCTAAAGAAAAGATACATCAATGTGGACCACAGCTTTAGGTAAACCATCAGCTAATGAATTTGCCTCTCTAACAACATGGCCAAATGACATGTTTAACCTTGCGGAATGGGAGCAAAATTCGCTGGATACAAATGACAGCCCCCAAGGCTCAGCTTGATCCTTGACCAACCATTTAATAACATTAAAAGAGTCACATTCGACAGTAACAAAAACCTCCATGCTCCTAATGAGAAGCCTCAACTTTTCATGAAGGGCAAGAGTCTCCACCTTCAACACATCACCTGCTAAGCTAGGCTTGAGGGCATAGAAATGATGTTTCCCTCGTCGTCACAAAGTGCTCCTCTTACAGCTTCCACCACCTCTGGTAAGGACACCAACAAGGCACAATGGGAGGTTGGGCTCCTTTATGCTCCACAAATCACCAACTAAAGAAGATATTCAAAGTTGTAATGGATGAAACATGATGCCAAAATTAATGATGCCAAAATTTTATGTGATCAACAATCTTCCCTTTGTGATCTTTTTTTTTTGTCCTTTGAAAATTTTATTTATTTCTTTCCTTCCAAATGTTCCAGCACAATGCCAATCGCAGTTCTTCCGAAAGAAGAAAAACCCTATCTCTAATTGTTCAACCTCCCAACATGCACATTATTGTCTATTATTTCAAAAGCATATTGGTCTAATGTCATTTGGGCATATTGTATAAATGCACATATGTAATACATAGATGCACCCATATAGGATCGGGAGTCTAATTAGTTGTGGAAATCCCCATACCCACATTAATAGCAGGACGGATTCCACATATGCTCTCTTTTTTCTTCTTCTTTTTTAATACATGTAATAAAATGATTGCCAATGTTGTTTTTTTTATCAACTTTTTATTCAAAACTAGTGACATTAGAAACAATTAGAACTTGGAAGACAAACTAATCCCTAAAAATTACAATGTATCTTAGTCATTTGGACCAGCATTTTTTATATTGGATTGGATCCCAAACACTCACCATTAAACAGAAATATTCATCCAAACATTGCACCCAAGGTCGTGGACTTCTCACCTTAGTTTGAGAGGATCACCATAACTCTTACACACATTGAGATATCATATAAATTTGGGGCAAAAGGACAACATAAAAAGTGATTGGATAAAATTTTCAATAATGCTTGAATAACATTTTTCCTTGCATGATGACATTTTGCATGGCTCAACAAGAGAAGCAAGTGCCTGGATTTCTCTGTTATGCATGAAGAATGCAACCTTTATTTCAACAATATGATGGGATAATAGAAAACTCCCAACCTAACTAAAATAATGCGAGCCACATTACAATGTAGTTTCCTCTTACTCTAGGGATGACGGTTTGAATTTTAATGACACTTAGCCAGAAAAACATATTATTATCATCATCATAGCCTTGTCCCAGTAATTGGGTGTCAGCTATACAAGCATATCATTTGAAAATCAACTAGGCAAAGAAACCATATTGAGGCCCTTAATGCTCTGTAAATATTTTCTGCATGAAGATGTAGTGCAACAATGAGTTATACCTGTACTTACTCAACTCTTCAAACAGACGAATACACTGCATTTTGTCAAGATATCCAAGCTTCTGTTGATGTGCAAAACACGAGTCCACTATTACATGTGCCACTCGAATATAGAACCCAAAAGAGAAGGAAAAAAAAAAAAACTACTTAGAAGAATGCATAGGTTTATATCACTTGATTAGTGATGGAATTAAATTATTTCAAATGAATCCATTGTCATCTCTTCTCCAAAAAGAAATGAATGAATGAATAAATAAAGAAATAAAGAAAATAAACTTCTCTAAGGCCATGTTTGGATTCATGGGAACAGGGGAAAGCATAGTTTGATGGGAAATGTCATTTCCAGTAAACTGGTGGAAGGAAATTTTCGATTAGTTGTCAAGTTAAACTAAATCAAGTGACAACCAGTTTTCGCTTGTATGACCTGAGAAAGTCATAAATAATTTTGAGTATTCTGCTTCTAATGTTATCGCCATTTTCAGTTATAGCCATAGTTTCTGGTGGGACAGTAGGTAAACGCTTTTGGAAATTAACTTGGAGTCAGGCATTTAACTGTGATGGTGTTTTAGCTGATGCATCACAGGTGCTTTTTATTTTAATAGTGCTGAACTAGTTTACTTTTTTCTGTTTTCAAAATATTCAAGTAAATTGCAGGAAATAAGTTTGGAGCAACATTTATGAAAATACATTAGTTTAGTCATATGTAAGATATATAACTTTGCAAATCAGGTCTTTATCATACAATAGAGACTGAAATACATAAATAAATTATCCAAATTTTGTCAGTTAAAAGTGGCAGGTTGACGTATCTCGTGCCTTTAGTGATTGTGAATTCCTTCCAAGGTATTCCATAACGGTAACAGTGACCGTAATGACTACTGCCATTACCATTACGATATGGGACATAATAGCCGTTATGGCCTTTTTCCTTTTTCCTTTCTTTTCTTTTTTTTTTATTTGAAAATAAATAAATATGTTTCAGCCTGTTACGGGCCATTTTTTCTGTAACAGCCATTTCTGCCCTGTAACTTGTAATGGTTAGCACATTTACCATTACGTTACGTCCACTACGTAACTGTTTTAGCATACCTTGATTGCTTCAAATGGAAACAGGTTTTGCGACTTTATTGAGCCCAATTTCAAGAGGAGTGTCATAATGAAGAGGTTCCTTAATTCTTATAGCTACTGTTGAAACAGTGGATCATGAAAAGAACTATGGTAAATTGTTTCTTTTATTAGCTATGATCAATCGTTGAGGGTTAAGGGTAGGACTAAAGAGTACAAGTGTTGAAATTAACATTTACTAGTAAAAGATATGGAAAAGAAATCAATGAAGTCCCACCAGATCGACTTACACGATTATCAACTAGACTGAAAGCCTTTTTTAGCATACGTGTCCTCATGGAGTCCATCTCAAAAACTTGCTTCGCAAGCTGCAAAGAAGAGGTAGAGTAAGCACATGTCTAGGTGATACTTGGAGATGCCATTCTTTACATGGACTTCAAGGTTGAACCAGTTGAAAAAATATGACTTTTTGCTCAAACATGCAGTAAGTGTCTGCAGCAATTACGAATACAGTGTAAAAGAAACCACAGCTTTTTCTGCTTTCTACTCACACAAGATATCAAGTCAACAAAGTAAGCACCTGATCTTTGAAGCTATCATATACAACAGCAAGAATCAGATTGGTGAGGAAGTACACCCCTAATAGCACATAAAGAACAAAAAATATGGAAGACCAACGAGAAGTCCTGTTCAAGAACATGCAGAAATAACTATAGTAAGTGCCAGGAGTACAAAGAAGGTTGAATAATGAAAAACCATTTTGGGTTTCAGAATGTTGATAGCACAAATAGACAAGCCATCATAAATAACTATCATGGCCCCATGTATAACAAATTAACACAATACAAGAAAACCCACGGGCTTTGTTCCACCAGTTATCACGGTAATGTGATGGAAATGTGCAATGATTACAAATTACTTTACCTGTCACCTGAGTCCTGACAACATCTGCATTTGACCGCCGGCGCCGGTTCCCGTGTTTGGTTTATCACCGGTAAAATCAAAATGATGGCATTTTTACATTACTTTAATGTCAAATCATCACCAAAATACACTGATGTTGCTGTTTGGATTCAAGATTTTCACGCTAATGCCATGAAAAAGTACAATGATTACAAATTCTTTTACCTATCTCCTGAATACATCAATATTTGAACTATGATTCCTGTGTTTGGCTTCGCGGTGGTAAAATCATAATATGACGCATTTCCTTTACATTACCGGGATAATTGCCGAAACAAACAGGCCCTAAGGAAAGAAATGGGGTAATGAAAATGAAAGGTATATTTCCATGATTATTTTGCAGTCATGTGAATTTGTGAGAGGAAAAATTGCATATTCAGAATGGTGTTTACTGCCCTTGAAGATCACCATCCATAGTTTTATATAAAGTGTTTGCACTTGTTAGACCTCTACATGGACCATAGACCCTTGCTAAACTCCAACTTCATTTGCAACAAAGTCCTAAACTGTGACGACTATTGACAGGATGTTGGCATTCATGCAGGCCAATCCAGAATGTCCATATCATGGGTGCCATTATGAATGGACAATTGCCCAAAAATTACAATGAGGGATGATGTCAACCATCTAATTTTTCTTGAAGAATTTGGAAAGGTGGCCAATTTTTTAGGCATCCATTTGATTGCCACCAATCAGAAGGCAAAGAATTAGGTTCATCTGGTGAATAGGAATTTCCAACTGTGTGCCACTCATAATCGAGGCCATGATTTGGAATGTATGGCGGCAGGTGAACCATGGTTGAGTCGCCACAATGCAGTCCTGTGTCGCAAATGCACATAGGAGTCTAGCCTTTTCCATTTTGTTTTTCAATTTCATTTCTTGAGTTCTTTTTCTTTAGAAGTTTCTTTTATACATACATACATACATACATATACATATATATATATATATATATATATATTTCTGTTTGAGGGGATTTTAGGAATGATTAAAAAAAATAAAAATCAGCAAATAAAATCAATAGTAAAGGAGAAAAACCCCCCACATGGAGCAAGAGTCAGAAAACAGTTTCCAGGAAACCAAATTCTCCTTGCAAATAGCTATCTATCTTGCTCCCTGTTTCTCACACCGTTTTACTCATTTGCATTGCTCTAACAATCCTGTCAAAAATAGATATTTTCACATCTATTTTCCGCACCATTTCCATATCTGCTTCCCAATCCAACCACTAGTAACGGGACTGAGTCCCATAATCACTATTTGCAGCAAGAATCTGTTTCCACAGTTTACGTAATCAGCGATCAAAGAAAATTCTCCATTTTAGACCTTTATGGAGTACTTGACATTTTGGGTATTTTCTTTTTTTTTCTTTCCCCTTTTTTTTTCTTTTTTCTTTTTTTTTTTTAATTCTTTAGGGGTCACTTATCCATAGGTTGCTTTTCTGCATCTTTCATGACACCCATTCCACTGTCATGAAGCAAGATTATCCACTCATGACAGAATGTTTTCCTTTCATGATCTCCCGCTCCTTGTGTGTGAATGATTGAGGGTTCAATCCCAGGTACTGTTACCTTTTAAAAAAATGCTTAAGGAAACCAAATGTCATTTAACAGTACAGTGGTTGAATACGAATTAGACCAGCCATCAACGCTAGTTGTTGGAAAAATAAAAGGGACACCAAAAGTTGCACTGCCAAGATCTAGCGGAACATCATGATCTTGTCATGAATCAAGTCAAACTCATCATCTAGCTTGACCAAAGCAACTTGAACCAACAGAATAGGTGCAATATAACTCAGAAATAAAGGAAGAAAGGCATCAACAAATGTCAACATTATAGCTCAATACTAGAATTGAGAAACATTCAACATGTGTGAATGAGGGAAGTTATACATACAATTTCAAAGTTGGTGCAATACAGACCCTACCTTTAGTTCATGCTTTTCTTTCCTTGAGGGTTTATACAAGATATTAATATATTAGTATTGCCTTACATCTCACAGTAAAATTTACTTAAATACCAGTACTCGTATATCTAACTTGAATATGCTAAATATAATGAAACTCAATGGAAAGTTCTACAAGACAACTACTGGATATGTTAATTTGCACTAGCATATCTGAGTTGAATATGCTAAATACAAATACATCTGATTTGAATATGTTAAATACATGTTAATATATCTGAGTTCGTCTAATAGCTGCATGCCAAGGAAACTCGCATGAAATGTTTATAAGACATCTAGTGTATGCATTACATCTTGAGGGTTATACAAAATATTCATCATCATCTAAGCTTTACCCCAATTAATTGGGGTCCACTACATGATTTTATACACAATATTAATACATTAATAATGCTTTAGTTATTACAGAAAAACTACTTTAAATACCAAAGCTTATATCTGATTCATATGTGATAAATATATCCAATTTGGATGTGCTAAATATTATCTGATTTGAGTTGTCTGATTTGATGAAGAATTTTATATGACAATTATCAGACTGGCAATACCATATGGGGCCAAGTGTTGGGCAATGAACAGGCAAAATGAACACTGGACGAACGTAACAAAGATGATGATGCTGAGATGGATCTGTTGGGAAGGATAACTTAAGAATGATGTCATGAAGCAACTTGTGAGTAATCCTAACTAGGGATAAAGTGATGGAGAGCTGACTGAGATGGTTTGGCCATGTGCTCAGAAAACCAGAGACAGCCCACCCGGTATTGAAGGGCGCTTTGATTAGAGTTCAAGGACCAAAAGGAAGACCAAAAAGGTCTTGGATATAGATTGAGGGTGTTAACAGTTATGGGTTTGGGCCTACAGCCACTTATTGCTTAGGGCCCGTTTGGCCAGCCGCATTAGGTGGGATTAAGGTGGATGGAATTGTAAAAGTTACAATAAATGCATGTGTAAGGTATTGTCCTTGGATTGGGTGTATCCCATGTTTTCTAATACCATGTTTGGAAGGTATACATTAAAAAGCAAATCTCATGATTTACTTTCAAATTGCATTTGGATTAAACCTGGATGAAGCAAAAATTCATCATCCGTGGGATTAGTAATCCCATCTCAAACTTTCCAACACAAGGCTCATTCTCCAAAGCCTACACAGTTAATTTTAATCCCATCTCACACTCCTTCTAAACATGCCATTCCGAATTTCAAAGTGGGATTAATAAAACTTAATACCACTGGCCAAACAAGCCCTCAGTGCTTTTGGTCTTGGGATATGCTAGACATTATGTTTACTTTATTAGGGGCAGTTTCATCATATTTTCTTTTTATTACTTAAATATAATAGAGAGGGAGTAGGAGCATTTAACCCTAACCCCATCATTTCTTCTCTCTTTCTTTCTTCTTTTTCCATCTCTACACAAGTCAACGTGGTATCCAAGCAAGGTTAGAAGTTGTTCGGGCCTCGTGATCCTCTCCATTCCACCCCAAGTTGTCGGATCTAGATTTGGGGATCTTCGGGAAACGCAAGGGACTGGTCAGGCCTTAAGGGAAAGCACGTTGCTTTGTTTCATGTTTTTGTGTCATTCTTCAAGTAGAAGGAAATGCTCACAAAAAGAAGCGCGGATGCCTTAACGGATAATGAAGGCTTGCTGATTTTTTCATGAGGTGATATTTAAAGTTGTTTGTTTATGTTGGTTGCATTGTGAACATGCAGTTTTTTTATGGAATATCCTTGCTATAAAGTCATGTGCGAAATGGGAATAGTTTTGACATGGATTACAGTTATTTTGGACTAAAAATTTGTGTTATGTGATTTTGGATGTGTTGTTGTGTGTGGATCTTTCTCTACGATCAATGTTCTTCATTGGTGTTGAAGTAAGCTAATTGTGGAATGCGTATGGAGCCCAAAAGTGTAGTTGGTGGCTCCTCGTCTCTTGGGGAAATGCAGGGACCCTCCCTCAATGTGTCAATATCTTCTGTGATGTGAATAGGAAAAATTATCTTCTATGGGCCAAGTCTGTCGAGGTATTCCTCTTAGCCCTCGAAAAGGATCAGTTCCTCATGAATCCTAAACCAGAGAAATCTGATCCTAAATACAGGCAATGGATGTGTGAGGATCCAGATTCACTCTTGAGTCTTGATTGTGGCATAGTATGGGGTCTAAAGTGAGCTCTAATCTAATGTCCTTAAACACAGCAAAATATGTCTTGGATACTGTAAGAAGGATGTACTCCTCAGAAGAAAATATTTCTCATGCGTATCAATTATACAAGGAAATCTTCTCTTTTCAGAAGGGGGACAAGCGCCTTGGCGAGTACTTCACAAAATTGACTAATGTGGGAAGAGCTTTCTATATATCATCCTATTACGGTATTACTTCAAATGTCACCCTCATGAAGAAGCAATTGGAAGATACAGTAGTGAAACTTTTGCCTAGACCACCAAAAGAGTACCAATTGCCAAAGGATCAAATTTTGAAAGGAATTGTCTGTGCTACTTGTGTAGAGAACCAGTAGGTGCAGCAATGCTTCCTGCAGAATTGGTAATTCAACGTCCCCCTCTCCAGAATTTACACTCTCATTCCATCTCTTCCCAAGATGTCAAAGTTAGAGTGTAAAGCATGTGAATAGAGTAAACATCACAGAATTAATTTTCCATCTAGCACTGATTCAAGTGATGTTCCGTTTAAATTAGTCCATAGCAATGTGTGGGGACCGACTCAAGTCCCTAGTTTGTTAGGTTTTAAATACTTTATTCTTTTTATTAATGATTACTCTAGGATGACATGGTTATATCTAATAAAGCAAATTTCGGAAGTCTTTCATGTATTTTAAAATTTTTATAAAGAAATAAAGAATCAATTTGGTGCAAAATTGTATATTTTTAGGTTAGATAATGCCCCGGAATTTGTTTCTCAGAATTTTCAAACCTATTTTATAAAATGAGGGCATTATTCATCAGGCCTTTTGTGCTTATACACCGCAACAAAATGGAGTGGCTAAGTGCAAGAACAAACATCTGGTGGAAGTGACTCAAGCCTTGTTACTAGAAATGAATGTTCCGCAGACCTTCTGGAGTGATGCAGTTATTACTGCGTCATTTGATCAAATAAGATGCCTTCATCAGTTTTCGATGGCAAAAACACCGTTCTTTATGTGGTTTCCTGATTAACCAAATTTTCCTATTTCTCTCAAATTGTAAATCCTCGCGTATTTCACCATACTCGATCCTAGCAAATACGTGGGTGTTACGATTAAGGAAACGTACAAATTTGATTACATACCATTAAGAAGCTAACGAATAGGCCCGATCGCCTAAATTTTGGGCCTAACCTTGTGATATATTCATCAAGGGCCAAGATCTAAGCGACCCACCATTGATTAATCAGAATAATTGTAGCTTAATGAAGATCCACCTAAAATCAACATAAATAATGGATTGGATCTTGATTATATAGAGAATGATTGTGTCTTGTGTGTGGTTAGTGGGCTTTTTAATGTAAGTGCATGTGCACACCTCTCCTTTCTCCTACAGTGTACTATATGCTTTATCATAATAAAACACTATGTGTTTGGGCAAGCAAGCCCAACACATCATTTTCTCCCAAACTCTCCTTCTTCTTCTTCTCCTCTCTCAATATGCTCATCTCCTCTTCACATTATCCTCATTAAATCTATTTTTACTTGGTATCAGAGCAAAGATCCAGGCATTCCGCATCCACCAGGTTGAGAGGCGACACGTCACCTTGCTGATGTCAGCAGCCATACGGCTGACATCAACGTTGTACGGACATATGGACTCCGTTTGAGCTGAAAGTTTAGGAGTTTGATAGATCTCAATTTTAGAAGATTTGTCATGATTTTTTCAGAATTTATTGGACCTCATTTCATGGATTTTTGGGCGAAATAGAGAAATTCAAGAATCGGTGCCAGATTTCATTTTTCTTCGATCTACCTCAAATCGACAAGCTTTTCTTTGGTTTCTTTGCTCAAGATGGACCGAAATCTTCCTCCCAAGCTACCCATGGTGGAATTTTTACTTAAGATCACTGTTTGAGAGGTTTTGAACCTCAAACGGACGTGCGGCTGGGCCGTTTTTCACTCGGTCAGGCCCTTTCTGACTGCGTTTCATGGTTTTTTGGATGATTGATATTTGTTTGAGGTCTATCTCTTGTTATCTTGAAGGATTGGGTGAGATAGAGTTGTTTGAATCAGCCTTTCTTGGCATAGGGGGTCTCTTGGCGTAGGTTTATTTCTCTTGGACTCTACTATGGCTGACAAAAGACCCTCATCTCTTGGCATAGTGTCTCTTGAGTCCATCCCCTTGCAGATTACCTCCATTAAGTTGAATGGTGACAACTATCTTCAATGGGCACAATCTGTAAAAGTATTTTTAGGAGCCCGTGACAAGTTGTCATATATTTTGGATGATCCCCCAAATTCTACAGATGCTACCTACAAGTCTTGGACAAAGGAGAATTATCAAGTTATTGCATGGTTGTTGAATAGCATGGATTCCTTGATTAGCCACTCAGTGATGTTTTTATCCTCAGCTAAAGGCATCTGGGATTCGCTTCATGATATGTTATCGGAATCTCAGAATTTTTCACAGGTATTCCAGTTTATTCAAGAAATAGGTCCGTTTCAACAAAACTCCAGATCCTTAAAAGACTACTATTCGACGCTTTAGGGTATGTGGGATGAGTTGGATATGTATCAGCCTCTTCCTTCCAAATGTAAAGCGGATCATCACCATGCTCATAAGCAACGAGATGATACTCGTATCATGCAGTTCCTCGCTGGGTTGAGTTCTGATTATGTTCACGTTCGCGATCAGGTTGTTATGCAGGATCCTCTTCCCCCATTGATGATAGTCTATGCCATGTGTCAGCGTGCTATGGCCTCTACTCTTCCTTCTCATTCATTTCTGCCACCCGAGCGTTCGGCACATCTTGCCGGTGATCAGTCCTCCCATGGTCTTCGGGTACCATCCTTGAGCTCAGGGCGCATTTCTAGTTTTGCTGGTCATGGTAGAGGCCGTGAGGGAGATCGCAGTCGTGGTAGCCGTAGTCTTCGTGGTCGTGGTGGACGTGGACGCGATCGTAATGGTTCCCGCATTTGTTCACATTCTGATGAAACTAATCACAAAATTGATTATTGTTGGCAACTACATGGTCGTCCTACGTATACCGCTACTTCTGTTGCTTCCACTGTTGCTTCTGAGACACAGTCTTCCATCCCGACAGCTGAGCAGGCTACTTCAGAGGAGTCTCTTATCATCTCTCAGGCAGCATATGATGCCCTTATGCGGCTTCACATTCAGGATATTCCTGACCCTTCTCACACAGCTTTGGCCCAGTCAGGTACTGCCCTTCTTGCGTCATCCTCTCCTACCTCTTGGGTCATCGACTCTGGAGCTTCCTCCCATATGACTGGTAAGTTGCATTTCTTTTCTTCTTATTCTCCTTCTTCTCCCACTCAGTATGTCACAGTCGCCGATGGAACTCAATCTCTCATCTCTGGGATTGGTTCCATCCCTCTCTCTTCTTCGTTGTCTTTGTCCTCCGCATTGCATGTGCCTCGTTTTCCATTAAACTTATTGTCTGTCAACTCTCTTACTAAATCTCTCAATTGTTCCATCACCTTCTTTCCTTCTTATTGTTTGTTTCAGGACCTACAAACGAAGAGAGTGATTGGTGGGGGGCATAAGCGAGGAGGCGTTTATCTTCTCGATGATACACCTGTTGCCGCTTCTAGTACTCTCTCTAGATCGAGAATCCATGACTCGGTGGCATTGCCACTTAGGTCACTCATCCATTGCTACATTGACACATTTGTTTCCCTCTTTATCTGTCACTAAACCATTATGCTGTGATATCTGTGAATTGTCTAAACATCATCGTGCTACGTTTCCTCATAGCTCTTCTGGGAGGAAATCTCAACATTTTCTTCTGGTTCACTCGGATGTCTGGGGACCAGATTTAAATATTTTGTTACCTTTATTGATGATTATTCCTGCATGACTTGGATTTACCTTTTGAAATCTAAAATTGAAGTGTTTGATTCGTTTAAAGTGTTTTATCATGAAGTGTGCACTCAATTTCATTGTTCCATCAAATCTCTCCATTCTGATAATGGGGGAGAATACATGTCTACTGCCTTTCTATCCTTCTTGCAGGAATGTGGTATTTTGTCTAGGACGTCATGTGCTCGCACTCCTTAACAAAATGGTATTGCAGAACGAAAGAATCGTCATCTTCTTGAAGTTGCTCGCACCCTTCTGCTTGGTATGCACCTACCCAAACATTTTTGGGGTGATGCTCTTTTAACTGCTACTTTTCTTATTAATCGTATACCTTCACGTATTCTGTCTTACAAATCTTCATTTACTATATTGTATCCTCATGATAATCCATTTCCTCTACCACCTAAAGTTTTTTGTTGTACATGTTTTGTTCAAATTTTGGATGGGAGTAATGATAAACTTAGCTCCAGGGCGGTTAAATGTGTCTTCATAGGATATACTTAAAGTCAGAAAGAGTATAAATGCTTTGACCCATTGACTCGCAAGAAATATGTCTTTGCCGATGTCACCTTCTTTGAGGATCTTTCCTTTCTCTCCTCTCCAGGCCGTTCCCTTTGTGATTCTCTTGCGAGTCAGGGGGAGTATGACTCTTAAACTCTTTCCACTCCTGATCATGGGAAAACTACTCCTCTCCCCTTTATTCAGCATCCTATTGGTGATATGGGTGAGCCTAAGCCTCTGCGGGTGTATCATCGTCGAGATAAATCTTCACAAGCTCAGCCATCCACCCTTTCGCTCACTTCGGATGTTGGTTCAGGTGACTCTCCTAATTCGAGTTTAGATCTTCCCATTGCCTTGCACAAAGGGTCACGATCTTGTACTCAACACCCCATTAGTAATTTCGTTTCATATGATCATCTTTCACCATCTCTTCAATCGTTTGCAGCTTCCCTGTCATCACAGATTATTCCTAGATCTCTCTCACATGCTCTTCAGAGTCCTGATTGGACAAAGGCGTTGATGGAAGAAATGTCTGCCCTTGAGAAGAATCATACTTGGGATCTTGTGCCACTTCCTGTAGGCCATAAACCTGTTGGCTGTCGATGGGTTTATACAATCAAGTTTCTTCCAGATGGCTCAATTGATCGCTATAAAGCCCGTCTTATTGCTAAAAGTTACACACAGACTCATGGTGTGGATTACTTCGAGACATTCTCTCCGGTGGCTAAGCTTAATTCCATTCGCATTGTGCTCTCCTTGGCCGTTAATTTATCATGGCCCTTGTTTCAGCTTGATGTTAAGAATGCATTTCTCCATGGGGATCTTACAGAGGAAGTTTACATGCATCAACCTCCTGGGTTCGTTGCTTCTCACAACCCTGCACTTGTATGTCGGTTGAATAAGGCTCTTTATGGGCTCAAACAATCTCCACGTGCATGGTTCGAAAAATTTAGTCAGGCTCTCTTGGAGTTTGGCTTTGTTCGTAGTCATGCCGATTATTCTCTCTTTATATGTCGTCGATCGACGGGCATCATGGTTCTCATTGTCTATGTGGATGATATAGTTTTGTCCGGTAGTGACTCTGCTGGAATGAGAGAGGTCAAAGATTTTTTTAAGACCAAGTTTGAGATCAAGGATCTTGGTCCTCTTCGCTACTTCCTAGGAATTGAAGTTGTTCGCTCATCATCCAAATTGGTCTTGTCACAACAAAAATATGCGCTTGATCTTCTCATGGAAACCGGAATGTTAGGGTGCAAGCCTGCTACCACTCCCATGGATACTTCACAGAAGCTTCGACCAGATGATGGTGCTCTCCTTACTGATCCCGAAATGTATCGACGACTTGTAGGCCAGCTTATTTACCTGACTATTACTCGCCCAGATCTCTCATTTGCGGTGGGGCTTGTTAGCCAATTCATGCAAGCTCCCCGTACTTCTCGACTCACGGCTGTCTACCGTATTCTGCAGTATTTAAAATCAGCCCCGGGTCTTGGCCTACGCTTTCAGTTGCATGGTCATCTTCATCTTTGTCTATTCCGATGCTAACTGTGCAGGTAGTACTTTTGATCGCCGCTCTACATCCAGCTTCTGTACCTTCCTAGGTGGCAATCTTATAACCTAGAAGAGCAAAAAGCAGCTAGTTGTTGCCCGGTCCTCTGCTGAAGCAGAATATCGTGTTATGGCTCATGCGACGTGTGAACTCGTGTGGCTTCGCAATCTTCTTGAAGAACTTGGCTATCCTCCTTCGGATCCTATTCCTCTTCACTGTGACAATCAACCACCCATATTGCTCGTAACCCAGTTTTCCACGAGCGAACCAAGCATATTGAGGTCGATTGTCACTTCATTCGGGAGAAAGTCGCTTCTAAGGAAATCGTCACTCCTTTTGTTCGATCTGGGGATCAACTTGTTGATGTTCTTACAAAGTACTTGAGTCGAGATGCTCTTCATCGTGTTCGTGACAAGTTAGGCATGATCAACATCTATGCTCCAACTTGTGGGGGAGTATAGAGAATGCTTGTGTATTGTGTGTGGTTAGTGGGCTCTTTAATGTAAGTGCATGTGCATACCTCTCCTTTCTCCTGCAATATACTATATGCTTTATCATAATAAAACACTATGTGTTTGGGTAAGCAAGCCCAACACATCATTTTCTCCCAAACTCTCCTTCTTCTTCTTCTCCTCTCTCAATATTCTCATCTCCTCTTCACATTATCCTCATTAAATCTCTTTCTACTGATTACCCTATGTTCATAACCCGAATTGACCAAACTACTCTTATGGTTTACAAATCAATGGCATAGAGTAATTAAGGCCAAATCAGCATTTTTGCTAATCTTATGAAGACCAAACAAAAAACTTTGATCATCCGGACTCCATCCATCATACACAAGAAACCCCACTTCTCAAAGCACACTAGAAATAGCTGGATTAACCAAACAAGATCTAGACCACTCATTAATAGGGGCAATCAACCACAAAGCTATAAAAAAGCATTCGTGTTAGAGGGCTTAACATCCCATATGGATCGGATGGTTGAGACTGTGTGCCAAATCATTCAACTTGGAGCCATAAGAGAGCACATGAGATCGCGTGAAAAACCCTAGTAGAAAATGAAAGTTCCCATATTTCCAAATACGAAAGTTAGTTACACTAATTTGGAATTATTCAATGTTGAGATGTTCGGACCGTTGGTTCGTGATCAAATCGAAGATACCAACCTTAACCACCGTTCCTCGAATATTCCTATAGTCCTGACCCCGATCGACGATCGGCCACCATTGAATTGATCTCTTAACCGTATTCGTTGATCGGCATGTCCAAAATGTGGGGCAAGCATAGCCTTGCGTAGATTGCCACCTGAAGTAACCATTTCATGGTTTAGATCAACATGTGCACTACAAAGTGGGCCCCAAAGGCCAAAATCAGCCTACCCTTGCATTAATAAACCATTAGCCCCATTTCTAAGGCAACCAAATCCCTAAATATGACCATAAATATCCTTTTTTTAGCAGAACCCTGCCAATCCGAATTTTCCCTAATTAAGCTAGGTTAGAGTGTTAGAGGGGGAGAAAGAGAGAGAGAGAAAGAGAGAGAGAGAGAGAGAGAGAGAGAGAGAGAGAGATGGAATTTCGGAAGTTTGTACTAGAAGGGGGTATTGCTGAAATTCCTCCATAATAGCTATCAAATCCTCCACCTAATCAACTTCTACCTAAAATTGGAGGTAAATCTTGATCCTACATTGCAATTGAGGAATTAATTTGTAAATTATCTGATCTTAATTGAAATTTCTTTGAAATTGGTATAGGGAATTTAGGCCCTTCATAAATCTCAAAATTTAGGTGCAGTCAGATCTAGAAATCTACTTCAAATGTGAGGACTATTCCTTCTAAGTTTCCCTCTATCAGCCATTGATAGCTATAGTTAGTAATTCCTTGCTTTTGATGAAATTGCCTATGCTATTAATGTTAGAATTGCTCTATTATAGTAATCCCTATGTTAATTCCTGCTAAGTTGATAATATGCTTGATGAATGTCTGATTTTTATGGAATTATGATGTTAGAATTCATTTATACTGCTTGTTATGTTGTGATGATATAAATCCGCTTCGACTGTTGATCAAGTGTTTGTGTATGGACCCAATTGACTTATCATGATGTTGTGTTGATGACTATGTACATGATAGTATATATCTAGATTGTTGTGGATCAAGCTCTGAAAATTGTTTTACACCCAATACCAGTTTTGTCGAAGTTCCCTTTGGTCCACAGGATAGGTTCCGTCTAGAGTTGATCGTTCGATTGTTCATTTGTTGCCGAATATCTTGTTAAATCTAGGATACCACAATTTCCTTTAAATTTGCAATCGCTAATTATAGCCGTAAGTATGGAATACAATCCTATAAACAAAGTCTCATGGGCTAGACATGGTGATATGAGACACTGTCCTAGTTGTTGGCCTTTGCTAGGTAACGAGCCCCCCATAGTGTTTAGTGAGCATTAATGGAGGTGACGAGCCTACCATTCTCTTATTTGATCTTGGGTGACGAACCCTTACCGCATTGAGTAAATCTTTGGGCGATAAGCCACGTTACTTTGAATTAGTTATTTGTATTTGATATCGGGTAACGAACCCTTATCATGTTGATTAAATCTTTGGGTGACACGCCCGTACCTTTGGATTGATTATTCATATCGAAGATCGGGTGACGAACCCTAAATTTGGATTATAGGACACGGGCGACGAGCCACACGATCCTGTTTATTTCACTCATGATATAGTTGTGGTATCCTAGGTTCCCTAATACGGCTGTTTGTAAATGGATTAATAAAGGATTGGTTAAAGCATGCATATCATGGTATTCGCGGGTAATGTTGGTGATGAGCCACATTACTGTCGGTTCTATGTGCATTGCGAGTAATATTGACGACGAGCCATATTATTGTCGGTTCTATTTATTTTGTGGATGAATTTGGTGAGGAGCCATATTATTGTCGGTTCTTTCCCGGGACATGATATCATGACATACATATATTTAATTAACTAGATTAGGAAGTTGTTCGTTATGTTGTGCTTTCACTACATATACTTGATTGTGTTGATATTGTGAGCAACTTGGGTGAATGGTAGCACTGAGTTGATCACTCCCTCTCGGGAATGTTTTAAAACACCACCCCCGTTTCATTGATGCAGGTGCCATAGAAGTCGTTGTCTTAGATGAGGCTTATGTGAACCCGGTGGAGGAAGTGTCATACTTCCAGATTTCTTATGAGTGGGCATAGTTCCAGCATGCTTCCGCTTCGTTGTTATCGTTGGAGTAGTTGTTTAGACTTATCAAACATTTAATAAATTTTGGGCATGTATATTAAGTCCCCAGCTAAATAGACTCTATTATTGGTTGGATGACTGTATGGATTTTTTGTGTGATTGTTGTGGCACCACTTTACTTTTGAACTTAATACATTGTTTGGTTTGGTTCTTCACGAATGAGTTTGATGCCATTTTGATTTTGATGTTAAACTACGCTTCCAAAAGATAAAAGTAACACCTAGAATGTTGGGGACCGAGTGCGTACTCGACCCCTGAAACTCGAGGCGTTACACAAAGTGTTTGGTTGTACTTGCCATGCTCATGTATTTAGGTCAAGTCGAGATAAACTTTTGCCTTGTTCAGCTAGTTATATTTTTCTAGAATATTCTCGTACTCAAAAGGGTTATCAGTGTTATTCTCCCACTCTTAAGAAGCATTTTATAATTGCTAATGTCGCCTTCTTTGAAAGTGTTCCATTCTACAATAAAGATTAGCATGCTATCAAAGCCACATCTATGGAAGCTCCCTTACCAAAGGTATTTCCTTCAGAATTTGATGTTGAGATGCCACTGCCACCTTAGAAGGATTTTACACAAACTTATTACAAAAAGGAGAAAAGACTAGGCATTATAGACCATTCCTCTTCAGTCCATATGATAGGCTATTGCACCTACTGAGGCTCTTAGTTCTTCTGAGTCTCATGAGGTTGTCGAGAATCTCCCTATTGCGGTCCGAAAAAGTAAATGTTCTTGCATCACTCATCCTACCCATTTGTTCACAAATTATCGTATGTTTACCTCTACCTTGTTTGTTATATCCATTCATATGTCAAGCCAGGAGACAATGTCAGATGAAATTAAAAAGAGCTATGGATAAAGAGATAGAAGCCATGTCCTCCAATGATACTTGAAAGCTAACTGATCTCCCTTAAGTAAAACTCCAATAAAGTGTAGATGGGTGTATACAGTTAAGCTCTTGCCTGATGGGTCAATTAATCGTTACAAAGCTAGGTTGGACGCTAAGGGATATACGCAAATTTATGGAGTAAATTATCTAGATACATTTTCACCAGTAGCTAAGCTTAATTCGGTTCGGGTTGCACGATTGGCCTCTCTTTTAGCTAGATGTGAAGAATGCGTGCCTAGTGCCTACATGGAAATCTATACGAAGAAGCCTGCATGGAGCAACCTCCTAGGTATGTTGCTTAGGGGCAGTCAACTAAAGTATGTAAGTTAAACAAATCTATATATGGGTTGAAGCAATCGCCACAGGCTTGGTTTGAGAAGTTTAGTAGTGTGATTGTATTATTTAGATTAAAAGGGAGTAAAGTAGATCACTAGGTCTTCTCAAAGTTGTAATGACTCGGGATTTTGGTGCGCATGTGTACACGTGCATGCGTGTACACTTGCATTCATCTAAGCATACATGCATAGATCCATGCATTCGTCCACGCATCCATGCATATATGCATCCATCAATCCATGCAAGATGTGACCATTGATATGCATGATCGATCTTTTAATACGAACCATTGACTTATGCAATTATTAATTATATGATTTTGTATGCATACACACACGTGCACTTGCAGTCTCGCCACTTACACTCACAAGACCACCTGTTTATCCATAAACTAGCTCAAATTTAACCGTTGAATGACCTGGAATACGGAGTCGGGTTTGGCCAACCCAAGGACTGGATTTTGAGGCATGACAAAAGCATTCCACCTCTATCTATATAATACTTGTTGTGTGTGTGGATGATATTATAGTGACTGGTGATGACTTGGAGGGTATTAAAAAAAAAGTTGTGTAATCTACCTCTAAGAAGTAGCTGAAGGTAGTCATAGCACCCCGTAAAGATAATTAGTATCACAGATATAGGTTGTTAACTTAGAAACTCAAAGCAAAAGAAATTTTTACATAACAAAATTCTAGACAATACAAATTTCTCCATCCAACAACACATGGGCAGAACTTTCTCGTCTAATGAAAAACAGATCTGAAAGAATGGTGCAAGGTCCTACTCACTTGTAAGCAGGTATCCATACATCTGGATTGTTTGATGTGGTGAAAAGAACAAACATTTGATACAATGTGGCACCATAAGAATTAAACATCATCTTTGCTTGTTGGGTATCTTCAAATATGACATAGGCTAACCAGCTGGAGAATAAAATGAACAGAGACCAAAGCAACTGCAAGAAAGAATACAAAACTGGAAGGATTAGCACATCCTTATCAAAATTTACTGGTAGGGCTATCAAAAGAAATTATAACCCAATGATGTAATGAAGAAACATCAAGCTACCAAGACGTTGAGGTACATGCCCATCATTCCAGCCAATGTAACCATACATGCTCGCAATTCCCTGAGTGCAGAGAGAATAAAACCATCAACACAAGGATAGCCAATTTCACATTACAATGATACAAAAGTCCTAATGTTAAAGAGCTCTAATGTGCACTCTCCATCTCTCAAAGATAACCAATTTCACATTACAATGATACAAAAGTCCTGATCTTAAAGAGCTCTAATCTGCACTCTCCATTTCTCAAGCCATGATAAAATTGCATATTAAACTTCATCAATTTTGAAAGAATCCTAAATGAGTACCATCAGTGCCACTTGCACTAGAAATATATGCAAACTTCAGCAATGCAGTAACCAAGCAAAATGACAGTGGTTTTAAAAAAAAAAAAAAGGAAACAGAAAAACTTAAGTACTCAACAATTTCAAATGGCATGGTCATCTCAAGGTGCTACTCATGCGGAAACACACTTAATGGGAACAAATTTGAGATGGAGAAATCATGGGAGCGCACTCTGATGTTCATGCAGAAATGATGGCGTGCTAATAGCTTTCCATTGGGAAATCAGATCTAGGCCTATTCAAAAATGACAATCTTAAGCTCTACATACAGAGGTAAGCAGTGACATATAGAGGTTTACCAATTACTCACTAAAAATGGTCGAATGTTCATGCAATAGTTCAAAGTTGATAATTCAATCATACAATGACTGACCAATTGTAGTCCAACTAGTGATCGATTGAAGATTCTACCCAAATCAAGCTCATCCAAAAAGCCAAACTACAAGTAAGACCTATCTAACCATCCATATTGAAGATCTGGAGCACGTCAAGGGTCCAGATTGACCTGACTGAGAATTTGGATCAGATACAAAGGCCTGATCACAAATCTGAACCAAATCAATGGTCCAACTCAACAATGAGACGCATACATTCGATCAAAAAGCCTATTCAATGGACCATTTGAAATGCGGGGCCCAGGGTAAATCAGTCTTTAAAGGGCTTCGTATACAAACCATAAAAAGTTTTGGAGGTTTTGTAAGCCCGTCTACACCATGCAGCTTATATACTCCCTCATACAGTTGATATACATAAAATTCTAAGTAATCTTACTCTTACTTAAGTTTCCCTACTTGTTTATTCTCTTTTAACTTTTATTGCAAGTGAGACTATTTACGAAAGATTAATTTCTGGGCCAATAGGCTAAAAGCCTTGCTTCTTTCAACTTAACTGTGATCTGTACAAGGCTATATATGGCCACACATATTGAACTTATGGGGAAAATGATAGGATAGTTCAATTGAGTAGAAGATTTCTTTTTGCTTCCTATGATGGGATTCAAGTCTTAGGACAGTGACTCTTCTAGAATTGTTGATGGGATGCTTACAGTAACCCGTTGGGAATGATTTCGTTAAGTCTTCTGTCATGTGAATCTGCTTATTATCTTTTTCCTCCTGTTTACTCAATTTTTCCTCCACAAGTGAAAAGATCATCCATTTTGTGGCATAATCTTGGAGGTTTTGATCTTCTAAGTGGTAAGAAATTTATCCTAATTCAATTCTTTCAAGTTGGGCTAGATCAAAAGAGAAGGACATCCTTAAGTAGCATGAAAATGTATCTTTTCAAACTGGCCTTTAATATTTTGTAAAAAGATTTTCTATTAAAAAAACTGCAAAAGGAAAGTTCGCCAGATGGTGGGCTGTTGCCACCCAAGACAGGATCAAATCCTCACAAGGATCACATGCACTCGCACTGTTTGGGTTGGCACACTTTGCACGTGCACATTGCCACGAGGAACTTGAGGGGCATTAAACTTTTCCCAAGCAAGCTCTAGAAATGAAACAAGACAGTGCGAACCATTGACCTGACCCGCCGATCAGGGTGGTTTGACCAGTCCAACTAACTTGATGATGTGGCGTCTTCGTGGATGATTGACTGTGTTGAACATTACGTGAGATGGCCACCCCCGGGCGGCGGTTGCATGGACCACTAGTTGAAGTGGCGGTTATGTGGACCATTGGGTGAATTGGCGGTTATATAGACTGTTGAGCTGGGTGACGTGGTAGGTAGAGTTGATCGTTGGTCAAATGGTCAAATCACTTGCTAGGACCAAACTGCTGCCTTGAACACACATGAGTTTGTTTAGAAAAAATGCAAAACCCAGCCCATGGGTCATCTGGAAGTATATATAAGCTGTGTTCCGGATAGGGGTCTTACACATTGTAGCAACAACTTCCTCTCTGCAAGTTACACTTTCTAAAATTGTTATTTTGTCATGTTTTCACTATTTTCAAACCTTTATTCTGTCCCTACAGAAACAGATAACTATCGCTTTTCTAGCCCCATATGTTTGTGGAGGTGTTCAGGTTGTTTTTCCAACATTACTTGTTGAAGATCAACAACTAGGTTGTGGGCTCATTGCATTGTGGGGACAGATTGAAAGAACCCATTTTGCAGACTCGATTATATCCATGTGGGGGCAAATGCTATTTTAAGTAGAGCATTGCATAGAGTATCCACAATATTATTAATATCCCCAATATTATCCGTATCTCCATCTCGGCGATACCGATAACACTAGCAGTATAAATAATTCCACGTATCTGTGATATATTGCTAAATATTGCCAATATTTTCGACTGTGTAAATTTCATGTGTCGCTTATATCGCCAATGTATCGTTATCGCTGATATTTTTTACTATGTAAATTCTAGGTGTCGCTTCTATCACCAATGTATCAGTGATATTTCGATAATATCGCCAATGTATCGATATCTCCAAAATTTTGTTTATTAAAAAAAAATACATTTCTAGTTTTTTTTTAATGAGTGCATGGTTGTACGATGAAATGCATGTTTGTATGTGTGTATATGCATGCATGGATGAATGGATGGTTGGATGGTTGGTTGGTTAGATGGATGGATGAATGTATACATAAATACATACCTATGTGTGTGTGCGCGTACGCACACGTATGCATGGATGGATGCATCATGCAGGTGTTTGTATGTATGTACTATGTGCATGCATGCATGGATGGATGGATGGATCCACCATTTTCCCCATATTTCCCCAATGTTTCCCTGAGTCAACGATACATGCTTTTATGCCCCCATTAAAGGGAGACTTGATTCCTAAATATGCAAATATGCATCTTTTTTGCTATTATTTGATTTTTAAATGTGCAAATATGTGTATTTTAACATCTCCTGAAGTATCATTGAAAAATTCCACCATTTTCCCCATGTTTCTCTAATGTTTCCATGAGCCAACGTTACATGCTTTTAAACCCCATTAAAGATAAATTTATTACGTATGCATATTTTTTGCAATTTATTTGATTCCTAAATATGCAAATATGTGTATTTTAGCATCTCATGAAGTTTCATTGAGAAATTCCACCATTTCCTCACCTCAGTCAGTATACATTTTCAAGTATCAGCAATAATATCCGTGATATTGATATATGTTTCCATATCCCCAGCCATGATATCAGCAATACATGCAATGACATTGATACTACAAACACTGAAGTAAAGTGACTTGAAGTTGCTTTCCTTCTCAGTCCACGAGAGTATGCACAGTAGCACACCTAACGCTTCAACTCAACATATTTGGTGAAATCTTCCTCTTCAGCATCAGCATATGTTTTCTTACATTTTTTCCAAGTACTATATTTCATTTAATAAATTTTCCCAGATCAAAAAGGAAAAAGAATGAACTCGATAAACAGATGAGCTGGCATTGTTGTAGTGCAATATGTGCAACCAACAGTATACAATTGCTGATCCATACAATTCCTTCACAAAAAACCAAAGGTTGGTTTAAATTCAATGTCTAGGAGCGTATATGCATTAGAAAAACATTTAAATCAAACTCTGCATGCGGTTAAAATTTCACAAAAATAAAATATTAAACTCTAGAGTCATGTCAATGATTTCACAAGAAGTGTGAAAATAATTTACTTGATGGCCTCACCTAACATTTAGAACAACAAAGGCGACACGAATATAGGGAGCAACTCTCAAAGGTAGATAAGAAATGGACACAGGAGACAAGAGGAGAGCATAAACCAATAAATCACTGACCAAAACTAACAGGAATGCGACCTGCAAATGCAACATAAAACTATATTATTGTATGAAACAAAGATAAATTAATGCAGATTAAAAGAAGTAAAAGCAATAATGGTTGTTTCTTTTTCAAGCAATCTATGTAGGACATGGAAACCAAGCTGCTTTGTAGAAAGTGAAATACTAAGCAGATTGGCTACGAGATCTATTCAGAAAATGGTATTGTATCCCAGTGGCATTTTCACTTGATCTTCTGAAAAATTAATTTATTTGTTCTCCTTCACATGGGTATTTGACATGCTCAGAAATATTATAGTTCTCAACACCATCTTAATTTGGATAAATTGCACTGATTCGTAATGAAGCCTAACAAGAGAGCCAAGGTGGAAACCATCACGGGTCAAAGAGTATGGCCTGCAGTATTAACAATTCAAAAGAAATTTATTGCTAAAGTACTATATATTCTATTGGTTGCATGAAGGATCATTTTAAATCAAATACGTTGTCTTTCTAAATACAGGTTATTTTGAACCACGACTGAGATCATCATCATCATCATCATCAAAGGCTTATCCCAAATAACTGGGTCTGAGAGCTGCTTATATTTGTGAAGGCTGTTATTATCTTTCCATTGCCTGCATAAGATGGTCAAACCTATGTTAATCAATTTGCTACCTTCTTCCATGTTTCTGAATAGAATTCCCTTTTCTTTTCTTTTTTATCTTTTCTCTTTTCTTTTTTCCTTTTTGAGGGATGATAATAGGAATTTTGTTCAAGAGAGAAGAAAAAACAACTGGAGCCTCAGCTACGTAACACACCAGCAAAAGCAAGAAATGGACACCACAAAAAAACAAAACAGCAGCCCAATATCAACCAGACATATCTTCAACTATCAAAGAATTCCTGAAAGTTCCCACCTTTGCTTGCTTCTCGGCTATTTCATTAGCCTCTCTGTTGGAGTAAGAGAATCAAATCTGTCTCCCATTATACAGGTCTGTAATTTTGTCCACAGAATCTACCAAATGTCATTTGCTGTTTCCCGTCATGGCCCAAGAGATGCCATTCTTTAGGTTTTTCTTTAGGTTCCCCTCCACAAAAACTGGGATTGGGGTCATGTTAATAGTGATTTTAACTGCTTTTTTTCTTTTTTTTTTGGGTTAGCTTGTTAGTACACACACTCCATGTTAGCCACCCCGCTAGGGATCGATACCAAGACCTCAAGTGCTGAAACGAGGTATCTCCACTCAGTCTGCCAGTTGAGCTATGGATCTGGGTGTGTGATTTTAACTGCTTGCGACATGGCTGCAGCCTCAGCATAGCTTGAGTCCTTTATCCTGATTGGCACAGAAAATAGGATAAGCACCATCCCATTAGAGTCTCTAACCACTCCTCCAATGCCTGCAGGGCCCGGGTTACCAAAAGAGGTGCCACCAAAATTAGCCTTGTATACTTCACATGAGGGAGCCTTCCACGAACAGTGGCTGAGTTGGATATTGATACAAGGATGCATGATCTCTTCCCAGTGACTTCAAAACAGGGATCAGGGATGCATCTGCCTCTAATATCAGCTTTGGCCCACCCAACTATAAGTGTAATGGCAGCCTTCACAATAGATTTACTACTCGCTTCTTTCCCTCACAACAGAATCCCATTGGTGTTGCAATAAAACAAGATAGGTTTCAGAGGAACATTTTATTTAAGGAATATGTGCAAGATAAGGGTCCATCTCCCTAACTGGAAAGTGTATTGTCCTAAAAGAAGGGACAGGATTGGTATTAGAAGAATTCACGGATACGAAATTTATTCCTTCACAAATGTGACAAGATTGCAAATGCTAACAGCATTTGATAGCAATTCTAGGAAAATGTGAATTACGAATCATATTTCCTAATTAGACAGTTTAATTTTAGAAAAACTTGTTCGAACTTTCACCACCTCAGATTTAAACTTGAAATTCTCAAGACAAGCTAACTTGAACGGTTCAATGATTAGTATTAGGAATTGGAAATCAGCCAAGTACTTCAGCAGTGAGGTTCCATTTTCCTTTATTTAAGCCACGGTTCAAATACCAGTTCTTTTAACTAACAATGAAAAACTTTTTTTTATATGTACACTGATACAGCACTAAACCGATCAAAAAATTTACACCTTTATGGATGATACAGAGTACGTTAAGTTCATATGTAGTAATAAATATTAATTTTGGATCTATCCAACATGTGTGCTGGTACGGAGATTCTTAACTTTCTCTAATTATTTGCATCACATTCTCATTGCCATCACCCTAAAAAACAACGATCGAGGTTTTTTTTTCTTTTTTTTTTTTTGAAAGATGATTCATGATTTATTAAAAGAAAAGAGAGAAACAACAGAGGCAAAAAACAGGGAGAGAAGAATCGTGAGGCATCATCCTCCCCACAACAAACCCCACATTAAATCATCTCTATTACAGCTCTTGAAAAGAGAACACAAAAATTACTACATGTAGAGCAACTTCTAAACAGAGCACAGGTCTTTTGCAAGTCTACAAACCCTTTGATGAAGCATGCTCATAAATTTCTTGCAATTTTTATTGGCATTTCCAAACTTCCAATAGTCCACAAGAACTGCTTCTTAGTAGTGGAATGTGGATTGTTAAATGATATCAAACAGACAAAGTTCCATGTCAAAAATAAGAACTTGTGTACCTTTAATATGTTCAAAGGGTTCTTCCAATAAAGTCGGCATCCTTCATATACAACTGGAAAAAATGTGTGCACCATGAGAATTAATAACGTTATGCCCTGCAAAACATTAACAAAGCCATGAATAACTTCATCAAGAATATATCACCACAGTTATGGAAAACACGATCAGCAGTAAACTTTCAGGAGTTCTGAACAACATAGCTAATAAAAAAGGAAGTGTGCAGCCCTACACACCTTCATTAAACTCTACTTAACCTTGTTCCAAATTCCTACTATGCACATCAATGGTTCCGACTACATAAACCATGCAAATGTAGACAGTTTACTACAAATGCAGCACTAGAGTCCCCCGTTATCATCTTTTGGGTACAACCGATATCTCCACAAGTGAAGCTTAAGGAAGGCCTATGACTATGATTTAATTTTTCCCATGTAGGAAGCTCCATGCCTTAGCTAATGCAGACACAGATCAAGACTTAGTAAGACTCTGGTTTCTACTACTCAAAGTAGACCCATTTGTCAATCCAATGTACATCCACACCAATGTCCTCTACAAAATCACAAATTTTATAAATTTCATCCCTGAAATATGTCCAACCTCTTGACATGATAGTGGTACACCAACGTTCCAAGCCACTTATAAGTTATAAGAAGAAGAGGTCATAAAAAGACAAATGATTACCTCTCAAAATTCCACACCAGTAATCTTTTTTCTTAAACACCTGTCAGATGTATTTGAGGAACAAAAATCTTAACAAGAAAGGACAACAATGGCGAGTGACCCTCTCATCACTCAACAGTTTTGAATAACAGTATCAGTGGGCATACCAGTTGGGGCCAAAAAAGATAAAATACAGAGCATATCAACCAATTTTTTTCCTCACAAAAAATGCATGAAAAGTTATATGGAAAATATGAAAAATGTAAAATGCCAGAATCTTTTTGTGTATGTGTGTGTTTTTAACATGTATGCAATGGTGTATGTTGTATCATTTTTATAAATAAATAAATTTTAAAAAAATAAAAATTGAGAATGTTGTGTCGGCTTTGACCTAATTGAATACAATCAAGCATGATTCGGTGGATTAGGGCCCATTACATATAAATACAATAAAAAGAAGATGAAAAAAAAAAAAAAAAAAACAAAAGAAAATTGAGGATTTACCCCTTCTTCTGGATATTTCCCGAAATGGTCCATTCTACTTCGATTCGTGATTCCCGCTCAAATCTTGCGTTTTTATCCTCAAAATAGATTTAGATCTAATCTAAAATTAATTTCTAAGCTTCCTCTATGGTTAAATTGAAGAAAGAACTAAAACAAGACAAAAGTTGAATATAAAAATTTCAAAATAAGGCCTTTATATAGGGTTGTCAATGGGTCGGCTCCTATAGTACTCATAACCAGGCTAACCAGGTTTTGGTCTTGTTAAGTCAGGGTATAGTTCTTGAATACCCAAACCAAGATCCAAGGTTCACATACCCACCAGGTCTTTGGATCTAAAGTTTCAAGATGGGTTTAGCAAAGATAAGAGAATTTACATGGTTGGGCCCACCCGATGGATGGATTAGATCACACATATATTTGCCGCTTTGACATGTGTATGGTGTGTAAACAGTCTCTCTTACATGTGTGGGGCTCAGGAAACCTCACTTTGTTGTTAAAATCATCAATATTTATTTTTAGTCAATAAATAATTGTACCATTAAAACTAGCCAAACCCGACCTGGCCCCAACTAGACCTGACCCTAACCAGACAAGACCTGATTTTTAACCGGATCCAAAAGGTGAGACCTGAACACGACCTGATTTCTTAACGGATCCAAAAGATGGGATCTGGACTCGTTAAAATCAGATCGGGTCCATCGAGTACCCACATGTCTAAGTACTCATTCTCTTCTTGCTGGTACGGTAGATTTTTATCTGATTGTATCATAGCTCCTCCAAAGGGAAGCACGATCTATTTCAAAATTTTCACCCAATTGGGCACGTCTAGGATATTTTTTCACAGTAACAAGATCATTATAACTTAGCTCTAGGCCTTCCGGTTAAAAAACGACATATCCAAGCTCCCATTTGGTCGAAGAAATAGGTTTCCTTCGATTTTTTTCAGCTTTTTTCTTTAGGGGATGCTAAAAGGACATCTATTTCAAATGCATATCCCATTTTTGCACAGCGGGGTGTATTGGCCAGCATCAGCTGATAGAGGCCGACACACCCATTTTTTCCATAACCAACTGATCCACCCCCATATCGTGTAATAGGGGTGGATGCATAAGTTTCAATATGGCCAATACAGTTGTCTCGTAAACATCGTTTGAATTATCTCCGATATTATCGAAATATCTCCAATATTATCGTTCTCTCCATTTTGGCGATACCGATAACACCGGTGGTATTAAAAATTCTAGGCATCAGCAATGCATCGCCAACATATCGATATCGACAATATTTTCAATTATGTAAATTCTAGGTGTTGCTTGTATTGCCAAAGTATCGATATCGCCAATCTATCACCAATATTTTTTACTGTGTAAATTCTAGATGATGCTTGTATCACAAGTGTATCGGCGATATTTCAATAATACAGCCAATGTAAAGATATCACGAAAAGTTTGTTTATTAAAAATATATATATTTCATTTTGTTTTATGAGCACATTGTTGTATGCAATTTTCAATTTGTCATTGCTAATATTGATAATATCTTAATATTATCGTTATCGCAACATACGCGATATCGAGACCACAATCTTTCGTTTCATTTCCAATTGTCAATGATTTCTTGGCAAAATATTGTGAGTTATCAATATTTTGCAATATCGATGGATGTTTGGATGGAAGGTTACATGGATGATTGGATTGATTAGATGGGATGGATGAGATGGTTAGACTATTTCTTACAACGATACATGCTTTTAAGCCCCCATTAAACGGAAACTTATTGTGTATTCATTCTTTTTGCAAAATTTTTATTCCCAAATATGCAAATATGTGTATTTTAGCTTCTCATGAAGTTTCCCTGAAAATTCTACCGTTTTCCCCATGTTTTCCCGCATTTCTGATTATCAATGATATTATCGGTGATATCGATATTATTTCTGCATCTCCGGCCAGTGAAACTTGTAGCAATACCGATACTTCGAACACTGATCGTAAATGATATTTAAAACCATACTCAACCCTTTATAAAAAATTTATAAAAAATTAAAAAAAAAAAAAAAAAAAAAAAAACTCTAAAGCAAAGAAATGGAATTACCCTTACTACCCATCAAGATGAAGCCCCTTCACCATACAAAAACATCCCATTACCATACATCTCTAGATACGATTGAAGCCCAATCCCTACATAATAACACTAACACCCTAAATTTAGGCATTTGAAGAGCCCACCCAAAGATCATAGAGGAGATCGATCAAATTACAAAGCCATTATATCAAAGATTTTGGAATCCCCAATATTGGTTGACGCTGCACAGGTAAGGGGGATCAGATATCACACAAATGGACTTGAACAAGGATTTAGAAGTGAAATTTCTGTTAGATGATCACTTTGAAACACGCTTATCCTCGACAGAGAAGTCGTTGCTAACCTCATAAAGGTTTCCCAAGTGCACAATGAAGCCCCTAGCTCCATCATCATAGAGGTCCTGAGAAGAGGCATGCCCAAAACAATAGATCCCCCAACAACCTCACAACATTTCCCAATCATCACGGCATGATGAGGAGCCAAGTGGTATAAAGAGGGCAAAGAAGCTACCAACAGCTCATCCCTAAGGCACACATCCTCCCAAGACCAAAACCGTTCACTATGGACAATGTCAAACAGAGAAGCGTACTGAATACTGCTACCCCCATTTTGATGGATAGACCTACCCTCGTGGTCAACTTTCTGCCTAGGAGACCAATAGCTTTCTAGACATTGGAACCAGCATCCAAAGCGAGGACCCCAGCTACCAACCCACCTCAGAAGACTCATACTACCGGAGCATCTCTCCACGATGCTCCCAGTTTGTAACAGCCCGGATTTTTCCCAACCTGGAATTAGACATCCTTAGGCAATGGGTCGATCCTAACACCTTATTAACTAGTCAGAACTTAATCCCAAAGTCTAAAACTGCTGTTGAACCCACTTCCTTCACAAATCCCACCCTTCACCACCTCGTTCTTTAAATCCTTCTAAGTACTTTCACATTAGACACTATCTTAAAGTTTAGGTGATGAAGAACAATACTTAAACTAAACATTACTACAAAGGACTGAGTACCACCTCGACCAGAAATCACTTAGGATTAAACCCTTTAGAAATTTGACAAAGTTAAACAAGTACTAAACTAGATTAGCTACGAAATCTGTTTGATCCACTTTAAATACGATCTGCAAGACCCAAAACTTGTAGAATCATTGACGCTAGGTTACCCTAAAATCTCGGATCAAACTCATTACCCGACTGCTCTCGGGAGCACGTTGAAACTCCGTATCAGATCTGGACCGCACATCGGGAGTCCGAATAATACGAAGTTAAGGACTTAGGACCGTCTCGCTGGGCTTGACAACCATCTCGGAAATCAAATCCAGATAGTGTCCCACGGCTGTTCACTTGAGTCCGGAGCGAGGAGTGTGAAAATACTCGATTTTCTTTAAAAATAAATATCTTGAATAGTAATCTGAGACTCGTCGCTTGCGGATCAGTATTAAGCAACCAGACCGTCAGAATCTGATCAAATTACACCCTCGGATGAGGAAAAATTTCATAAACATTTACATGTACTCGGAATCTCCGATCGAGACCCACTGACCGTCGAACTGAAACTGGTCCGCCACGCGTGATCTGAAAATCTGACTAAAATGAAAACTTAACTAAACGTAGATCCAATGTCTGTGAGCTTAAGTCCGACCTTTGGCTCAAGGGGGGGCTCCGGAAGTCCTCCGTTGAGCTGAAACCAGCCCACTTTGGCTATAACCCAAGTATACCTTGACCTGGAGTCTATTTTGGAGAGATTTTAGGCTATATAAGGACCTTAGAAACCTCTCTCTCACAGCCATACGAATTTGAGAGAAACCCTAGAGAGAGAAGAGAGAAAAGAGAGAGAAAGTGTGGGAGAAGTGGGAGCTTCTTCCTGCCGTGCTTCCCTGCGGCTCCATGAGCTCCACCGCTCCGTTCTAATCACTTTCCCGACGATTCCAGCTCCGTTTCTAGGTAAGAAACCCAAACCCTAATATGTTTTGGGGTTGTATAGGTTGTAGGTTATGAAATAGCTAACCTATTTTGTTCTATAGGTTGCCAAACTGCCGAATACGGAAGCTTAGCAAACCTATCGACTCCGTTACGATTCTACGACACAAGGTGCGGACTTTAGGTGTATAGGTTATGGTTTTCAACGCTTTCAATGTCAGATAATGATATATTCATGATCTGCATGCAATTGCACATGTACAAAGTGCTTTCTGTTTCCTGTTTCGATTAAAGATGTAGATTATGAAATTTTACATATTCTAGGTATTCGTAGAAAATACCGTATACGTATAAATTTTGGAAATGTATTTGACATGATTATTTGTTGTATGAATATACGATATATGGATAAAATACTTATTTGGCGAAAGGATTCGCCCAAATACATGTTTTACTAATATACACTATGTATGTAGAAATACCGTATTGTAGAAAGTACCGTATACATATATATTTTAAAGATGTGTTTGCCATGATTATTTGTTGTATAAATATATTATATATGCGTAAAAAACTTCCATGGCCAAAGGACTCGCCCTAACACATGTTTGCTAACATACACTAAGTATGTTGAAATAGTGTATGCTAAGTGTTTGTGAAAATGCTTGTGTGAGTAAGTGTTCGGATGATAATGCCTTAGGTGGGTGTTGAGATGCGATTCTCAACTACCTTAGAGACCTGTATGATTTCCTCCATGTGGTTGTTTATTTTAACCGCTTACTTATGAAACATATGCGTTTGTGTGCTTGTTTATATAGTGTTTTACAATATGTTTTATAACATGCTTTATGATTGTATGATTTTGTCTATGTAATGCGTATGTTTAAATTCATGTTTATGTTGTATGATCCGTCATGGGTGATGGGGGAGTGGAGCAACGAGTGCGTGCAACAGCCCTGGCAGCCCTAAACGGATAATACCAGACTTGATTGTATGATTTGAATCTTGATCCATTACTGCTTTACCTATCTGCAATTGAATGTGATTGGGGCTATTGTATGATCCATGTAGTCGGTAATGGGATCGAATTCGTGGCTGAGATTTCATTCGCCACGTAGGGCATGTTTGACGAACCCAAGTCGTGCGTTGCTTGTCGGCAGTGGTTAGGCCACACGAAGTGTTTATGCACTTCATGTCGTACAACTCAACGGGCGCTCGTGATAGTCAAGCTCGCTAAGTAACCCGATCTGTCTAATGTTTATTCACCATGTTTGGTCGTTACTGCTTGAACCTAGGGTACCAAACTTACTAGTGGAAATCCCGTTAACCATGGTACCTCGATCCGCTAAGGCTCATGAGCCGGACATGGTGGTATGGGACACTGTGGTCGAGCTGTCGGCCTACGCTGGGGCCACGTGCCTCTCCGTAGTGACCATTGAGCAACCAGACTCGTGAGCCGAATACGGTGGTATGGGACACTGTATTCGAGCTGTCGACACTTACAGCGAGAGCCGAGTAAGGTGAGACCTGTATTCGTGCTGACGGGCGACGAGTCCTCCGTAGTGTCTTCGAGTATACTCTAAGGTCTGCGATTGGCGACGAGCCCTTCACAGCAGCTAGAGCATGAGTTGAGCCGAGTACGGTGAGACCTATATTCGAGCTGACGGCCCGCGATTGAGCCGAGTACGGTGAGACCTGTATTCGAGCTGACGGCCAGCAATTGAGCCGCATACGATGAGATCTGTATCCATGCTGACGAGTGACGAGCCCTTTGCGATGCCTTCGCGATGCCTCTCGAACCATAATATCGTATGAGATTAACTAGGATTGACGACCCTAGAATGGATCATGTTTGGGAATGATACAAGGGAGGTACCTTAGTTTCCCAATACTGCTGTTTGAAATGGACTAATAACTACTCGGTAATCATGCTCATCATCGCACCGCATGTGCCTGGTAGATGTGGAGTACTGAGGGAGGTATGTATCCGCGAACGTAAGATGATGTCGCATGAGGGTGGTTTGGCAAGGGCATTCATCATGTCATTTCATACTTGCATTAATAAGAGTACTTAGAATTGTTTAATTATACTGCTTTATCATTACTGCTTGACTGAGTTGATAACATGTTAACCTATGCCTTATTGTTCCACTGAGTTGATCACTCACTCCCACGTTACGGGACGGTGCTGTACACACCAACCAGATTTGTTGAGTTTCAGGTGATGGCGATGCTTGTGAAGCAGAGCCGGACCACTACTATGATGTTGAGGAGGAGTTCTCCTACATATAACTCTCTGACAAGTCTATGAAGACCTGGTAATGTATTGACGAGGCTATGGTACTTGGGATAGAAGACATTACACTTCCTCACATTTGGTAAATTTTAGAATTGTACTTGTAATTATTTAACCTGGTAACATTATCATACTCTGGAGACTCACCACAGTTTTTTTTATATATTCTATATGTCTATCACAGTCTTCCGCTTGCAATTTAACTGTCTCTGGAGTATGATATGCTGTTTTGGCTTAATCTCACTCATGTTCAATGCACGAATACAGTCAACATTCAATCATCATTCATTTTGTTGCATAAGTGATGTTCTGGAACTCGGGAGTTGAGTTACTACTCGACCACCGATTTTCGAGATGTTACACAGTTCCTCTCCAAACCTGCACCACCATTTTACCAATAAATCCCAAATCCTTCCCTTGATTCTTTCTATACTATAGTTGCAGGAAGCAAGATTCGGGCACAGGAGAGTGATGCAGGACATGAAGTTCAAATATGATGTGCAAGATTTTCAGGTTTAAGATCACGTTAGTTCATAAACAATTACACAAATTCCATATCCCACACAAAAGTTCAAACATTCAATCAAGGGGAATCTATGCATGTCCAGACCTACACATGTTAGGGCTGGATCAATAAAAATTATAGACCAAACGATACTCAAAGGGAAGTAAATTCATCCACACATACACAGCAATATGTCCCTAATCCAAGGGATTCACAGGTTTCAGTTCAGAGAACCTTAGGACTAGAAAAAGGGGGCAAACAAATTGAAAATAATGCAATCTAGGGTTAGGGTTATGGAAAGTAACTACGATAGGGATGAAAGAGGTAGAAAATTGAACCTGGCGAGAGTCCACGAGCGCGGACAGTGGGCCAGACTTGACGCACGTACACAAGGGCCTGGCCGCTCGTGTGAGGGGGCTCCGAACCCGGAAACCGACTCCTTAAGTCTGGTTGGCCAAGGGTGGGCTCCAAAATCCCCGATTTTCGGGCCGATCCGATATGCGTCTGTGCGTGGTGCTCCGCCGAAGTTTCAGCCCTTCTACAGGACTAGATTCTGGAATTCTACTGTAGAGAGAAATTACGGCAATAGAGGATGGATTTGAAGCGTAGATGATTGTAGGAGAAGAGAAGTATGGATGGTAGAAGATGGGGGCGAATCGGGATAGGTGTGGCTTCACACCACAGTAGTCAGCCCTTCGAGGAAGGGAAGGTTTCACACCCAATTGGATTTACACAACTGAGAAACTCAAGAGTAGAAAAACGCGGGAATTTTTATTAATCTTCAATGAATCAGAAAGACTACAAAGGGTGCCTATTTATAATAAAACCCTATACCCTAAAACTCGCGCCATGTGCGCAACCTATTACTTGGCAATAAAGTAATCAAAAATAACAAATAATCATAGTAATTTAAACCGTCCTTGATACTCTTAATAACAATAATAAGCAAAACCTAAAATACGATATTAATTAGAATAGTGGGCCACGATCATGAGAACCCATGGTGGGCTTTTCATGACTATCGGGTCCACTCCAACGAACCAAAACGCAGTCCTCTAACTAGGAGGCCCTCCCTGGACGTCGTTATCGATCCAAATCGATGGTGGGGCCCTCCTCTTTGCATACGTGGGGGGGGGGGGCGTGTGCGCGTGATGTCCCCATCAAAGAGGGGAAGCTTTTGTTTCAAAATGTTATCAAGCATAAACCGCTAGCAAGCAAGAGCATCATCGCAAGTCCTAATTCATAGACCAATGCCACCATCCATCTTCATTTTTGGACATCCTACCATTTTATCATGTGAAATCAGTGGCTTTCCTCACTTCCACCCACAAGAGATCACGGTATATTTTCTCGATGCCATGGAAACCAGAGCCTTGATTCTTCCAAACCCAAAATCTTAACAACGGTAAAGCATAATTTCACCTAGAAACCAAAATTCAAAGAAGCAAGTAGACCAAATGCATCAACTTGGCTCACTATTTAAATTTCCACTTATTTTTACAGTAATGTACCAGTTTAAGCATGTATATGAGTTGGTAGTTTTATTGGGATGAAATGTAGTCAATAGAGGCATATTAGTGAACACCAACCATTGTTGGGTTCAAAGGAATAACTGATAAAGGCACTTACACCTGCAACCAAAACTTCTTTTTTTTTTAAAAAGGAAATCCATCTGAACTGCAAAGGATAACTTCGAAACCTCACTACCTTTGTAATGCTTATGGCTGAAGTTGAGTTGTGACCAAATAGGGCCAAATTGAATGCTACATAATCCTTAAGAAATTAAGTATTTGATATCAAAACAGAAATACTCAAAACCAGTTACAGAGAGAGAAGCATTTAACTGTAGAAAAGATAGGGTTGTCAACATGGCTTAAGTTCCTCTGCAGGCCAACATGGCACATCTGAACATTGTGCTCCCTTAATAAGATCCTAAGAAGCACTAATTAAATATCTGAATGACATAAGTTCTACCAAATTTCTAAGCAAATAAATAACTCTAACCTATAGTTTGTAGGTTGGTAATAATCTACAAGCCTGAAAGATATTTTCAACAATTAAGCCAACAAGAATAAGAATCTAACAAGCTTTTCACAATGAATGTTCTTCACAAAACTAACCTCATAGACAAGGGACTGAACACTGGTTAAGTAGGGCAACTCCCCAAGGTAAAAATACTCCCTGTCATGGCATGTATATGGAATGTACTTGGCACACCACAAAGGCTTCTGCAAATATCAAAAGAATTATGTTAGTCATCTTGAGCAGGTTAGCCAAAATAAACAAGTGAAACAACACCACAAGTAACAGAAAACTGCTTCCTGAAATGGACATTATAAATCCTAGATGAATGTACATGACATGAACCCACTGTCAAATATGATAGAACAATTTAGTGATCTTTTCGCATAACTCAGTCAAAGATGCCAAGCAAATGAACATCTCAACTTACCTCAAGGAAATTCAGTACTATTAACGCAAAAAGATTGAGAGACCACAGCCAATCAAATCGGATAAAGATGAAGTAGAATTTTGATGCCCTTTCAAACCTCGATTCATCAAGAACTTGCTCAGGTAAACCAATACCATCTTCAGCCTGAAAATGCATTTTCAACAACATTGGTCAAGATAGAGAATATTGCAAACACGATTTGTTCCATTTATGTCATAGGGAAGTGATCCACCGTATCTTTAAAAAATGCCTTTATCTAGGAGGAAAGATGCATGCTTCCACTTTATATCTGCAATGACATCACTTCTTGAATGGATGCATTTGGTGAAAAGTAAAAATGGGAACATTGGCTACAGACAATTTCCAAGTTAGCCAAGGGAAGGAAAAACAATAAAAGATGTCAGAAGATGCATAATTTTGGCTAAACATGTCATCAAATCCATCATGAGCGAATCATGAACACCATTTAAAAGTGGCAGATGGTTAGTTGGGCAACCACTGATAGTAAAACAAGTACAACAACCAGTTCTATATAATTTTCTTGATTGCCATACAGAAAAAAAGAGAGAGTAAAATATATGGTATAAAACAAATCATTAGGGGGCAAGCATATAATCCTAACCCTACAATCCTAAAAAGATCAACTTGCAGCGACCAGATGGAGAAGATGTTTGGTAACAAAAAGGTCAAACAGATAGCCATCCATCTAACGTGACTACCTTCCAAGTATTGTTGTCTTCATCCATTGACTCTTCAGCATTCAACTTGTTGAGAAACTTAAATCCTGTCTCATAATTGCTATGAGCTTCAATCCCTGCCTGAGAGCAAATGCAGCCCCCAAAACCAGTGCAACAAAATGGCAGAAGTTTCCACAGGAAACTGTTGCTCCTCTTGGCATTCCTTAAACCTGTCACCTGTTTCCCTAATCAGGCTTGATGTTGCTTGTCTTGCTTCTTTAACCTACATATCTCATGCCCATCATGGCTATGAATTGATTCATAGATTCTCTTTCCACTTGTATAACCTCTTTAGGCATGATGTACTCATAGTAGTCCACTGGCATTTCAACCTCACATACAGCCTCCTCCATGTATTATCTTCCTTTATAATTAACTAGATGATACAGCCTAGATGAAGAGGGCTCACCAATTGGAATACCCAGAAAGAGAGTTCACGATTGTTCTCCAAAAACATGGAAATATACATACAAGAGTCAGAATCAGGTTATCAACATTAAGCGGCAACGACAAGTGGTAACTATGCAGGAACATGTTGCGCACAAAACCACACGTCAAGCAATCATGCATAATAGCATAGATGGCAGCAAAAGTGGCGTGTGATAATACCATCCCAACAAGCCATGTATAAGTTCCACACTCAATACTTATACCGGAAATGTTTTTTTTTTTTTTTAAAGGAAACAAACAATCTGGAAAAGGAAAATTTGCAATAATAATGAAGAAGTTCATTATCCTAGGGGTGGGTATGTCAGTTGCAAGGTATTCCAAAACGATTACGTAATGGCCGAAACAGTAATGGAGGTAACCATGCGCCTTACGCAAAATATGGCCCGTAACTAACATTTGAAAAGTGGCAATGGAGGTTTGCTATGGAAGAAGAGGCACTTTGGAAGGATATAATTGTTAGTATGGATCCGGTGAAGGAGGGTGGTTAACAAAAGATTCTTTCTAGCATAGGGCATCGCACTTGAGGGAAGGTATTGCTTCAGTGAAATCGAGTTTTGGTTATGGAGTGTGTTTCGTGCTTGGGAACAGCGAAAACATAGACTTCTGGAAAGATATTTGGATTGGGGAGGATACATTGGAGTCGCGCTTCCCACGGCTTGCGAGCTTATCTATGGACCGGAATGTGTTGGTGGGTGGTTGTTTCTCTTGAACTAGAGATTGTATAACATGGAGCCCCCCTTGCCCGCTCTTCATGTCCGAGGAAGAGGTAGGGGAATTGACCTCCCTATTGGACCATATCAAATTTTATTATCCGTCTATTGGTGAGAAGGATAAGATGTATTGGCAGCCGAATAAGTCCAGACGCTTCTCTGTCCAATCCTTTTATAACATGCTCCAAACCCGTGCCCTTGAGGAGGCCTCCGGTGGTGTGGCTGCTATCAAGTTTATTTGGTCCTATGGAGCTCCGCCAAGAGTTTCAGCTTTTGTGTGGTTGGTTGGTTGAGGAAAATTCTTAACAGTAGATAACTACCAGAAGCGGGGAATGGCTCTCCCAAATGTTTGTTTGATGTGTATGGTGAATGCAGAATTAATTAACCATCTCTTTCTGCATTTCCCAATAGCTTCCTTTTTTGTGGAATAGTATCCTATCCATGTTTTGGGTTAATTGGGCATGTTCGATCTCCATTGATTTATTCTTTGTCACGGCATGGAGTGGATCTCAAAGAGGAGTTGAAAGTCACATGGTGCTTGTGTCTATTGGCTGGGCTTTGGGTTATTTGGGAAGAAAGGAACGGGAGATTGTTTAGGAACTCGAGCCACTCTATGGGATGGGTTGTATCGAAAGTAAGGAGCCTAGTTATTGAATGGGCTTCATGCTTTGGGGGGAGGGGATTGATTATTCTTTTATCCTATAATTAGTTTGAGTGACACACACACACACACACACACACACACACACACACACACACACACACCCACACACCCACACACTAATCCCTTCGTTACGCCAGAATCAGCAGGATCGTCGACATCTCCATCCTGCATGAGGAGCTCTAGCAGGGAATCCGACTCATTATCAATGGAAGAGAATGAGGTTGAAGCTAAGAGATCTTGCATTTCCATGACCGAGGATGGCAAAGCCATGTTAAGAGTTGTGGCTCCAAGGAAGGACGTAATGGAATTGAGATCCATAGAGCTGGTAGGGATGTTTACGATGGGAATGGAGGAGGCCTGAAAATCTTCTGTTAGAAAAGTCGGCGGAGGGGTATATGAGTTACTAGTAGAGGCCTAAGAGGAATTCTGGTGGTCGGTTCTTTTGGGCTTTTGGGGAATAGATGTTTGTGAGTTAAGGTAGGCCTGTAAGGATGGGGGAAATGAATCCTTGAATGGGTTCGACCATGATTTTTCGGTGAACTGCATTTTCTGCCTGCCAATTGAGGGCAACTTCGGCTGTAGAAATCTCTCTTAGGGGGCCATTTTCGTTGACGCCCGCGGGAGTTTTGATCTTCCAAACGTGCTTTTCTTGCTGTTGAGGGTACTCAAAATCTTCAAGAGCAGAAAATGGGGGCAGATTTGAGGGGGAAGAAGTTGGAGAAGGATGAGAGTCCATAAGGTAGACCTCAGGAATGCCAGGTGCAAGGAAAGTTGTGTCTGGCGGTGTTGCACAAGAAGGTTTTGAAGAAAGTAGGGACAGGGCTTCCGAGCAGTAGATGGAAACGTATTTCATAAAAGTGTTCGAGCTTGGAGGAAGAAGTGCTACAAAAGGAAGATATGGAGGGTCGAGATGGCTCTGGGATATCAAGAGATGATAATGGTGTCATTTGTATGATGATGAATTATTCCGTAGTAATAATATGTTATGGGTAATCCTCAGGATTCAAAATCTAAGTAACAACACCTACTTATCCAATAACTATGTCAGGGTATAGCAAATTGGTCAACGAGGCAATCACTTTTTTTAGGAAATAACACAATTATTCTCATTGAATTACAATCATTGAGCTTCATAACTTTGCCTTCTCAATGGCATCCAATGTTAAGCTCATTAGTAACAACAAGAAAATAAAGAGACGATTATGACCAAACAAGGTTGTATATTGCTAGACCTCATGCTAGCTTTCTCATGTGAGAGATCCAATAAACGGTAGTCACAGAGGATACTAATCAGCCATGAGAGGCTAGAAATATAAGGTTGTAAAGAGTAATCCTTCAAACCCATAAGATTACCACCAAAGAATTTTAAAAAATGGTCCGACTACGATAAAGGTATATATCGGTACTCCCCCTAATAGCTTAAGCTTTTAGGCGAGTTGGTCGGTCACTGTGCCCTAATTGGTATCAGACCCAAAGGTCATGGGTTCAAGTGAAACCGTTGCGTAAGGCCTGATTGGTGAACGATGGACCTGGAGGCGAACCCCCGTGCGGCTCAAGGCTCACAGCAGCTCAGCAGAGCATGGTGGGTGCCTGGTCTGACTAAGATAAAGGTGTAAAGGTGTATATGTATGTATGTATGTATATACAGTGTTTTAAATATCGACGATATCGGCCGATATATCTCACAATATTTCTTGTATCCCACGTGTGCGATACGAAACGCACAGGTAGTGGGATATATCCCACATGTTCGATTTGGTGAGCATTTTTTATTTTCAATCCTTTTTTTTTGTATATCATGTTAAATAAGTGTTAAATTGTTACAAAACCATGATTTTTCATGTTTTGCATGAAAAATCATGGATTGGGACCTTCGATTTTGAGATTTGGAGGAGAAGGACCAAGTAGCGGAAAATTGAAAAAAGTAAAATTTTTCCAATTTCTCGCAAATTAGTTGCAATCTTTGTGTCCAAACATAAAATCAAACATGTATGTAACCTGATTTAGTGATCCTTCTTTTGCTTTTGAATGTATTGCTTGTGTTTCCACACGTCTTCTTACATTTATAAATTATATGAATAAAATTTGAATATACTTGCATCAATTCAATTAGACAACGCATAGATTATGACCCCATACAAAGAAAACCTATTATGTGCACTTGTTTTTTGTAATGTTTTGATTGGAAAGGGCCTGTTTGGGCGGTGGGATTAGAAGGGATTAGGTGGGATGGGATTCATCTGGTCCTGTGCCAATTCCACTCCATGTTTGGGAAGAATGGAAAAGCTTGGAATTACATTAAATGGAATTGCATTGGGTCCCGTGCCAATTTCACTCAATGTTAGCAAGTTGTGTAGGTCCCACCATGATGTGTGGGCTATATCCACACCGTCCACCCATTTATTGAGATTATTTTAGAGCATGGGCCAAAAAATCAGGTAAATCTAAAGCTCAAGTGGACCCCACCATAGAAAGCAACGGGGATTGAATACTTACCGTTGAAAACTTCTTTGGGGCCACATAAGTTTTGGATCTACCTCATTTTTAGGCTCATGCCATAAAATGAGGTTACAAAACAATGAACGGTTTAGATATAACACATGTGTTATTCTCAATAACTTCAAATGATGGTGGGTATATCCATTCAATGTACCACCGTATTATCAACAAAGCATGGCATCAATCTTATCCCATGGCAAGAAGGACAGTCCCAGCCATGGGTAATAATTATGTTTTTTGGCATCCCATCCCACCTAATCCCTTCTAATCCCACCGCCCAAACAAGCCCTAAGTGTGTATGTCTTTTTTAACAATCATTGAAATTTCATTGAAATTTTCGACCAATTTTCAATGTTTCCCCATGTTTCCAACATCAGCAATACATTACAATGATACAACCGACATATCCCATTCGATAACCGATACGTATCCATATCCCAAGGGTGTGATACATAACGCGATACCGATATTTCGAACACTGTGTGTGTGTAACCTTGCATCCCAAAAATTAAAATTGGTAGTCGAGGAGAATCTATAGTCTAGGACATGTCTAGATATTATGGGTCTTTGGATGAGTGTGATTACTAGCTGTGAATTCTGACCACTGTAAATTTTTTACACCTTCATGAGCCATTGACTCGCCAAGAATGTCAAGATGTCTCTGGAATCAGCTCCCTAACATGTCTGCTGAGCCAGTTACCACTTACTGTAGTGGTTCATGTTCTTAAGTAAAACTCCACCTCATTCACAGAAACATTCAAGCAGGAAGCCATGTAATTGCACATTTGGATCAATGCATTATTTTAGAAAATCAGCAATTTCAATAGTTCTACACCCTGCTCTCTCTTGACTGTTTCTTTCCCCTGCTCTCTCTTGAAAGTTTCTTTACCGCCTGCGTGCCACAAACAAACAAGTCGTACAAAAGATGGACGATGCCATAAAGTTCACCTGGAGTGAAAATCAGATCAATACACCCATTAGGTGGGCCAGCCAATATATTGAGTGAAGCACTAGTTGTCCATTGACTTGGACGGTGCTGACTGCCTAATAAGTGGAGAATCCTGTCGTTTACCTCAAGTGATGTTTGTGGTTCGTCCCACCTTTTGCACAGCCCGGATGTTCTACGTAAGTGAAACACTGTCGGGAAAGAAAGCACTGTACGGGAAAGTTCACATGCACTGATGTGCTCCTTCCCCTCCACTCAGGTCTAATCTCTTTACTTGTATATAAAATCCATACTCCATCGCAATTACAAGTGACAGAGCTTAAATCATCGAGAAACTTCCACAGTAAATCACGCAGAGCTTCATCTCTATTTCGAAATACTGGCAACTAACATTCATCAAAATTAATAAAAAGCCACTGCACCGACTATTGGCATTCATCCGATCTGACGATCCCTCATATAATTCGGTTTTTCCAGGTAATCAAACACGAATTTGCAGTAAAAAAAAAAAAAAAAAAGTTCTTCGAAAATTCGACCTGAAATTCCAAGGAAGATGGAAAACAGCTTACAAGATCGACAAGCGCTGCAGCTCTCTGATACGCCGAACCGTGAGAAATGGCGTCTGTCCTACTATGGAAGATCCTATGCCTGTCGTGGCTACTGCTGCTGCTGCTGCTGCCGCCACTTTCTTTTCGAACCAAAGGCGTTTGCATTTTCGTCCTTTTCTCGTCTCTTCAAACCTTCTTCAGCAGAAGCTTTTATTCGAAACGGTGTGAAATGAGAACAGAGAGACGGAGTAGAAGTAGATCGCGCGCAAGGAGAGGACCCAAGGAGTAGGGACATGCGACGAGTACGTGTTGTCTTCGTCGCGACGAGGATCCAGCGTGTTCGCCACCCACTGGGGCCCACGTCCTGAGTGGCCCGATGATCAGAACCGTCCTTCTTGTTAACTCTTCAAAACACGGGCCACTGGAAGAAAAATATTTGGAACGGATGATATGGCCGTTGCTATCGGTAGATGATTTTACATCAATGGAAAGAAGATTTTCTGTGGCTCGTATTCAACTCTAAAATCAAAGGTTAGGATTAGAATATCTTATTTACGGTAATAACAACAATATGAACAGTGAAAATCATCAACCCATTTTATCGTGTGGGCAGAGACACAGGCTGGATTGTGTGTCGCGACAGAGGCAAAACGAACTCATGGCTCACATCACGACTCATAAGAAGCAAAACGATCTCAAGGGGTCCATCGAGACTTGAGAGTATTTTCCTGAAATTATCCCTGATTTTGCAACAAACTATGGAAATGTCCTTGGTTATGATAGCGACTATTGGGCGACACGAACAATAACCAGGGCATGACAGGTGGCTGATCTGGATGGCCGCGGACGACTTTATGACAAAGGAGTTACTAGAACAACAACAAACGCCAGCAGCGGAAACGGATTGGCTACTCCCCCTGACACCAGCCCCGGAGCTGATGGTCGGTGCTCTGTGGGCCCCACCATGATATATGTGTTTCATCCATTCCGTTCATCCATTTTTAAATATTATTTTAGGTTTTTATCCCAAAAATGAGGGGATATAAATCTCAGGTGAACCACATCACCGGAAACCAATAGTGATTGGATATCCATCATTTAAATCCTCCTCAGGCCCACTGTACTGTTTATTTGACATCCAATCTGTTTATTAGGTCATAAATACCTAGATGAAGGGAAAAAAATAAAGATCAACTTGATCCAATACTTTTATGGCCCCCAAAAATTTTTTAATGGTCAAAGTTCATTCAACACTGTTTCCTGCAATGTGGTCCACTTGAGACTGGGATATATCTCAATTTTTTTAAATATTATTATAAATTGATCTAAAAAACAGATGGACGGAATGGATGAAAAACATACATCATGATGCAGCCCACAGAGCACCGACCACTAGCCATTGGCTGGTGGCAGGGGGAGTAGCCAAACATGCTGCGCTCAGTAACCGAGGCATCGCAAGTGGCTGCTCTGGATCGTCAGTGTCCATTACGGAAATGATTCTATGCCATCGTCCGTATTCTTTACTCGGTACGTGATGCGGAGGGTTTGCTAAGTACATCGCCACCTATGGTAATAGGGTACGATCGGGATTTTAGCCATTAGGTGGAGATCTTTTTCAATGATCCAAACCGTTTATACGATGGACCTCACCGTTATCCCAAAAATGGGAGTCAAGTAAAAGAACTCTAAAAATGAAATGTTTCAATCTACTTTTTCATTATTCAAAAGTTAAGAGACTGTTAATGTCCGGAAGATATGAGTCAAGTGATCAAGGGGTTAAAATATTCGAAGGTAAACGTTTTGTTTTATTGCCATTACCGATCCCATGTGCGGTCCATCATAGATTAAAATATAGGACCATAGAATTAAAGGCTACAGTCCCCATGAATGCTACAGCAATGCGTCATTAATGAGCTCTGGCAGACTTGGTGATGGGTGACGCGGATGCCAATTTCCTGCAGACACTGCCACTGCCGACATGGCACTATTCTGTGGGCCACACGTGATTTATTTGTTTTATTCACACCGTTCATTCATTTTGGATTATTATTTTAGGAAATGAGCTTGAAATTGAGGCAGATCAAAATGTCAGGTGAACCACGCCAGGGGAAAACGATGGTAATTGAACAACCACGATTTAAAGGTAGATGTTAGTTCTTTCTCATGAATTCCTTTTTACGGGAGATTCAGTAATTTTCTTCGACTAATAATTGCAGTCAATATATTTTTTAAATGAATAAAGGTAGATAAATAAATAAAATAAAGACTAAAACAATGTCAATTTTATTAATCTTTTAATTATGTTCATTAAAATTGAAAAGTAAAAAATAAGTAGAAAAACATAAAATAGATTAATATCTAAACATTTGGAATAAACAATGCAAGTAGATAGTCAACAGAATGTGACCAAAAGGTCTGATCTCCTATGTAAGAATTCGGTTAATCTGGATCTAACAACCTATAAGGTTGCGGATAATTATAATATTCCTACAGTACTGTAGTGGATGAATAGTAGTAATTTATACCAATACTAAGGATATGCTAAGATAAATATAAATAAGTTGTATTTGACATGTGGGCTGGAGCTCTTCCTTAATTGTTGTTTTTTTAAGTTTATGGGAAGCGGTGGTCGTACATAGGCTTTCGTGTTGTGAGTGATTTAAATAATTTATGCAAATCTCCTTAATTCTCCACATAAGTGTATCATATCATGTACGGACACGTGTACAAGAGATATACTCCCACTTGCGTTGCCTAAAATCCTCACATCACGTACTCTCGCATTGAAAAGTTGCTGAGTCCCCATGTCATTTGGCTTTGTTATCAGTAAAGAATTAATTTTTGCAAAACTCTAGCATTTTATGCTAGATAGAGATATATTTTGTTAAGATTTTGACACTTAATGGTTGGAGAGAGACTTGTTTTAATAGGACTATTGACATTTAATGTCGAGATAGATATTTTCTTTAATAAGACTCTTTGCTTTTGTAGAGATTACTTTTGATAGAACATTATTTAATGTTATTTCACGTGCATGTTTCTAACTTTTCTTTTTAAAGTCATCTATACCACATATGACATTGTTGTCATGTGGCGTCTTCAGGATCGTTTAATCTGGGCGCGTTGGGTAGGGTATAAACAATATTATTGATACATAAGTAGGATTTTATCCATCATTTAACATTACTGACACGTGACGGCATCTCATTGGTCAACAACAGTGTATCAAAAACGGTTGTAAACAGAGAGAGTTAGAGACTAAGTCGTTAAATTTAAGTAGAGTTGTGTCGTCACAAGCTGCCTAGTGCATACATCTTATCCACGGTTTGTTAAAATCCATTTATGCATAGCAACCAAAGAAAATAAGGACAATATGTCCTCAAATTTTGATGATTAGTGACGATTGCATGTTTTTGTAAAAATAAAATAAAATAAAATAAAGGGAGATAAGATTGAGGATAGCTATCACTAGTTTTGGTGTATGTAGAAACACATTGTTCCACACGCATGTATAATTATCTACCTTCGAGCACCTCACATGTGCACATGTGTGTAGACGCCCTCCTGCACACGAAGTTGGGGAAAATGCCCTCACTTTCTCAGCTTTTTTCATCTGTTAGTTTAGGTACTTGTTTGATATAAATGTGAGGGTTAATTTGAATGTACAAATGTGTTTAACTTAGAGTTGCCACAAATCAGAGCACAACTTCATAATATATAGTTGACTAGAATGCGTAGAATCGCTTAAAGGACGAGAAATCAAAAGTTTCCTCAACTTGAGTAACTCTTGCATTAGTTTGCACTATAGATTTCGGGTAAAGGTCTTTGTTACAGAAAAGGAATGGGTTAGGCACCGATTTTCACCCATATGGTGTGCGATCTCTAGTTTATAAGACTATAGTTTTTATGGGGCCTAAGTAGGCAAAACTTTTAAAAAAATTATAAAAATTGTCGATGACAAAATCAGGACCACCCACCACTCCGTACGATGCTTCTCCAATCAACCCTAGCCCTGCACAAAGGGTAAACAAAGGAGACCCTGGCTTAACCGGGGGACCCTCCGATGGCTAAGTCAGGTCAAGGGAATCGGGATCTAAGTTAAAACGTAGAAGGAGAGTGCAAGATTTTGCGTACCTGTAGGAATAGAGTTATTGCGTATTTATACTTGACTATTGAATGATCTGGGTCCGTTAATCATGGCATGATTTACTCATTCAAGGATATTCTAGGATCGTGGGGATATTATGCGCAATCCAAGAATCATGTGCTGTACTATGCGCGTCGTGGGTATCTGCATCTGAAATAATCGTCCACGTCTTCTTATAGTAGTTTTCAAGTTTAGTTCGGCACATAATATACTCTTATCTTTCCCCAACCTCGGCCCGGGACATCCTCCTTCGGAAGGAGATAGGGATGAGGACGAGGGCGAGAGCTCGGCCTCCTTTGAATGGAAGATGAAGATGAGGACGAAAACGAGAGCCGTCCTCTCCCAGAGTATAGCTTGCCGATCCGTCTGTCAACCTCGGAGTAGAAGCCCCCCTTTGTAGGGCTTTCAATTTGTGCATCATGATGACTACTTGCTCGCCCGACTGAGTTAGTATGGTCTCGACCCTTGGAATTATATAGATGGTTCGGATCTTCCCTTAATTAACAATGTAGATGGCTCGGATCTTCCCATAATAGAAATAATAAAAGAGTAAGAAGAGTATTAATCATATTATGCAGGGTTTTGTGATCCAAATAAGTAAAATAAAAAATAAACTAAAGACAGTAGAAGATATGTGTGTGTATTGATGTAGTTAATGTTCAAGGTATATGTGGAGTGAAATACGGCTTGATTCGAAATGTGAGAAGGAAAATGAGAAATCGGGCAACCTTTTCGGTCAAAAGGAATAGTCGAATGTCCCAAATTCCAATCCTACTCATTAAATTCAGTATGTTCTCCGGCTTTGACTTCCACTAGATAAAGTAACTTGGAAGGGGGAATGCTTCAGAGAGGGCAAAGGGGTCAAGCATGTACTGATTCAGGAGTAGTAAGAGTATGTCACTATCTGAGCGGACTTCAACGTAGCCATCTTCATGTGACCAAACTCTCTAGTCACCTCTGTCTTCTCCTCCATCCCCCCTTGCGTTCAATGGGGAGCCCCTTAAATAGATGTTGGAGTTTGCTTTTTGCCAATAATTTTGTTACTCGTGACTCCGAGCAAGCATATAAGGATCGTGGTAGCCTCTTATTGGAATGTACAGAGGTCGTGGTAGCTTCTGAGCGGGGCATAGGGAGGCCAAACCCCAAAATGGCGGGGTATAGGCCGTTTTCACTAAAAACTGGGACCATTTTTACTTTGAAACAGTCCCCAACAGACCGTTTTTACTAGAAACAAACCTTTCTGGTCTATATATAGGTAGGTTGTATTAGTACACTGATTTATGCACCTATTTGTCAATCACATATGTCCATGTGTTAGTGAGTTAGTTGAGCCATTGGAAACTAAAGATTGAAGACACGAGAAGTGAAGAACATGTAAATTAGGGTGCTTTGGTGACTCTAACCTTAGACTCAAAACAATCAAGCCTTCAAATAATTCATTCTCAAATAGGTAAATCCTTGGTTAATCATCACATAGCATTAGGAGCTCAAATATAACATGATAAGTTAGGTTAAAAGAGGTACAAAGCTGTTGTAAATCATACTACTCAAAACAACCATTTTCGAGCGGTTCTCGATTCTATCGACATGCCATCAATGGGGATGCATGAATGTTCGTCACACTGGGGATGCGCATCCAGTCAACCAATGAATGGACATTCAAACAGTCAACCCATTCAAATGCAAGAAAATTGATCTTTCAAACGGTCGACTCATTCTCTGAATGTAAGAGACATGGTCTTTCAAACAGTTAACCCAGTTCACCAAAGGTCGTTCATGTTATGAACAGATGTCTTAAATCTGTCTGGTGGTCGGTCGATGATATCGACAGGGTTTTAGATGATATCGACAGATGTCTTAAATCTGTTTGTTGGTCTGTCGATGATATCGACGGACCGTCGATGATATCGAGGCTATCATCGAGAGACCTTCGATGACATTAATAATTGTTGGATTTTTCACCCCTGGTTGCTGGACAGTTTTGGTCCTGTTTCGATATCATCGAAGGATCGTCGATGATATCGAAGCCGTCATCGAGAGACCTTTGATGACATTGAAGAGTTCCGCAGATGCGATTGTGGAAACGCATATTTTGCAGAATTTGTTTCCTATTCCGAGTCCGCTTCTTTCTAAACTTATATAAAGGGGTGTATGCGGGATTGGGATGCATTCTAAGGCTATCTAAAGTAGTTTCAAGGATTCCTAAAAGGTTATTTAAGGTTTCTAAAGGGTGTAGCAAGGGTGAGATTTGAGGTTGTTTGAATCGGGTAAGTCCTCTCTCTTTGTAATTTCTATTTTCATAGTGGAGATCTATCGCTTTGTGCCGTGGTTTTTTCCGCAAGGGTTTTTCACGTTAAATCTGTGTTCTCTCGTGTGTGCTTAGTGTCATTGGATTGCTATCCTAGATCTAGATATGTGTGATTCTGCAGGTCAAAATCCCCAACAAGTGGTATCAAAACAATCGATTGGGGCACAGATCTGAATCTGCAGGATTAGTAATAATGATGAGCACCAAGTATGAGATTGAGAAGTACTCAGGGAAAAATAATTTTGAGTTATGAAAGATCAAGATGATGAGTTCCTTAATCAAGCAAGGCGAAGATGGTACTCTTGAGGAGCGAAAGTCTACTATGATTGATGATGATTGGAATACTCTTGATAAGAAAGCTTTATCATATATCCGTTTATGTCTCACGGATGAGGTTCTCTACAACGTCATGAGGGAGAAAACTGCAGCTAAGTTATGGGTGAAGTTAGAGGATGTCTATGCGAAAAAATTATCGAAAAATCGCCTACACTTGAAGCAGCAGTGGTATAACTTCAAGATGGCAGAGGGCAGAGATCTAGAGGCTCACATCAGCAACTTTAATAAATTAGTTTGCAAATTGTTGGATATGGAGGAAGTGATGAAAGATGAAAAATAAGCATATATGTTGCTGAATTCTCTTCCGGCGTCGTATGAGTCATTCAAGGACACTATGTGCAGCACGAATAAAACCCTGAGTGTCGACACCGTTATCTCAGCCCTTCAAGGGAAGGCTATGAGAAAGTTAAACGGCGACATGGGGACATCTTCTGATGCACTATTTATAATGGGTAGGAATTTTGAACAAGGTACGGGTTCTTCAGGTTATAGATCCAAATCAAAGGGCAAGGGCAAATGAAAGGTAAAGTGCTGAAATTGTGAGAAGGAAGGATATCTGAAGAAGGATTGTGGAAATCCTAAATCGAAGAGAGAAGATTCTGAGGCTTCGTACAGGGAGGCCAATGTTGCTACGTCAGATGGATCGAGTGCATGTGATGGTGATGTTTTGCCTGTGTCTACGATCAAACGGTCATACGATGATCATAAGGATGAGTGGATGCTAGACACAGGGGCATCTTTTCACATGACTCCTCATCGGAGTTGGTTCGCCAGCTATAGCAAGTGTGATGGTAGACAGGTGTTTATGGGCAATGGCTTTGCCTGTAATGTTGTGGCTGTTGGTACGGTGCGCATCAGGATGTTTGATGGGGTGGAGTGTATCCTGACTGATGTCAGGCATGTTCCTGATTTGAAGCAAAATCTGATTTCTCTTGGTGTACTTGAGGCAAAAGGATGCAAGTACACAGGTTTTGATAGTGCTCTTAAGGTATCTAAGGAGGCACGGGTAATTATGAAGGCAACAACTCGGTAAGTTATATAGGTTGATCGGGAGCACTTCAAAAGGTTGAGCTGCAGTGGATGTAACAGATTCCACCTCTGCATGTGTGTGGCATGTTGGGCATGGCCACATGAGCCGGCAGGGCAGGAAGGCTGAGACGTGCGGACAGGAATATAGAGCAGGTGGAGCAGTCACTTGTGAGAATAATCACACAGCATGATCGCAGGATATCGGCGAGGTACATGGACGACTCGAATATCGTGGAGGATTCATCTTCTATTCAGATAGCTCTAGGTGAGCCTAGTGCTGAGAAGTGTAAGGTGATTATGGGCGATATGATGGATTCGTTGTACCAGACCAATATATGGGAGCTGGTAGAGCTTTCAGTGGGCCGGAAAGCGGTTGGATATAGGTGGATCTTCAGGAGGATACAATATAGATACAGTGCGAGGTTAGTAGCGAAGGGTTATGCTCAGAGAGAAGGGATCGGCTTCTCAGAGATATTCGCGCAATGTGATCCATGATTGGCGCTGGTTAGGCAATGTGATCTTGAGCTGGAAAGATGGATGTGGCGTATGCACTTCTACGTGGAAAAGTGAAGAGCAGATCTACATGAAACAATCAGAGCGGTTTGAATTTAAAGGGACTGAGAAAAGACTTTACAGGAGGTCGTGGTTTGACCTGTCGCCTAGGCAGTGGTTTGATTCCTTCATGGTGAGTCAGGAATTGATGACATGTAAATCGTCAATTATTACATGTCTGAAATCAATGTATTGAAGACTCGGTTAAGTGGGACATTCAAGATGAAGGATCGGGGCTGCAAATATGGTTATTGGCGTTGAGATTGGAAGAGAAGTAGGCTTTGGTAATCACAGGAGGAATACCTTGTGTGTAGGTATTGATCAAGGATGTAATGGGCCAGGTAAAGCCGGAGAGCATTCCCTACAGGTCTCTCCTCAAGTTTTCATCAGGACATGTCCCAAAACAGATGAGGAAAAGCAGGATATCTCATGAGCCTTATTTCAAAATGCGGTTGGCAGCTGTGTATTTCATGATCTGGATTAGACCGGTCATTTCACAGGCTATCAATGTTGTAAGCAAGTACCCTGGCAAGCACTATTGGGTAGTGGTGAGATGGTAAGAAGACTACATTTTTTCTTTTGAAAAGACAGTAGCAAAGGTGGTTGAGCAGGTGGATTTTGATCCGACAGACATGCTCACCTAGATCGTTCCTACAGAGAAGTTCAAGTTCTGTGCAACTTCTTTGCACTTGGCGATGGTGTAAAAGGAAGACGGAGTGTGCAAGAGAAGCTATGATATGGTGTAGAAATAAGAGAAGGGGACAATAAGCTACACAGATGAAGATTGAAGACATGGTGGAGATTGTTATGAACAGATGTCTTAAATCTGTCTGGTGGTCTGTCGATGATATCAACAGGATTTTATATGATATCGACGAATGTCTTAAATCTGTCTGTTGGTTTGTCGATGATATCGAGGCTGTCATTGAGAGACCTTCGATGACATCGATAATTGTTGGATTTTTCATCCCTGGTTGCTGGACAGTTTTAATCCTGTTTCGATATCATCGAAGGATCGTCGATGATATCAAAGCTGTCATCGAGAGACCTTCGATGACATCGAAGAGTTCCGCAGATGCGATTGCGGAAACGCAGATTTTGCGGAATTTGTTTCATATTCCAAGTCTGCTTTTTTCTAAACTTATATAAAGGGGTGTATGCGGGATTGGGATGCATTCTAAGGCTTCCTAAGGTAGTTCCAAGGGTTCCTAAAAGGTTTTTTAGGGTTTATAGAGGGTGTAGCAAGGGTGAGATTCGAGGTTGTTTGAATCGGGTAAGTCCTCTCTCTTTGTAATTTCTATTTTCATAGTGGAGATCTGTTTCTTTGTGCCGTAGTTTTTTCCCGCAAGGGTTTTTCACATTAAATCTGTGTTCTCTTGTGTGTGTTTGGTGTCATTGGATTGCTATCTTAGATCTATATCTGTGTGATTCTGCAGGTCAAAATCCCCAACAATTCAAACAGTACACTGATATTTCAAACAATCAATCAGACATCCAATATATAACACCTGCGTGCCATAAAAATGCATTAATCCGATTCGCAAGCAGCTCTTTATAACAAACTCGTGCACTAGTGGTCAATCCTGATCCAACCATCAGACCTTACCATCGTTGGAGAATATATGATTTCAAACGAATGGTTCCACCCAACAAAATCCAACTAGGAACAAGGTCCATAAAGGAACCTAACAATGAGATTCCACCCAACCAAGCCAACAAGGCATAGTGATACACCAAAGATGATAAGTCTACCACCAATTTCATTTATCTCAATTCACAAGATGACCATTAATTCAAGGTACAATATCGTACATGTGTTACGACTATATGAACCACAAATAGGACAGTCAGGTCACATGAGTCAATCCACAATGCCCATAATCCCAGTGGATATCACAGGCGAATCCTGATTGTCAGGAATATTCATAATTCCAAACATATTAACATACAAACACCCCAAAACTTACTCTAAAGTTTCTCACAATACATGTCCATATATAGAATCTACGAGGCAAATTGTATATCTAGACATGTTACCAAGTGTGCACATGTGCGACAACCTATACACGAGATTCATAAGTTAACCAAAACAACTCTCAAAATGAAATGTTTCAATCAACCTTTTATTATTCAGAAGCTAAATGACCATTCATATTCAAAAGAAAAGAGTAAAATGATCAAATGGTTAAAATATTCTAATTTAAATCTTTTATCTTATTGTCATCACTTATACCAGGTGAGGTCCATCATATAAGAGTTTAAAATAACTTGGATAGTTTAAATACATGGCTGTAGATTTAAAGGCTAAAGTCTTCATAAACGCTAGCCACGGCAAATCATCAATGACGTGCTCTAGCAGACTTGGTGATGAGGTGGCCGGTTGTCGTGATAGCATGGTTTTACCGTCATCTGTACTACCTTAATCACTTAAATCACACGTTGAATATGATACTAAACCTTTATGATTTTATCATGTGCAACGTGGATCATGCACAACGGATTCCATGACGGGCAACCAAAATCAACATGGATGGGAATGGTTAGAAAGGATTTTTATTACAAAATTCTTCAGAACTTGAAATTTTACCAAATAAGACCTATGCTGAAAGTGATTTGTGAGCAACAAAATTACCATAATGTGCACCACATTTTTCTTTTAAAAAGTGCTACAGTAAAAAACTGCGTGGCATATGCGATATTTGTACTATATACTCCTATCTAATAGATGTAATCTGCCATGATATTTAGGAAAACCAAAACTTTGGTTGATCTAAACATAAAGTGGGGTACACCATTAAAAAATACACACCACTTAAAATCATTAAAATGGACGTCGGTGATTTAATCATAGAGAGTTTTTGTTAGTATGATTATCATGGATAAATGCATTTGTTTTATATGTCTACATAATATAAATGCCATGTGGAGCCGAAAATTTTTGAACTTAAAATTTTTTTTAAAGGAAAACAATATATGAGAGTGCCTTTCTAATTTCTCGTCTCAAAACACATGACTCATACTTTATGAGAGGATTCTTTGGTAAATTTGAGAATTATGAAAAAAAAAAAATCATAAAATTTCCTAGTTGAGAAAAATTATCTGATGATTTAACTAAAAATATAACCTTCGATGGGGTAAAATGGTGAAAGTGTCTTTATATAAAGATAGTAATTAATTAGGATAAGGCTTAAATGATGGCGTTATATATGATGGTAATTATCATTTCACTTTGCCCGCAGAATTAGGATCATTATTATACTTTTAATTATTCATTTGACAACAATCAAAATAGATGGTTAGATTGCTCGATCATTGTGATGTTGAGGTTCGTGGTCCACTCGCAATGGGCCCACAGCTTGAATGGTTTGGATGCCCCACCAGGACCTACCCCCACAAGTGTACAAGATCCAAGCCGCTCATGAGTGGATCCCTCTCAGTAGATGCCTTGTCCCAAAATATAAGACTATTCGTGTCAACAAATGGCCCACATATGCACATCAACTTTTGACCTTGACCAAGTTCTCTCCACCGTACATTTTTCATGTGTGCCCCACCTGATGACTCATTGGTCTTTTTTACTTATAAAGGCATCTACACACCTTGCCAAAGATATAGTCTAGGATCTTTTCCAGCATCTTGATATCCAACAGCGGTCCTATCGGCAGGAAAAACGGAGCGAATTCGATTCTACCCCCACCGGGACCTAGAGACCAACGGTCTTGTCAGGAGATATGTGGGCCTACTGTGATTTATATACTGTACGCAAACGGTTCATAATGACGCGGATTCGAGGCTCAAATGAACCACACCACGGGAATCTATTGGAATTGGATTCCAGCCTTTGAAACTTCTCGGAACTCATCCTGATATTTATTTTCAGTCCACCTGTTCATAAGCACACAGATATTTAGTAAGAGAAAACATAAATATCAACTTGATATAAAACATCAATCCCCATATCTTTATGTGGTGTGGTCTACTTAAGCCTTCAATCTGTCTTTTTTTTTTTTTTTTTGAGCTCATGGCTTAAAATGTGTTGATGCAAAAAACTGATAAACCTTCCGTCGATCTACCACCTACACAAGGATGAAACAAATGAGACCCTGGCTAAAGTCAGCGACCCTCCGATGCTTAAGTCAGTGATAGGAATGCGTAGGAAGGTTTTTGAGAAGGGTTTTCTGCCTACCTCTTTAGCTTAGAGTTCTCTGTATTTATAGGAATGGGAGGGTCCCGTTGTGTCGGGATTCTCTTCCTGATATCTTGGAGATATGATTTCAATCCGTTTTCGGTCTCCGTCCGATCCTGAGATATTCGGGATCGGGGATCCTTTTACAAGATTTTCGGGACAGCGTTTTTATTTATGCCGTCTTTTCCTTGTTCGGCCTAGTCCTGACCGACTTTAATAATAAGTTAGTTTGGGCCAGCTTTATGGATTGGGTTGCTCGCCATCTGTCGGACGAGATGGATCCGATCCGTAATCGACATCCTCTCTTACTTCGATAGTCAAACTTATAACCGACCTAATTGGGTTAGTTTTATAGTCAGTCAGGTGGTTTCTAAGCTTCAGGCCTTAATTGGCCTTTTTAGATGTTGTTGCCTCGTCATCCGAGTCAACTTCATGTATCTTATGTACTTCGTCTTTGGCTCATGACTTTATGAGTCTCGGCTGGGGTTAATCCCTCACAGTCCGAGTTAAGTCTTTCTTTTAGGCTCTTGATTCTTTCGCCTCAGTCGGGCTTGTTACCTAGGATGTTCTGGGCAATGTCAGTAGAGTTGGTCCATTACATAACCAGGTTGGACTAATCATATTTTTCCTCAACAAAATGAATGGTTAGCACGGATAAAACACATGCATTAAGGTGTGCTCCACCGATCACCTTCATGGACCGTCTCTCTCTAGCTAGGTCATGATGGGAGTAGTAGTCAATGCGGGCTTATGTAGTAGTGCCTCAGTTCCTGCCGAAAGGACCCGCTGTTGGATGACGCAGATGCTTTTGGTTTACCAGACTGGAAGATCCTAGACTATATCTTTGGCATGTCGTGTGGATGCCTTTTAAAAGTAAAAAGCCCAGCGAGTCTACTCATCAGGTGGGGCAAACATGTAAAATGGACGGTGGAGAGAAATTGATCAAGTTCAAAAGTTGATGTGCACATGTGGCCATCTGATGATACGGATCGGTCCTATTTTTAGGACAAGACGTCTACCTAATGGGATTGACTCATGAGAAGCTTGGATCTTGCACACTTGTGCCACGTCGCAACACAAGTGAGGTGGGGACCGCAAAAGTTCTACTCGTTCGGGTCCACTTTAAATTCATCCATCCTAATCGAAAATTCATGAGATGATAATGATTGAGAAGGATTTGGGTCATATTTCAATGATTCAAACCTTTTATACGATTGGACTCACCTGAAAAATAGCAACTCTTTAATTGGACTGTTTCAAATGAAGAGTTGAACACACACACAAGGAAAAAACTCTTTTAAGCTCTTAATACTTAGACACCTTGCTTTCACTCTTGAACTCACTCATTTTTGTTAATGTATTATACATAATGAGACTCTTCCCATATTTATAAAGGGCTATGGAAGATTCTAGAATCAACACAACTCTAAAGACTTCTAGAAGCTTCCAAATATCCTATAAGGTTCTATTATATTCCGGAACATTCTAAGAGAATTCGGAAGGTTCTAGCATAGTCCAGAATATTCCGGAAGAGTCAAGAAAACTCTATCAAACTCTAGAAGTTTTCGGAAGGTTCTAGAAAATTCTAAAAATTTTTGAAAATGTCTGAAAGTTTCCGAATGACTCCGGAATATTCAAGAGAGATGGTGATGACATTTAACAATCCTCCTCAGCACCAACTCTCACAATTCTGCCTTGGTCATCATGCTAAGTTGTTTTCCGAATTTAGTAAACTTAGCATTGCTAAGTCCTTTCGTGAGTATGTCTGTAACTTGATCGTTGGTCTTCACATGACTCATCTCAATTTCTCCTTAAAGTACCTTCTCTCTCACGAAGTGATAGTGTACCTCTACATGCTTGGTCCTGGCATGAAACACTGGATTCTCAGCCAAGCAGATTGCTGATTGATTGTCACAGCGTAATATCATTAGATAATCATCTGGTTGATGAAGATCCCTCATTAACTGTATAAGTCATGTGCTTTCTTATGCTGTCATTGCCATTGCTCTGTATTCAGCCTGCGTGGTTGATAAAGATACCGTAGGTTGTCTCTTGCTATACCAAGAGGTTGCTCCTGAGCCAAGGTTGAATATGTATTCAGTAGTTGATCGTCATGTGTCATGATCACCACTATAGTCAGCATCGCAGTACCCAACTATCTTACATGCTTCACCTTTCTTGTACGCCCTTCACATACCTCAATATTCGACGTACTGCTTCAAGATGCGGCTTCTTTGGTGTTTGCATGAACCGGCTAACTACACCAACTGCGTATGCTATATTCGGCCGTGATAATGTAAGGTAGATTAGACTACCAACTATTCGTCGGTACATAGTTGCATCTTCCAAGTCTTTTCCTTCTTCTGAACATAGCCTGGCATTAGCCTCCATAGGTGTGACAATTGACTTACATTCGAGCATCCCATATTTCTTTAATAGGTCTTTGGCGTACTTCTGCTGATAAAGGAATATGCCTTTGTTGCTTCGGTCAATCTCCAGCCTAAGAAAATGCTTTAGTTCTCCAAATTCCTTCATTTGGAATCGCACGGATAAGTTCTCTCTTGTCCTTTCAATCTCGCCGTCATCATCTCCAGTGATGATCAAGTCATCTACGTACACTAGCATTATTGCTCGTTTACCTTCTTGGATTTTTACAAAGAGACTGGAATCCGCAGGTGCGACCGAGAACCCGCTTTGCACTAGGAATTCCCCTATCTTGCCGTACCATACCCTCGGTGCTTGCTTAAGCCCATACAAGGCCTTCTTTAGTTTACAGACATAATCCTGATGTCTTTTACTCTAGAAACCACATAGTTGCTCCATGTAGATATCTCGATCAATTTCTCCATATAGAAAGGCATTCTTCACATCCATCTGCCACAGCTTCCAAGATTTGCTCGCTGCAAGTGCTAGTAGTACTCGCACCGTTGTAATTTTTGCTACTGGGCTAAAAGTCTCATCATAGTCCAACCTATATTCTTATGAGAATCCTCTAGCCACTGGTCGAGCTTTATACCTTTCTATTGATCCATCGGGGTGAGTCTTGACTTTGTACACCCGTTTGCATGATATCGGCTTCACATCCTTGGGTTTTGGAACTAGTTCCCAAGTCTGATTTTGGTTCAATGTCTTAATCTCTTCTTCCATCGCCTTCTGCCATTTTATGTCTCGGGATGCTTCTTCAAATGTCGTTAGCTCTTTCACGGTCTCTTCTTTTACTAAGGCAGCATCCACGTATCTTGGGTTAGGGTTTCTCTGTCTAGTTGACCTCCTAAGTGTTGAGTTGTCTACCGCAACCTCCTATTGACTCGGGCAAAGCTCTTTTGGACTACTTTGATGTACTTCAATTTGTCATGGACTCATAGATTTTGGTGTTCCAGACAGATTAGGCACTTGCTCACCATCTTTTGCTGTAGGCGTCAACTCCTTAGTTGAACTAGGAGATTCTTCTCCTCCCCTTGTCTCCCCCATCTTCTCATGCAGTTCATCTTCTAAGTCTTGAAAGTTTGGCAGCTCCTCCTTCAGTAGCGACCACCATGATGAGGCTTCATCAAAGACAACATTCCTTGATGTGTAACACCCTGAATCAATGATCCAATCATCACTGTAGTTGATAGCTCCTTGATTGAAAACTGCGGCAAGGGTTATTTCACCTGTCTCTTTCACTATTGAGGAAGCAACTACTTCGTCAGTGACTGTGTTAGACTGCTTAAGTGGTTCATCAAAATCTATCTCCTTCTCTGAGTGGTTCATTAAAATCTATCTCCTTCTCTGAACAATCTCCTTTGATGGACTGCTTGAGTGGTTCATCAAAATCTATCTCCTTCTCTGAACAATCTCCTTTGATGGATCCAGACACTACTAAGGATGCCTGAAAGTCTCAGTCATCTTCACTGTCTTCTTGGCGATTTTTAGAAGTCACCAAATTACATTCGGCTGATTTTTTCTTGAACCAACAATCTTTTGCAAAGTGACCTTTCTTGCCGCAATTGAAACATTCTATATCATACCTTCGAGATACGGAGGATCGTAGTTTATTTGCATTGTTGTCGGATTAAACTCTCCCTGTCCGAGGACTTCTTCCTTGCTCTTCTCTCTTCTTAGACTTTCCAAAGTTCTGCTGACTTTGTTCATCCTTTCTGTTCTATGTGTCGATGTCCGTCTTTTTTATTATTGTAGTAGAGTGCTTCCTCTTCCTTGTTTATCGATACTCCAGCCATTTGTTTGCATAAACTTTCTTGATTGGCCAACAAATTCTCCAATTCTATGAGAGTAAATTGAGTAGGCCAACCTCGTATTGCCATGATAAAAGCATTATACTCGAGCTTCAACCTGTGTATAATTATCCTCCTCATTCTTTCCTCATGAATATTTTCTTTAGTATTCAATTCTGAAATTTCTTAGCATAAATCCTTCACTTTTATAAAGTATTCACTTATAGACTTATCTCCTTGAGTGGTGGACATTAACTCATTCTCCAAATATTGAAGTCAAGCATCATTTGTTTTTTAAAACAATGATGCAAAGGTGTCCCATGCTATCTTGGATGTGTCGTCGTCCTTGATTTGCCCGAGCAACTCATCATCAATGGTTGACTTGAGTACGTACATTGCCTTCCCGGCCTTAATCTTCCACTTTCGGAGTACTTCAGCATTTTCCTTAGGAGGTGGGGTAATCTCATTCCCATTAACAATCTCCCACAAGTCCTTCCCTTCAAGGTAAGACTTAATGCGACTCCTCCAACTTTGATAGTTGTGGTTGTTAAGCCTCGTAACTCCGCTCGTTGTGTTCACAAGATCCGCCATCGTGACTTGGTGTGATTATCATTCTCTTTACCAAACAAGCCAACAAACTTCACAATCTCTAAACTGTGCACGATCACCTTAGAAAACGGATCCCGACCAAACTTCGCTCTGATACCAAATTGATGAGTTGAACGCGACAAGTAAATGTAATTTTATTTATTACAAATACTTGTACACAACAAGGGTATACTTTACAACACTCGTAAATTATCACTCTTAAATGACAACTCACACACACAAGGAAAAAACTCTTTTGAGCTCTTAATACTTAGACACATTGCTTTCACTCTTGAACTCACTCCTTTTTGTTAATGTGTTATACATAATGAGACTTTTCACATATTTATAAAGGGCTATGGAAGATTCTAGAATCAACACAACTCTAGAGACTTCTAGAAGCTTCCAAATATTTTATAAGGTTTTATTATATTCCGGAACATTTTAAGATAATCCGGAAGGTTCTAGCATAGTCCGAAATATTTAAGAAGAGTCAAGTAAAACTCTAGAAGTTTTTGGAAGGTTCTAGAAAATTTTAAAATTTTCCAGAAATGTGTAGAAGTTTTCAGATGACTCCGAAATATTCAAGAGAAATGGTGATGACATTTAACATCAAACAGTCTATACGATGGTCTCCTGAACATTTGAATAATCAAACGGTTAATATTTCCATCTGATTTTGTTTTTTCCTCTTGCCATTAAAAAGTACCCTTACAATGGGCAGGGTGTATTTCCAGCAACATCAAGGCAATGAGATCGGATTGCCTCAAGAATGCTTTTATTGTACTAAGTAAACTAAATAGGGCTTACCATAAATGTACGTGGATAATGTACGGTCCATCCATTTTTTCAACTAATTTCACAGTTGAGCCCAAAATTAAAGTATATCCAAAGCTTAAGTGGACCACACCATTGGAAACAAACTTCCACCGTTTAAACCTCCCTAAAGCCTGCAAAAATGTTTATTTGTCATCCAACCTGTTCCTAAGATTATTAGGACCTCAATGAAGGAAAAAACACAAATATAGGTTGATTTAATACTCATGTGGCCCTCAAGAAATTTTCAACAATAGACATGCAATTCATATTGTTTCCAGGTGTTGTCCACTTAGTTTTCGACGTCCAATTGAGTTTTCGACATGCTTTATGTCTTGAGCTCAAGTTGTAAAATTAGTAAAATGTATGGACAAAGTTGATAAAGTACATAAATCTTGGTGGCTAAGTTTACTTTCGGTAGGCAATTTAGTAATTTTTCAGAGAAAGAGGGGTACCTTCGGTACGTGTTGGTATTTGTTGAATACGACGCAATGCAGGCATCTTGTAGCCTGTCGGTCAGTTGAACTTTTTTTCAACTTCTCAACTTGTGCCTCCATGTGGGAGAGCGGATTAGGTTAGACCCCGAACTCACCTAACACTGTGCGGCCCTTACCGTGAGGCCTACCTTGATATATATATTATGTATCTACGCCGTCTATCCGTTTTTTAAGATCATTTTACGGGATTATACCAAAAATAAAGCAGATCTAATTCTCAGGTGCACCATACCATAAAAAACAGTAGTGAATAACCATTAAGTGCACAAAATTTTTAGATCAAGGTTATATTTTTTTTCTCTTCTTCATCCAGGCTTATGTGGCGTTATCAACATATTTGATGTTAAATAAACACTAAGTAAATATTAATATGCACCCTAAGAAGTTTTTATTGGTTGGACAGTCAATCGACACTGTTTCGTATGGCATGGTCCATCTGATAATTGGACTGGTTCATTTTTGGAATAATACTCTAAAATGATCTTTAAAAACAGATAGACAGAGTGGATACATAATATACACATCAAGGTGGCCCCCAAGGTTACCCTACGATAAGTGCCGCACTGTCCGGCGTGAGGCCCGGGTCTCACCTAATCCGCTATCTCCATGTCGGCACCAGACGCGAAATTCCTGTGGACGCGTCGAACAGGGATCTCGTGCAACACAAGCCCTGTGGGGCCCACCCTGCTGTTTCATATGACATCCGGTTCATCCATCAGTTTGGCGGGTCAAAGTGTATTGACAAAAACGAAAAAAAGATGAAGCAGATATAAAACTCAAGTGGGCCACCCCAGTTCATCAGTTTTGATAGCTCATGTTAAAATGCCAACCTAAAGATGAGGCAGGTCTAAAACTCAAAGTGGACCACAGGATAGAAAAAAAAAAAAAAAAAAACGTGACCTGAAATGCCTGCCATATATTGCAACCTTTCTCTGTATGCCATCCCGCCCCTTCGTTAGGTGATTACCGAAAGGATACGCTCCGGTGGTACCAGTACCACCGTAAGATTGCAGTGGTGTAAGGCATATGTCGGTTCCACATTATGTTCACACCAAACAGCCCATCAATTGAGACAGGTAATCAATCCTCCGTGACTCAAAAGTCAGCCCAATAAGAAAGTAGAGAAATATGCCACTTTAAATTTCACTTTTAATCCGTAAATTTTTTGAACTTCCAAAATTTTATTTTTCTCTTTTAAATATATGCTTATATAAATTGATTATTTTTAAATGAAAATACCCTTATTTTTTGGGTTATATCTTATTCATCCAGTTATACCCATAAACCTAAAAACATAGTTGAATATTCAATTATTATCAATTTACATCTTTAATCGTTCTCAAGTTTATGTTCATTGCTTTAAATTGGTCGCATTAATAAATTACTAACAAAAATTTTCTACGATCTTTTAAAGGGTTTTAAATCATGTTTCACTTCAACGTACTACTCTTTTTCTTCTTGAACTCGTATTTCATTTGTACGACAGCTGTGGGAAGTAAAATTAATTGAAAACTTAGTGTAGTTAACCAAGAACTTGTGTAAATTGACTGAAAACTCAGTAAAATTGACTGAGAACTCAAGTAAATTAATCGAGGACTCGACGAAATTGACCGAGAACTCGTACAAATGACTGAAAACTTGTGCAAATTGACTGAGTAATTGTCATTATAGGGTTTAGGGTTTAGAAGAATTTCTTTGATTATACTTGCAATGCATGACTTCTTAGATAGAGGTACTATTTTCTTCATTTTCTCTCTTAAATCCCTCTTTTCTGTAACATGTTTGAAGTGGAGATTAAACAAATAAAACAAAGTATAAATTTCATGAAGAAAAAGTTTGGAAATGAAAGACGAGACATTTTCCAGAAGAAATACGATAAGAGGAGAAGATTTCAGTATGATACAAGTAATTCAATATGTTACACCCATCGTACTAATAAATGGTAAACTTTGTTCAACCCACCGTGAATGTATGTGGCTTATCCATGCCTTTCATCTATTTTTACAGCTTGTTTTACAAGTTGAGCTCAAAATTGAAGCATATCCAAAGCTAAGGGGACTCCAGCAGTGAAATAGTGGAGAATTACCATGTCGACCGCCAAAATCTTCCTAGAGCCCACGGTGATGTTTAATTGTCATCCAGCCCGTTCATAAGCTCATACAGATATGGATGAAGGAAAACACAAATATCAACTACATCCAAAACCTTTGTGTCCCATTAAGATTTTAATGGTAGGTGTTCAATTCACAGTCTCCTGTGGTGCGGTCTTTTTTATTTATTTATTTATTTATTTATTTATTTATTTTACACACACACCCCCACACACTCACGCACACCGTGGGATTTCACCACCGTGGGTACTCGAACCCTTGACCCAGTGTTGAAACTACAGGGAGTCTACCACCAGGGTAAGAGTAAGGTCTCTGTGGTGCGGTCTACTTGAGCTTTGGATATGCTTTGATTTTGGGCTCATACCCTAAAATAAGCGGGTAAAACATATGAACGGGTGGATAAGACACATAACTCATGGTAGGCCCCACAAAGTTTACTCAGTTACCCGGTTGGCAATCCAATTTCAATTCCATGAATGTACAATGGGCCCACATCTACCAAAGTCCATCCCATTAGCCGGCCTAAAAAGGTTTAAATGGCAGTGTCACCACTACTCTTTCCTTTAACGTGACCTAATCTATCTAATTTTTGGGTTGGCGTCCTAACATAAGTCGCCAGTTGATAGTTTGAGCAGAAGGGACACAAACATCACTTTATGCATTATGGACATTTTGTTGCACATGCTACCATACAACAAGTGTCATAGAAAATCCCTATTAAAGGTCCCAAATTTTCATCAACTCAATAATGACGTGCACCAGGCAATTTCAATTCACACCACCTGTTTGGGTGTTTGGATGCAGGAAAGGTGGTGTTACACAAGCCATCCCCCATTGATAACATATACATGAGTTAGTAAGCTCTATTTTGAAAAAGTCTCAGGTGAAACGAATTTAAGAGAATATTTACTGAATGTCACTATATTTTAATCTTTTATAATTTTGTGAATATATAAAATAGAGAGGAAATCAAATCCCTAATTAAAATTTTAATTTAGAAGAAAGAAACAGAAAATTATAGTTTTTATGTGATTGATTTTTTTCTAATATATAAAAAATACAGCAGTTAGATTTTCTTTTGGTTAGTTTTCTTTTGGTTAGATTTTCTTTTGGTTACATCTACACACAAAATGAAAAAAAAAAAAACCGAAATTTTATCACAACATGTACTATTAAACAAATTAGAGTTTGTTTATTTATCGACCACGATTAGGTGCTTCAAGCTCCGTTGCAAATGGGTTTGATCCGTTGGGGTTTGAACCCAACTGGTATGACCATTGTTGATGAAGAAATTTGGTTAGCCCTTCATGGACTTTCGTGTGCTTGTACAAGGGACGAACAAAGGAGACTCTGGCTAGTATAGGGGACCCTCTGATGCCTAAGTCAGGTAGGGATTTTGGGTCTAATCCAGTAAAGGGATTTGGTTAGCCTTTTGGTGTCGGATGATTTTTAGCACATTTCTGGTAATTTCTTACTAGATTAGACCTAGATCCCCTACCTAGATTAGACATAGATCTCCAACTTGAATTAGGTATCGGAGGGTCCCTGTACTAGCTAGGGTCTCCTTTGTTCATCCCTTGTACAGGTACATGAAAGTATAGGGAAGGCTAACCAGATTTCCGTATCAACAACCATCTACACATATACATATACACAAACACAAACCCGAATCTTCATGCATGCGCTTGTGGTCAATAGCATACGTTCAGACTAATGGCACAACCCCCAATAAACTAAATTCACATGCCACTTGAGAGAGAGCTCAAGCACCGTGCAAAAGTCTCATTTTATAAACTTGTTATTTTCCTTGGTCATTTTCAACGTGGAATAAGAAAGCCACTAAAAGACAAAACACTCTTTCAAAATAAAGAAAACAATGGGGGAAAAGAATTTTGAAACACATTTCATTAAAAAAAAAAAAAAAAACCTTTTAAAGTACAACACATGTTCCCCTATCCATTTTAAGCTCCGCACGATGACAAATAAAATACTTAAAGAGAAAATGACCAATGTAGACAAAACCTTTTACCCAGCGGTTTCTATCAAAGAATACAAACTTTAGTTACCAATCTAGACTAGTACGTGGAAGACAATGGCTTTGACTTTGAAATGGACTAAACTACCCTCCTTTTCGCTGCGAAGAAGAGCGCCACGCTCCTCAACGGAGAGACTAGACTTAAAAGAGATCAAAGTTACATCCAAGAATATTTATTATATCCACAACGTTCATCAGTATTTAAGATCATTTCGGAGCATTATCAAAAAAAAAATCATATACAAAGATCAAACGGACCACACCACAAAAGCATTCGGGAAATTGATTTTCACTAATAATAATTTTGTAGGGTCCACCATAACATTTATTTTCCATCCAATCTATTCAAGGTCACAAAGTTGCCGGATGAAGAGGAAAAACAAATTTCATAATGATCCAAAACTTGTGTAACCCCTAAAAGGGTTTCAATGGTAGACGTTCAATTTCCCTCCCTTCCTTTTACATGGTGCTCCACTTGATAGTTAGATCATTCTTTTTTTCGTCTTAAGCCTTAATAGGAGCTCGCCAAATAGATGGACGGTTTGGATATAACACAGAGACCTCATGGTGGGGCCCACAAAACAAATCGAAAATTTGCGAAAAAAAAACCCATGAATTGTGGATTTAGCGATTCCACCCAACTCATTATGATTTGGGATGGATCGCGAATCCGCGATGATCCCGATTCAAATAAAAGGCCATGGCTACGGTCGATTATAACCCTGTACTTTCCTTCAAGCGTATCCCGTGTACTTTTCTTTCTTTCTTCGTTTTTTTTTTTTTTTTTTTTTTTACATTTAAAATTTTATTCTACCTACATTTTCTCTAACACAAATTTATATAAATATGTATATATAAGCATATAAAAAAACTCTCTCCTTTTTTCATTTATTTCTTTATTTATATAACAAGAATATCTTCGGAACCAAAATTAGTTACTTGACGTAATATATGATTTTAGGGATCAAAGTTGGGTGGGTTCAACCACACCACATGTGACCCACCCGACTTTGGAAATTGAGCGATTTTCACCGAAATGGGGATAAAAATTGAGCGGAATTTTAAGAAATTGAGTGGGCCACCAAAATTATGCCCACGGTTTCCATGATCCACTTGATATTTCGATATGCTTCATTTGGGGCACAACCCTTAAATTAGATAAAAAAAACGGATGAACGGTGTGGATATACTACATGAAACGGATTGGCTACTCCCCACATACCAATGGTAGGCGTTCAATTCTCACTGCCTCATCGATTCCATTGAACTTAAGTGGGGAGTTCTTATTTTCATCCAAACAACCCTTAAGGCACTTCATCAAATAGACGGACGGTAATAACATAGACCTTGGTACTCCCAAAAACAAAAAAAAAACTTTATTTATTTTTTTATTCCTTTCACTGAATCGAGCGAGGCAAGGCAAAGCTAGAAAATGAACCGAGCCAAGCGTAGAAAATGAGCCATAGGAACTACGATTTGAGCTAGGCAACCTAGGAATTGAGAGAGGAAGCGAAATTGAGCGATGGAAGCTGAGAAATGAGCGAGGCAACGTGGGATTCGGCGTGGCCAACTAGCCAGAACTTGAGGCGAGGAAGGCTAGAAATTGAGCGAGGCAACGTAGGAATTGAGCGAGGCAAGCTTTTGAATTTTTTTATTTTTAGGAATTGAGCGAGGAAGAGAAATTGAGCGAGGGAAGCTAAATTGATGAGGCAACGTAGAAAATGAGCGAGGTGTGCTAGCAATGCCATAGAAAAAAAAATTTCTTATTTTAGCCAAGTCTATCTAGACCACTACCTCCACTTGATCTCTTCTTCCTTCAAATGGTTCTTATATTCCAAAAAGATAATTTAACTCCAAATGAGTCTTTCTCTTCCTCCAATAGCTCCTCCCCCTTAACCTATAAATCCTTGTTTATTGTCTCAATCCTCGTTCCACCACCCTCTCTCGGACCTTCATATTGTGAGTGTGTGACATAAGTTTAATCCCTTTATATTTCATGCAACTTTGTTCATCTCTTTTTCTTTGTTAATAGGTCTTATGATGTTATTCTGCCACTCATCTGGAATTTTCTTTATCTGTAAAATTTTATCGAGAAGATTTGGTAACCAAACTAATATGATTTTTCTTGGTACCTTCTGCCTTCTATAGATGATAGCCTATTCTCAACAACCTTCCTTTTTTGCATCATCGTTAAATTTATCTTTACTTCCCTTTACCTGAATTTTGAGATAAATATATATGCAATCCTGACTCTCTAGGGTCTAAGACCCTCTAAATTTGTCTCCATGCGTACTCTTCATTTAACATACCTTTAAAATTAGCCTTTCCATTTCATCCTAATCTCACCAACTTTCACCAAGACCTTTTGATCCTTACCAAATGATGCTTCTAGTGTGGGTTGTCTCTACTTTTTCACTTCCTTGATGCATTTTTCTCCCTCTTTAATGCTTAACCTATCATACAATTCATGATACGATTTATACCTCCCACATAAATTATTATATATTACCTATCTTGATAGAATAGAATAGTGAAAAGGATTCATTTAAATGACCCCAATTAGTTGGGATAAGGCTTAGGTCAATTCTGCCTCCCTTGCTCAATTTCTAGTCTCCGTTGCTCAATTCTAAGTTCCTCGCTCAATTCCTAGGTTTTCTCGCTTAATTTTTGGAAATGCCTCATTTGAATTTCTAGCTTCCTTGAGCTCAATTCCTGAAGGGGCATCGTCTCGCTCAATTCATAGGTTCTCTCACCGAATTTCAGCTTCCCTCGCTCAATTTCTGCTTCCTCGCTCAATTCGTAGGTTGCCTCGCTGAATTTCTACGTTGCCTCACTCAATTGCTACGTTGCCTCGCTCAATTTCTAGGTTCCTTCGCTCAATTTATATATTGTCTTACTGAATTTCCATCTTCCCTTGCACAATTTGTAGCTTTTCTCGCTCAAATCCCAGGTTGCCTCGCTGAATTTCTAGGTTCCCTCACTCAAATTCTAGCTTCCTCATGAAATTCTAACTTCCTCGAATGGATTCCTGAAATGCCTCGCTCAAATTCTAGGTTTCCATCGAATTTCTGCTTCCTCGCTCAATTCCTAGGTTCCTCTATGATTTCGTGATATCGCATCAAATCTGGGGTTGTCAGTGAAGCGAATTTCTAGGTTCCTCGCTTTATTTCTAGCTTCCTCGTGAATTTCTACGTTGCCTCGCTCATTTTCTAGGTTCCTCACTCAATTCCTACGTTGCCTGACTCAAATCCTGGGTTGCCTTGCTCGATTTCTAAGTTCCCTCACACACATTTGTAGCTTCCTCGCTCAAATTGAGGTTGCCTCACTAAATTTCTAGGTTCCCGCTCAATTTCTGAAGTTCCTGCGCTCAATTTCACCTTCCTCACTCGATTCTGGATTCTGCCTCGCTCAATTCCTACCTTCCTTGCTTAATTCCTACGTTGCCTTGCTCAATTCCTACGTTGCCTCGCTCAATTTCTGGTTCCTCGCTCGATTTCTAGTTTTCCTCATCAAGATCAAGACTCATCTAGCCTCTTGGGAAAACACTTGGATGTTTTCTACGGCTATTCAATGCCCACTTCTTCGTAAATGGAAATGTACTATTTATAACTTTCATGACACCTCATGCATCCCGATGCATTAGTCCCTCTCCTTCGAGGCTTTTGGAAACTTGATGTTGATGCGGGACACTTGGTAATCCAAGGGAGTCAGGATCGGAGAATTCTAATAGATGGAGAATGGCTTGGAGGCAATGATCAAATCTTTGGGCCAATGGCCAATGGCCAAGATCAAAAATTTCTCTCCTTTTTTCATTTCTTTCTTTATTATTATTATTTTTTTACACGCACACACACATGCTGACACACGCATGCCGTGGGATTTCACCACCGGTGGGTACTCGAACCCTTTCTTTATTCATATAACAAGAATATCTTCTAAACTAAAATTAGTTACTTGACGTACCATATATGATTTTAGACCGTGAAATGTGAAAGTGGGCGGGTTCAACCCGGGCCGTGAACCCGTGACCTACCGAAATTGAACCTAGAATTTGAACACGGCTACTTATCGAATTGGCGAGACAACCTAGGAAATGATATGCGAAAATGCTGAAATTGAAGCGAACCCAGAATTGAGCAAAATGCAACGTAGGAATTGAGTGAGGCTGAAATTGCAGGCGGACAGTGCGTAGGAATTGAGGAAGGCCCAGAAATTAACACGGAATATCGAGGCAATGTAGGGATTTGCATGTAACCTGGAGTGAGTGAGCGAAGCTGAAGGATCCTAGAAATTGGCGAGGCAATATAAGAATTCAAGAGGAAGGAAGATGAAATTAAGCGGAAGTGAAGCCAGAAATTGTGAATGAGGCGTGAATCAACAGGATTTATGCGGAAACAGAAATTGAAATATGCAACATAAAATTTAGTGAGGAACCTGAAGTTGAAGACAACCTTGGAATTTGTGCGAGGAAGATACTGAGTGAGCGAGGAACCAGAAATTGAAGCGAGGCAACCTAGTTTGAAGCAGGCAACTGGAATGATCGTGAAACCACGAATTGACGTGAAATCATGCGGGAATGATCCAGGAATTGAGTGGGGAAAATGGGGGTGAAGTGAAGCGATTTGAGCGAGCAAAATACGTGAAAGTGAGCGAGAAGCGAAGCGTAGGGATTGAGTGAAGGAAATCCCAGAATCAAGCGAAAGCAATATGCGGGAAATTCAAGTGATATGCAATCTAGGAATGAGGGTGAAGCGAACGTAGGATTTGATTGAGGCAAAATGTGCACCAGTAAACGTGAAGTGCGGAATGAAGTGAGAAAGACCGTATGGGAATGTGGGAGGAACTAGAAATTGAGCGAGAAATAAATTGTGCTTGAAGGAATATGTAGGAATTAAGAAAGCTAGGAATTGGCGAGGCAACCTGCAGGAATTGAGTGAGGCAGCGTAGAAATTAGGCGAGCTAACATAGGAATTGAAATGCGAAGGAACCTATAAATTCTGGTTGCCTTCACTTCACCCCCATTTCCTGCATTCATTTCTTCCGCATATTCCTGTTGATTCCGGTCCCGCTCGACGCGCTCGATTTTCTAGCTTCCTTTCTTCGCTTATTCTACGTTGCCTCGCTCGATTTCTGCTTCCTCGCTCAATTTCTACTTCCCTTCACTCATTCTACGTTGCCTTCATTCTAACCGCATTTCTAATTCGATTTCACTGCCGATTTCAACTTCTTCGCTCGATTCATCGTTCACTTCACGCTCATTCTGGCAATTTCACGGCTGATTTCTAGCCTCTCTCGGTTCTCACGTTTGCCCCATTTCGCTCGATTTCAACTTCGCCGCTCGATTTCTGCTTCCTTCATGTTGATTCCTCGTTGCCTATTTCGATTTACAGCTTCCTCGCTCAATTCCTTCTGCGCTGTTGCGCTCAATTTCACTTCACTCGCACTTCATGCTTGCTCTCGCTCATTCCTAACGTTGCCTATTCGATTTCTGGCATAACGCCATTCCCGTTGCCTGTTGATTCACTCGCTTTCGACGCACTTCACTCATCTTCTCATCTTCATTTCTTCATTCGTTGCCTCGCCCTCATTTTCTGCTTCCTCGCTCATTCCTACGTGTTGCCTGCACTCGATTCCTGGCCTTTCCTCGCAATTTCTAGCTTCCTCGCACATCACTTCACGATTCCTACGCGTTGCCTCAATTTCTCTTTCTCGCTTCCCAATCGATTCCTATTCATTGCCTGCTCGATTTCTAGCTTCCCTCCTCGATTCCTACGTTGCCTCGCGCGATTTCTGGCTTCCATCGCTCGATTCCTTTGCCTTTCGCTCGATTCCTGGCTTTCTTTTCGCCTCGATTTCAGCCTTCCCTCTTCAATTCCTACGTTGCCTCGCTCGATTTCTAAGCTTTCCCGCCATTTACAGCTTTCACGCATTCAATTCCTACGTTCCTCGCTCGATTTCTAGCTTCCTCTCCCTCATTCTACGTTGCCTCGCTTGCGGCCATTTCGAACTTCCTCGCTCGATTTCAGCTTCCCTCGCTCAATTTCGCGTTGCATTCCCGCATTTCGCCGATTTCGGAATTACGCCCCGCGCTCATTTTCATAGGTCACTCGCTCGTTCATCGTTCACGTTGCCTCGCTCGATTTCTAGGCATCCTCACTCGATTCATTCCTCATTCTCGATTCTGCTTTCACGCTCGATTTCTAGCTTTCACGGCTCGATTCTGCGTTGCCTCACTTCATGGTCACTTCGCATTTCATTTCATTTCGCAGCTCGTTCTACGTTGCCTCGCTCATTTCTAACTTCCTGAAGCTCGATTCCTAATTAGCCGCGAAATGTCGATTTATAGCTTCCATGCTCGAATTCTACGTTGCCTGACTCAATTTCTGGCCCTGGCTCAATTTCACGTTGCCCGCTAAGCCATTCCTGCTTTCTTTCGCTCGTGATTTGCATAAATGACCGTGAATTCCTAGTTGCCTGGGCCAACTTCACTGGAAATTCACCGTGAAAGTGAAGCTTCCGAAATGCTCAATTCTCGTTGCCTCGCTCAATTGGAATAGGCGGGATCGAGCTTCCTTTAGGTTCGGGTTTTCTGCGTTTAGGTTTACGTATAGCTTAGGGCTTGAGATTAAGTTGCCTGCTCGATTTTATCTTCCTAGGGATTTCTAGCTTACGTTCGATTCTAGGTTGCCTCGGTTATTCTGCTTTAGGTTATAGGTTCTGGTTTATGTTTAGGTTTAGATTTAGGCTTCCTCGTTTAGGTTATAGATTATAGGTTATAGATTTAGGCAATTTCTTAAGTTAAGCTTTAGGTTTAGGTTACTGCCGGTTCTGAGGGTATAGGTTCTAGGTTTGCCTTTAGGTTATAGGTTATACGTTTAGGTTATAAGTTAAAGGATTTACGTTTGGGATTTCGATTCTGGCTTTCTTAAGGTTTAAGTTTAGGTTAAAGGTCTTAGGTTGCCTCGCTAATTTCTATAGGCTTTCCTACGTTAGGCTTTAGGTTATAGGTTTAGATTTGAGAATAGGTTTAGGTTATAAGTATAGGTTGCCTAGGTTTTGCTAGGTTAAGCTTCGATTTAGTTGAGTTTCGCTCGATTATTTAGGTTATAGGTTCATAGGTTCTAGTTGTAGTTATAGGTTTAGGATTTGAGAATCGATTTAGGTTATAAGTATAGGTTTCCTCGTTTAGAATCCCTACGTTGCCTCGCTCGATTTAGGCTATAGGTTATAGGTTCATTTAAGAGCTTTAGGTTCTCGATTCCTAGGGATTGCCTAGCTTCGTAGGTTCCTAAGCTCATTTTCTACGTTGCCTCACTCATTTTCTAGCTTGCCTAGGGAAATGACCGTGAAAGGAGGGGAGTACCCAATCCGTTAGTTGGTTTGATGAAGTGCCTTAAGGGTTGTTTGGAAAATTTGTGGAACTCCCCACTTAAGTTGATGGAATCGATGAGGCCTGACGTAGAACGAACACCGTTGGTGCGGTGGCGAGAAATGTAGCCAATCCGTTTCATGTAGTATATCCACGCCGTTCATCCGCTTTTCTATATAATTTAATATGGGGTTGTGCCCCAAATTGAAGCATATCGAAATATCAAGTGGATCGATACCACGAAACCGTGGCATAATTTTCGAAGACGTGGCCCACTCGATTTCCAGTTGTCATCAATTTCGGTTTATCCCCCCTCGAATTTCGGGAATGGCCGCTCATTTCAAAAATCGGGTGGGTCACATGTTGGTCGGGTTGAACCCACCCAACTTTCAAATGAAGTAAAATCATATATGAAATGCATCAAAATAACCGTAATTTTGGTTTAGAAGATATTCTTGTTATATAAATAAAGAAATAAATGAAAAAAGGAGAGAAATTTTTTATATGCTTATATGATACATATTTATATAAATTTGTGTTAGAGAAAAATGTAGGTAGAATAAAATTCTAAATGTAAAAAAAACAAAAAAAATCAAAAAAAAAAAAAAAAAAAGAAAGAAAGAAAGAAAAGATACAGATAACTTTATAGCTATTGGTTATAATCCGTAGCCATAGCCTTTGTTTGAATCGAGGATCAATCGCGATTCCGCGATCCATCCCCAAATCATACAGCAGTTGCGGTGGAATCGCGGAATCCGCGATTCATCGCGAAAATGAGGGTTTTTTTTTTTTTTTTGAAATTTTTATTGTTTTTATAAACCATGAGGTCTGTGTTATATCCAAACCGTCCATCTATTTGGCGAGCTCCTATTAAGGCTTAAGACGAAAAATAAGACAGATCTAACTATCAATGCATGGACCACACTGTAAAAGGCAGTGGGAAATTGAACGTCTACCATTGAAACCCTTTTAGGGGTTACACAAGTTTTGGATCATTATGAAATTTGTTTTTCCTCTTCATCCTAGCCTTTGTGACCTTATGAATAGATTGGATGGAAAATAAATGTTATGGTGGACCCTACAAAATTTTTAACGGTGAAAATCAATTTCCCCGCTGCTCTTTGTGGTGTGGTCCAGTTGATCTTTGGATATGATTTTTTTTTTTTTGGATAATGCTCTGAAATGATCTCGAAATACGGATGAACGTTGTGGATATAATAAATATATAGCTGTGGGGCCATGTAACTTTGATCTCTTTTAAGCCGTTCGTACAACTCTCAGTTGGAGGAGCGTCAGCGCTCGGCTTCGCAGCGAAAAGGAGGGGTAGTTTCGTCCTCAACGTCGCTGTCCGCACGTGATAGTCTAGATTGGTAACTAAAGTTTGTATTCTTTGACAGAAACCGCTGGGTAAAAGGTTTTGTCTACAGTGGTCATTTTCTCATACTTAAACCATTGCATAACTTGCATGGCATCTGGAAGACAATTTGTACATTATACAACATTGCATGGATCCAAAACAACTCCACAAGGCATGGAAGGTGCCATGGCTTTGCGCCACAAATGGCCTACATGGACTACATCAAAACCATTCATATGATAGACTAGACAGTGAATAGATCATCATCCAAGAATCACACCGTGTGGACAATCATAACCCTTAAATCTCCAACATTCAAACAAACAATAAAAGACAAACGTCAAAAATAACTTGCATTCAGTGAAAATCACTAATTGGATGGTTAGGATGCCTCATCAGGATCATTAATAGAGAACCACACGGGATACCTGGTTGGGATGATTACACATATACCGCATGTATGGTACACAACGTGGAGGCCTCCAGACGTAGTAGATCACCTCCTTCTCTCATGGAGCTTTCAATGCGTTACATTCTTTCCATCTAGATATTCAAAGGAGTAGTTGCACTGGAGTGAAGTTGTGTCGGCACAGGCTGTCCAGTGCAGACATTATACATCTTATCTCTCATTTGTCAAAATTCATTTATGTATGGCAACTTAAGAAGATAAGGACAACCTGTCCCCAAATTTTAATCATTAATAAGGATTGTATGTCTTTCTCAAAAAGGTGGAGTAAGATTGAGGATAGCTATCTCTGGATTGGTACATGTCTAAACACATTATTTCATGCACATGCACAATTGTCCAAGTTCACCTCACGTGTGCACATGTCATATAAAAAGAGCACACGATGAAGAACTTGGGACCTCATTCCGAACACATCTATCTACTTTACATTTATCTTATTTTAGTCTGGCCTAGTTCTAACTTATATAGCTACTGCATAACAGCTCCCACTATTATATATTAGGAGTAAAGTAAATATCATAAACCTTAAGTTGTAAGAATGATCAATTAAATTCTAATTTGGTCAATCATACCAATTTGGTCACATCCTGCTAACCACCCACCTCGATTGTCTGTCTCAATATATCTATCAGGTATTTATCTTTACTTTTCGACTATTTTTTTGGTTGATTGGTACTATCTATTGTTATCTGCCATACATTTAAATATCAATAAAATCGGCATTGTTTAATCTTATTTTATTCATTTATACGTTCTTGTTCATTTAAGAAATATACAAACTTGAAGACTTGTGTAAAAAATGTTAATGAGTTTCTAGACTCACATCTATCATCCCAATGCAAAAAAGAACTTATTTAAAAGGGCTAACTACTACCCTTTCACAAATCGAATGAATGGAACACAAACCGATGGTTGAGAGGATAATTGGATCTTGTGTCCAAACTCCAATCTGTCCATCTTGATGCAGGGAACACCAGTGATTTAATCAAACCTTTGAGTCAAGAAGACTTTGGCATGCCCCCGCTCATCTTACCCGCACACGAAAAACTAATCTTGGCCATCGTTAGAGGTGGGCATCGGTCTGGATCTAACCGAATTTGGTTCAACTCGATCCGATCCGAAAGGTTAATGTTTGACCTGAACCCGATCCAATCCGGAACCAAATCCGAGTCACACCGAACCGACCCAATACATGATTTGCCTGACCTGAACCAAGTCCGACTTGGTCAGAGAAACTGAGTCGGATCGAGTCGGATCGCATGAACTTAATTCAAGTGTTTCATGTGATGTGGTTAACTTCAATCTTTAATATATGTCATTTTTTTTCAAGGCTTAAAATGAGTCAAAATGAATGAACGGCTTAGATGAAACATATAGATCATCACATGACTCTGAAATAGCTTTTCATAAGCATATTCATGTATTGACGTTAACTGCACTGTGACTTGCTCTTCACGCTTGCACGGTTGTGATTTTTATCAAAGTTGGCGAGTTGTGTGGGTCTAATTATGGGGTATGTGTTATATTCAAACCGTTCATCCATTTGATGAGCTCGTATTAAGGGTTGAGACGAAAAATAAGATAGATCTAACTACCAAGTGGGCCACATGAATTGTTTAACGGCAAAAATCAGTCTCTGCTGCTATATGTGGAGTGGTCAAGATGATGTTTGTATATTATTCATTTTTTGGATAATGTCCTATGATGATCTCTTAAAATATATAAACAGTGTAGATATAATAAATACATCACTCTAGAGCCGTTATAACTTTGATCTCCTTTGAACCGTTCGTACAACTCGGAGCTCAAGGAGCGTAGACCCGGAATGGGGGGAACGGATTAGCTATTGCCACCGCGCCATTGGGCCGGTGATCGGTCAGAGGTGGGCGCTTGGGCCCGATCCGGCACGATCACCCCGAGTAAAACCCGCTACGATTGTTCCGAAAATAACCGGCTACGGTTATAATCGGCCAATCGATCTGATCGGCTTAGATCCGATTTAATTCTGTCGGTTTTATCCTTTAACATAAAATCCGGTTGAATACCCGGACCGGTCCCATGGTCTATGAACCGACCCGAATCTATTTGGAGGAGTCACCTATAAATACCATTTTATTCACCCAAAACGTAAAACCTTTTTTATCCTACCCGTTTTCCCCCCAAAACCCTCCCGCCCGAGAGAGAGAGAGAGAGAGAGAGAGAGAGAGAGAGAGATGTTTTCTCAAAACTCTCCCGCCCAAGAGATAAAGAGATTTTTTCCACAAAATTCTCCCGCCCGAGAGAGAGAGAGAGAGAGAGAGAAGCGAGGAGGAAACGGTCAGTGTTGTCCTCATCCATTCCTCAGGGCCATGATGACGGTGTAGATTCGGTTTCCCAAGAAGACGGGTACTCCTTCCCAATCCTATGTCTTCCACGAAATCCCAATCGTTTTTTTGAATAATGCTATAAAATGATCTCTAAAATCAGATTAACGGTGTAGATATAATAAATACATCAGTGTGGGCCCGGTAGCTTTGATCTCCTTTGAACCGGATGCAGATTTCCTGCGAAAGCCTTTCGCAGGAAGTTCGTACGCTGGAATGCTAGGTGGGGCCCACTGTGATGTTTTGGAGAAATCTACTCCGTCCATCCGTTGTTCCATATAAATTTAGGATAAGAGAATGAAAATAATGTGGATATAAAACTCAAAGAGGTCATACGGGAGGGAAATCTGGATAAAGGGTTTACTACCGTTAAAACCTTCTTGAGCTCCACTTTGATGTTTATATGCCATCCAAGCCGTTTATAGTGTCATTATCAATGGTATGAAGTGAAAACACCAAAAAATTATCCTGAGATGAAACTTTGTGGCCATACAAATGTTTCGAACGGTAGTCACTAAATATCCACTGTTTCTTATAGTGTGGCCCACTTGAGATTTAGATCAATCTCATTTTTGTTCGCCCGTTCTAAAATGAGCTCTAAAAACGTATGGACAGTGTGGATTTCTCAAAAGCCTCACTGTGGGCCCCGTCTATAATCCCAACGCAGTAAGTTTGTGTGGAAGGCTTTCGCAGGAGCGTCAGTGCTGTCTTCGCCGGACACGTGCCTACAGCAGCTATTGCCAGCTACGGGTACGTACTTTGAAATTTCAAAGCTTCTCCAAGAAGCTACCAGAGCTTGCATCCATTCCGTTCCGATCATTCATTTTATAGAGCACCCGTATACATCATGGTGTGGACCCCACCATGATGTATGTGTTTCATCCATTCCGTTCATCCATTTTATAGATTATTTTAGGGCATTACATAAAAAAATGATAAGAATATAAATCTCAGGTGGACCACACCATAGGAAAACAATAGTGATTGGATATCCACCATTATAATCCTCCTAAGGCCCACTGTATTGTTTATTTGACATCTAATCTGTTGATTAGGTCATAAGGACCCAGATGAAGGGAAACAATAAAATCAGCTTCATCAAAAACTTTTATAACCTCCAAAACGTTTTTAATGGTCAACGTTCATTCAACACTGTTTCCTATAATGTGGTCCACTTGAGATTTCGATATACATCATTTTTTTTTTCTAATAACATGAAATGATTTATAAAAATAGATAGAGGGCATGGATGAAACACATACATTATGGTGGGGTCCACATAGCACTGATGACCGGTGGCAAGGGAGTAGCCCGTCCGTTTCCAGTACAGCGATACATCTGTACTGGCGCGTGACGCCTGGCATCCTCGAGCTCCAAGTTGTACGAACGGTTCAAAGGAGATCAAAGTTATATGGGCCCACAGTGATGTATTTATTATATCTACACCGTTCATATATTTTTATAAATCATTATAGGGCATTATTCAAAAAATGAATAATATCCAAACATCAGCTGGACCACACCACAAATAGCAGCAAAGAATAATTTTAACTGTTAAACCATTCTTGTGGTCCACTTGATTGTTAGATCTTTCTTATTTTTCGTCTAAAGCCTTAAGACGAGCTTGCCAAATGGATGAACGGTTTGGATATAGCACCTACCCCATCGTCAGATCTATAGACCACGCTAATGTGGATACACCATTTGAATTCACCCGGCCGTAGTTGCGTGAAAAGCAAGTAACGTAACGAGCAGGTAATTTTATAAGTTAAATAAAAACCTACCTACGGAGATTGAAAGTTCTTTCACAGCTATGTGGAGCCCACCTTGATGTATATATTTCATCTAAGCCGTTTATACATTTTGAAATATTATTTTAGTCATCGAACACAAAAAAAGAGATATATTAAATATTAACTTAGACTACACCATACGAAACAATTTAATTTAATTTATACTTTTCGAATCTTACTTAATCCGATCCGGCTCGGTTTTCCTGACCGAGGCGGACTCTGTTCGGGTAAGGTTAATCAAGTATCGGGTCTGTCCGAATCAGGTGACCCGAATCCGATCTTGGATCCGATCGGGTACGAGTCTAACCATTGAAAATTCGAATCTGACCGGATTATACCAAATCCGATCCGATCAGGACCGATGCCCAGCTCTAGTGATCGGTGCTCTGTTGGCCCTACCATGATGTACGTGTTTCATCGCTGCCATCCATTTATTTTTCTAGATCATTTTATGGTATGAGAAAAATAATAAAAAATAATAAAAAATAAAGAAAGAAAAAAAAAAGAGGTAGATCCCAATCTCAAGTTGACCACATTAAAGGAAACAGGGTTGACCTAGCGTGGACTGTTAAAAACTTTTCGGGGCCATAAAAGTTTTGGATCAAGCTGATATTTATTTTTTCCCTTCATCTAGGCCTGTATGACCTAATCAACAAATTGGATGTCAAATAAACAGTACGGTGGACCTTAGGAGGATTTAAATGTGGATATCCAATCAATAGTTTTTTCCTGTGGTGTGGTCCACCGGAGATTTATATCCCTCTCATTATTAGGATAAAATACTAAAATGATCCGTAAAAATGGATAAACGTGATGGATGAAACACATATATTATGGTGGGGCCCACATATAACCGACCACCAGCCACGGGCTGGTGGCAGGGGGAGTAGCCAATCCGTTTCCCCGAATGGGCTACTCGCCACCCCCCCTGCCACCAGCAGATGGCCCTGGTCGGTGCTCTGTAGACCCCACCACGATGTATGTGTTTCATCTATGCCCTCCATCTATTTTTATAGATCATTTTATGCAATGAGAAAAAAAATGAGATATATAGAAATCTCAAGTGGACCACATTGTAGGAAACAATGTTGAATGAACGTTGACCACTAAAAACGTTTTGGAGGCCATAAAAGTTTTTGATCAAGCTGATATTTATTGTTTCCTTTCATCTGGGTCCTTATGACCTAATCAGCAGATTAGATGTCAAATAAACAGTACGGTGGACCTTAGGAGGATTATAACGGTGGATATCTAATCATTATTGTTTTCCTGTGGTGTGGTCCTCTTGAGATTTATATCACTATCATTTTTATTTTTTTTTAACATGAAGCCCTAAAATGATATGTAAAATGGATGAAACACATACATGATGATGGGGCCGATTCGGGTCGGGTCGAATCGAATCCGATCCAATTGGATCCCGAATCAGATTGGTCGGAGTAGGTATAGATACGATCCGAAAACCTTTCGGATCCGGACTGCCCTACTCGATACGCACCGATCCACGCCGTCGGATCGGGTCGGGTCGAATCTGATCGAATCCACCGGTTCGGGTCAGGATTGCCTAGCTCTAGCCATCGTTCAAGCATGTGGCCTTGTTTGATAAAATTAGTAGCAACAGTATCAATAATTGAAAGTATACCAAAATATCTTAAGTGTATCAAGTATATAAGTTCCAAGTATCAACTGCATCGACAATAATATCACCAATATAAGTTGACCTTCTTTACAACAACATGCGTGTGTTATTCAACAAAAGATATAGAAAAAAAAATGCAATTTAAAAAAAAAAAAAAATCTTCCAAATTTCTTTTCATATCTAAGTTTGTGAGGCTAGATTTTAGCACCTCAACTTCTTCCGCATGACTCTCATTTGGGAGAGATCATGGTTCGAAACATCAGTGACCAAAACCAACAAAGTATAAATTATTGCAATAAAATGAATTTTTTTTTTCTTCCTTTTCTTATGGATATCACTTCAAATATGTGCATGTGCGTGATTCTCATGCATTGATATGGATTTGAGTGAAAAAATGAAAGATCGAAAGTTAAGGAAATTAAGGAAAATCTCTTCTTCTTCTTTTTTCCCATTTTCTTGCTTAAGTAATTGAAGGGGCCTAAAATTTAACATTATGATGAGGGTTGGCTAATCTACATATTCATGTTAATCTCTCAATTTTTTAAAAAGTTTTTGTCAATTATTTATATTTTGAAAAAAATTTAAAAAATATTTATTTTGAAAAATAATAATTTCAACATTTTTTTAAAGATGCCTACTTTTTTTGCTTTGAGGTTTTTAATTTATGTTTCCATCTACATGATCAATGGGTTGCATTTCTTGACAGAAAATCAGTTTTATATATATATATATATATATATATATATATATATATATATATATATATATATATATATATATATATATATATATATCATTTGATTTGAATTTTTATTTTTTTTCGGTGTGGATGCATGCTTGTATCATGAAATGCATGTATGTGTGTGTACCCGTATGTATGGATGAAAGGATGGGTCATAAATGTGTGTATGTATTTATTTGTGGATTGATGGATTAAGAATGTGTATGTATTCATGGATGGATGGATCATGCATATGTGTGTGTGTGTGTGAATGGATGGATCATGCATGTGTATGCATGTATGTGTGTGTACGTATGGATGCATGCATGGATGGATAAATCGTGCATGTGTCCATGCATGGATCATGCAAGTGTATATATATGTATGTCATTGTATAAATGCATACATGGATCAATGGATGGATAGAGATGACAACTTCAAGTCACGCCGTATTCCATATGGGCATGAGGAATGGCTAGATAGGCAAGTTTGTAGATGTCTTAATTATTGTTTGACATGTGCATTTATATTATATAAACTCGTTTTAGGTATTATTGCTGTAATTTCCTATTATAACACATATTTTAAAGCCCCTTTAAATTAAAACTTATTATGCATGTTTTTTTTTTTTTCTTTTTTCTTTTTTCTTTTTTCTTTTAAATATACAAATATGTGAATTTTAACATCTCTGGAAGTTTCACTGAAAAATCCCAACATTTTCCCTTTTATGATGTTTTTCTTTTTAGTATCAATGATATCGACACATGTTTTCGTATCCCTACCTAGCAATGTATGTAAAGAAACTAATACTAAGAAAACTAGCTAGCAGCAATCTTTAAGTGGCCGACATATGTCACATGCATCAACATGCGCATGTGTTATAAATGCTACATATGCCGCCATTCATGTTAAGCTCCACACATGCACCACAATTTATCTTTACTCCTGCATGACTTGGGTAGCCCGTCCAAAACATGCAAACACAACTTTGCTTGCATCCAAACGGCCTCAAGAGTATTTCCGACTTTAGGGCCCACTTGATGAGTGTACTACTCAGGTTTTGGACTCAGGGCATTTACAGCAAGGTCTGTTTGATGGACAGGCTCAAATGTTCCATGTATGCCATTTCATATCATTTCTTTTGTGTGGATGAGATGCATTTATGGACCGGTATCCATTCCACCATTTGTTTGGAGCAGCCCAGAAGAAGCCTCCACAAGTTTTTTTTTTTTTTTTTTAGGTAAGTAAATTTATACAAATTAGAGGGAAATGACATTTCCAAAATACAAGAAAGGTTGTGAAGACCCAGCAACCACCAAGGCTTCCACAAGTTCAACCAAATGCTTCCATCTAATCTCATCAACCCTTGGTGTGGAATCATGGGCTTTCCCGAGAGCTCGTTGATACATCCATGATCAGAAAATCGTAAATTCTCCATGATAGAATCTGGCAATTTGTTAGATTCAATATTGTCAAACCCCTTAAATGGGCGGAAACTATTGAAAGAAAAAGAAAAAATGAGGACTTTTTAAGTAAATCCGTAACTGTTGTTTGCTAGAGTCTCACCGATCCTGCTGGTTCCAGCGTGTGATTTCGTGAATTTGAGCATTGTGCATGAAGCCACAGTCATCTTTCTTTCGCTTTCTTCAGTCTACAGAAGGAAATCAGTGTAGAACTTCCAAAGAGATCTATCTTCCTCTCTTCTTCTCATCTTTTAACTGTAGCAGTCTCCTGCTTTAGTTCAATCGCCTTGATCAGTAATTCAGTCCTTGGCTCTGGTATCATTCCTTTCGATGTCATTTCAGCAAAATACCGTGTAGCCTCATCCAACCTTCCATTGTTGTAAAATCCATGGATCATTATAGTATAAGATCGCTGATCGGGACCCATCCCGTTCTTTTCCATCTCGACCCACATCGATTGGATTCCTTCTAGATGATTCCACTCAATGTACAGCTTCAAGAGCAAGTTATAGGTGTCACCCATTAGTCTACAACCACTTCTCTCCATCCTTTCCAACAATCCAGGCACTTCCTCCGGCTTCTTCATTGATTTGAAGAAGTACCCAAAAGTCCTAGTATTCGGGGGGCAGCCCTTCTGTTCCATTTCATCCAAGAGCTCGTATGCTTTCTCCATCCTTTGAATCTTGCAGAGGTGTTTTATAAGAGAGTTATAAGTTGCAACGTTTGGAAGGCAGCCACGCTCATTCATTTCACCGAAGATGGTGAGAGCATCTGGCACTCTCTTCTTAAAGCATAAGCCATCGATAATGCAGTTGCAGATTGCCACATCCGGTGGGCAACCCTTTTTCCACATGGCAGTGAACAATTCAACCGCCCTGCTCAATTTCCCTGCCTTTGTCAGGGAATGGATGAAAATCCCATATGTGAACAGATCAGGCTTGCACCTGGAGATGATTATATCGTTCCAGAACCTTTTTGCTTCACGTAAGCTTCCCAACACACACCAACCATTGAGGATTATATTTCGACTTTTTATATCTGGAGTGAACTCATCCTGCTTCAATAGAAAGAGAGATTCAGCTGCTGCGACGTGTTTGTATCTACAGAGAGACATCAGAAGTGTGTGGAAAGCGGTATTGTCGAGTTTTAGGCCGAACTCTTCCCGCTTGTAGAACATCTCTATTGCTTCTTCTACCTTGTGACCAGATGCATATCTGTTCAACAGAATTGCAAACGTTCTTTCAGTGATGAGGGATGTCCGTTTCTCTTGTGGGATTTCATCGATTAGTTTCCTCATCAATTCAAATTGCTTCATCCTCCCTAGAATATCAAGCATCTCATTGAGAGCTCTAGATCCATGAGAATAGCCTTCTTGGCCAGAAGCCCAATTGAAGAACAAGAAAGCAGGACACCAATCGGAGCGATGTCTCTGAAGTACCTCGATAACTAGATTTTCAGTAACAGAAAGTCCACACCGATAAAGAGCTGATTTCAGCTTAGCAGGGTCTTGATGAACCTTCAGAAGATTTTGGATCATAACAGCATCTTTGCTAATTGAAGGATCATCGCGCAAAACCAGGTTATCAGAACCGGGCATGGACCCCACCTCAGCATGTGAGCATGAACCAGGATACTCATCATATTCAGTTGAAGAGTTTGGGTCTCTTTCTATATACAAATTCTGGTATGGAGCATGACTCGGGAAAGTAACATTCCAAAATTGGTAGTTTTCTTTATTGATTCCGGTGCAGTTACGCCCAAATCTGCCTTGCATGTGTGACATGAAATTCCGTCGTAGAAAAGGAAACATCTTCTTTAATGAATGATGTTCATCTATGAAACAACTCCGATCTGAAATAGAAATAGGAGATTAAAAACGGGAAGAATTAACTATTACAATTTCTGGAACTTTATTTCCCGCATAAATATCAGATCCAAGCAAAAGAAAACCAGCTGGTTCTCATTCAAGGGTAAGTTTGGATGCAATACAATTGAATGCAATTGTTAGTCTAATAAAATGAAAAAAAAAAAAAAAAACAATTGTATTTTCAAAAACAGGATTTATAACACCAACCCCAAATGGCTAGGACAAGGCCGTAATGATGATGAACAAAATCATAATTTCCCCAAGTTGAAATCAAGTTACTTTCAGTTTGGATTGTAACTTGTGGCGTAATTCATCATTATGAATTAAGAAACACATATTTCATCATTTCTTCCTGATTAAATCGAATGATCCCAATTCAATTAATTCAAATCACTGTAGCCAAACTCTATGAAGTCGTCCAGACAGAACTTCCATTTGGATAAAGTTCATCCAAGGATACTAAAAAGCAGCTAAAAGCCACCAATTCATTCAAAGAACTCCCCATGATGGTGAACCTGTAGCTTTTTGGATTCAAGTGGGCAACAGGTGCTTTTTGTAATTGTGTACGAGTAGTGATCACCAACAACTGATTGTAGCCTAGCTTAGCTCAGCATACAACCCGTCTCGCGTGCATAGGACATCCAAGCCATACTCAAGGTGAGCCCCACCATGAATATCGCGTGCAAAGAAACAAGTCCAGTTCCACTTACAATGCCCAGCACCCTCCGCACAAGTATATTGAATCAGGCCATCAGCCGTTCGGATACGAACTGTTCTTTTTTTGCACATAGTGGCGAGTCTAATGAGGAGACTGATCTGATTGTTTGCCAGTGGAGCTTCATTGCAGGGTCCACATTTTGTAGGGCCTGAATGTCCTACAAATGTCTGGATTTGAGACGGGCCGATCCTATGTATGGTTTGACACACAGACCCGTCTTTCCCGCCAATCGTATCACTTGCACAGAACATCTGACCCATTCAAAATCTCAGCATACCATGAGGATTACCTGGGGTGGAAATCAGGTTGGTCCACTCATCAGGCGTCTCACACATCAAAATCAATGGATACTCGATGATCTGACTCAACGTACGGTTGGGATCCGCCTGATGAGTGGATAAGCCTGATTTTCATAGAAGATAATCTCCATGATGTGCTCAACACTTTGAACGGTTAAGATGTTCCACGCACGCGACCAGACGGTGGGAAAGATGGGGCTGTGGGCAACAGATCACATCCAGTACTCACTATGAGAAGTTCACATTTCTCCTAATCAGAAGTTCCAAAATTCCAAAACCCTAGAAAAACTAAAATATATATGTATTGAAGCTGCATCGTAAGGGAGAAGGGCAAAATGGTAATTTCCATAACTTACAGTAGAGAAAGGAAGGATGTAAGAGAGTCTTTGGGACTCTGGAGACCATTGACGCCTTCTTGCTTCTCCGCGGGAGGTTGGAGGTGGCGGGGATGTTTTTCCTGCCTTCTGAAGATACTAATATGCATGTAGCTGCATGAAAGTTCTGTGCATTTTCCTACTCACCGTACACTTGCACATAAGTAATGTTCATCAGAACGGTTGTTATGGTGGGACACCACATGGATAGGACGCAGATCAAAACTGATCAGGATTTGAGTGTTTTATCAATCAGATGAGTGGCCTACGAAAAGAACGGTTTGAGCAGCAGTTCACATTCAACTAGCAAAACTCACGGGAACTGGATCTGCGTTGTCCAGTAATGTTATTTTTTTTTCCTGTGGACCATCCACTCGATGGCCCCAGCAGACCCACGGTTCAGATTGTGGGACATGTTGCCACGTGGGAAACAGACGGACAAAACTGATCCGTATACTTCAAAGGAAACCGTCCAAATATGGGCTCCATTTCATAACCGAGATTTCACTCTACGCGGATGATCCTACATGGCTTATTGCTGAAAATACGATGGACGGTTCAAGTGAAAACTAGCCAGTGGCTGAAAAGAATGGATAAACAGACCCCATCTTTGTACAGTGCCAATCCACAACGTGGTCATTTAATTGCTCGGTGAGGATTGATTGACAGACTTGCTCATCTAATGGGTCAATGGTGTTGGCACCATTTGTTAAGTGGTGCTGGCAGCTGGGGACAATCGCTAGCCGCATTCTAGTGGGCCATAACGTATATCACAACGATGACAATCTTGAACGTCTGTTTCCCATCCGAATTTGGAGCACATTTCTCTTCACTGGCTTACTAGCCTCCAATTGAATGAATGATTTAACGGTTGATTTTTTAATCTTTATACTTCCAGGTAACTTTTGAATTTTTGAAACATCATATAGGGATTGTTACTGGCAAATTTCCTCAAGAAATCTAATTTTACCTAACAATCCCTTGACGTTTTTGAAGATCGGTGTCCAAGTATTGTGGAGCCCACATGAATGGCACCCAATCGGACTACAGGTGCACCCATCAAGTTCAAATGGCCCACATACAAATTTGTTGTTTTTTGGGTGGTAAACATTGTTTTCTGCTGATTATTGGACCAACCTGATATTCTGTTCGTCTCATCATCATAGTGGGTCTACCTGTTGGAAGGGTTAGATGTCATACACGCTATGTTGGCCCCATAACACTCACCTCCACCTTTCAAAAAAGGTATTCGTTCATTTCCTGCGCAAGAAGCCCCTTTGGGAACTTTATAAAATAAAGACGGTTTGTCAAAATCGAAATTCTTTTAGGAACTGTGGTAAATAAATAAATAAATAAATAAAAATCCCTATCATATGATGTGATGGTTTATTATATTCCCAGAAACCACCCCAAAAATCACTCAGATATTAGAGTCATAGGATCAATCATAGGATCCTTGAGCTGGTCATGACAAATTGGGGGCCATGGTTAAGCAATCCAGCATCCAGACCATCATCAGTCTGTTGCCTGCCACTGTGGATGGACCATGCCCCAAGAATCTCCTAGATAGGACGATCCCGGTCACCACTACCAAGCCTCCTCTCAGTTGAGTATGTACCACCAATGTTTCTCTTGCATCCATCTGTAAACCACAAACTAGGACTAAGCCCCTGTTTGGATGCCACCTCAATATGAGCTTTTAGTTCATTTTCATTGTGCATTAGAGATCATGATAGTTGGTTGTCAAGAAGATTATTTTTTATCTACCGAAAAGAAATATGATCTCAAATACACAATCACCATTTGACTAAAATGAGATGAACTCGTGTTTAAGCAGCCCCCAAACAGGCACCAATGATTTTTCCAAAAGAGGAAACTTTACGGCAGTCTGGTATACAATAGACCCATGGTATGAATTCCTGAACAATGAGCCTAGCCGCCCCACAAGTCAGAACTGAAAACCCGAGCATGCAGTGAAACACCTCTGCTTGTGAATCTTTCAACTCCTCTTCTCAAACATCCACTTGCAGGCTTGGGACTGCAGTGCTATTTTCAGAGGGCAGTCCATCCACTGAATCTTGAAATTCCAACAGCCTGGATCGAACCATGGGCCCCATCTGTCCAAACTGAAAAACCAGGCAGACCATCCATAAACTTGAGATGCTTCTTTATGCATATACTTGCGCTGTCTATGGTTGTAGGATACAGTGGCCACTCATTATCTTGTGGAGCCCAACTGAACAACTGGAAACACTGGGGGGTTGTGCCAAATCAAGGTTTCATGTTTGATTGCTCAAAATTCCAAAACAAAGATTGTAGTATACATCATTGATTTATATAATATTACCATCTATGCTTTGCACGACAAGTTAAAAAACTTAAAATCTCTCAGCGGTCATCACGACAGGCTGCGCTTCAGTTCGGTCTTTGGCAAGGTAAGGCCCCCTTTTAACAGCTTCCTGTAACTGAAGAAAAAATTCATGTATGTCAGGCCTGCTCAAACGAGCATATTTCTTGTCACTTTCTTGATTTGTGAATGGAACCATGTGTTTGTCAGTGAAATATGATCATACCTTAGACACTATTCCACTAAAAGCTGCGTCATTGACTTTGTTAGAAGCAGATAGGGCCTTGTTGATGGCTGTGCAGCAGTTATATCGGGCCTCCATACCTGGAAGTTCACACAACCCAGAATCAGAAAAGCTTACTAGGTACACTACCAAGAATAAAAGATGAGGGAATGTACAAGAGATGTCAGGCAGTTTGCTCAGGCCGACAAAATGTGTGCGTGGAGCCCACCTTTTTGTCGTCTGAATAGTTCCTATGGTGGGTCCATGGTGGACAGATATAACCTGGAATTCTCACCCATCTGACGATCCTAACCGTCCAACGGCTGCAGTATATGCTAACCACTGTTTGCAATTGTCCATTTTCATAAGGTGGCTAGAATTCTAAAATGGGGAGGTACCAGGCAATGCACATTTCATGGAGCCACCAGAGGAACAGCTGAGCTAACTAGGTGGGCACACCCTTTTTTTTTTTTCTTTTTTACACACACACACACCACATGGGCACTAGAACCCATGACCTCAGTGTTGAAACGCCCTCTATCTACCACCTTATAATATTTGTACATCATCATCCCATAACATTCACATATTACCTAATTAATTACTAAATAGAGCACAAACATTCCTCCAATAAAAGAAACACACCACCGAAATTACCATGAAATGATCAAAACAACTCTTATAAATTGGAAAAGTCTAATCAAATTATGAGTTGTGATAAGAACCCAAGATAACATATGATAGGAGACAATCCCGCGAGAGTTGGGTAACTTCTGACTTGCAGGAACCATTCCAACATAAGGGAAAAGAGAAAAGGAACGGGTCGATATGCCCATTCTGCAATTTGGAGATGGCCTTCCTTCATTGTAAATTGTAATATTTTCTCTTCTTTGCTTCATAAATTTACCATTTAGCAATTGAAATGGGGAAAAAAAGGGGGGCTGCTTTTCTCCCAAGAGACGGCATCTTTTTAAACAGGTATTTTCCTCGCTTAAAGAAATCCAGGTACTTAGAAGTGCATGATCATAGGTGTAAATTTATCCGCAGCTCGCTGCACTTCTAGAATCAAAATGATTTCCAGTACTTTCCACACAAGCAAATCATCAAGTGCAGGAGATGCAAATTTGCAAATGCATACCAATGCAAGATGATGATGCCAAGAAACGATCATGAGAAAGCAAACCTATTTTGGTGGTTTCGATGTGAGCATCAGTCACTATATTTATTATCTCCTGCTTTGAGCAAATCTCCAACAAGCACCATGGCCGAGTCACCAGTCCAGTTATCATCCTATAGGCCTGAAAAGTTTTATAACATACAGGTGAATTTTTTTTCAGCTGGTACATAGGCCTGAAATTCAAACCCCTGACTTCAAAGTTATGCAATTGAGGTTCATCATTATTTCACAAAGGCTGTACTTCATGAGTGAATTTTCTGTTTACAGAATGACCATGAACTAAGCACAAAATGCAGAAACTGGAAGTTCATGGGATGGGCTTAAGCTTTTTTAGCTGGTCGCCTCTGACTTCTTCAGTTCACATGATTGGGCATATAATCAACTATCTCAGCTTTATGCATTTCGCTATTACAAACAATCTGCTAATCACGGATCAACACAATTGACTTGATTTTTTTCCTCATACAATTTTGTACTAACATGATTCACTTGATTTCTTTTTCTTTTTCTTTTTCTTTTGCTAAATTAAATAGGCTACATACTAGAGGGTAAATAATAAACCTCAGTGAATATGAGAACCAAAATGGGAATTGGCCCCTTCAGCAAAAGCTTGAAACAAGGTCTGGAAACCACCAAAATCAAAAGAAAGAATATATATGGTCCCATTAATGTTAAGAGGAAGAAAAACAACATAATAAAGTGCGGATCAAGCTGCACACAATCCCATTCTCTGTTCCACTTATAGTTGCATGAAAATGCGAAGCGCAGCAGCAACATATTCGGGTGCGAGAGTGGGGAAGCGTCTATTTTAAATGTTAGCAAGTATAAAACAGCTAGGAAGGAGCAGGAGCTGGAGCATGGATAAGAAGTGTGATTCAAAGTGGGAGTGGCACCTTGATAGAAGGATCATGCAACTAAGGGTTGTTTGGAAGCATGGATTGGGGGGGCATTTGGAATCCAGGGGATTGCCAATTCTCAGTTTTGCAATCTCTCCCTTTTCTGAGATACCAATCCTCTCCCCTTTTTGCTCATTTTTAAAGGAAGGAGAGTCGCACGTGTAACATAGGTATCGCTAGGCTGCTAATCCATTATACATGTGGCCCACAGATGATATCTCAAAACAATTATATTATTGATTGCATCACTAAAATTACATCAATAGAATGATCTGAGCAGTCCAAACATTGGCCATGTAAATCAATGGTTAAAAAACATTGGTTAGTAGCTCGGTTGTGATCCTATGCTTGTGAGCCATCCAAGGCTTGGAGTTTCATCATTTTTGGCTAAATTATATATTTCAATGGGCTTGTTACAATCATTGTGTCAAACATCACATATGTACAGTTGTGCACTAATTAGGGATATTCAAGTTGATTTAGTAACTAAATTCAAACTCCTATAAATAAACTACATAATTTCAATGCATTGCTATTTTTGGATTACAAGGGATTCCGAATACAAGCTGCCAAACACAACTGAAGGATTCCAAATCACCTTGATTCGAAATCCAAGCTCCCAAATGGGCCCTAAGGTTCCACTAAGAGCCAAATTGTAATGAGATTGTTTTCGAATATTTGAAACTGACAAATTGAAGAAACTTCCAGCTTATGAGAAAAAGAAAAGAAAAGTGAGAGAGAGAGAGAGAGAGAGAGAGAGAGAAGATCTATTTGCAGATGAGGCCATTACAAGCTAATACCAAAATATCAATGTACTCATGTACTCCAAAAGAATTTTTTTGAGTCCTTCCTAATGGGTTCTTACCGCCAATCGAATTTCTGAGTCCTGTTGCAAAACTGATAGAAACAAACCCTGTCAAACACATTTGCACCTGGCTCAATAAACTCCAAATCAAAATATAGGTCAAAGGAAAGAAAAAAAAAATTACAAAGGAAACAAAATAAAGACGGTAATGCACACATGCACGTGCACACCAAGAATATCAAGGACTGACTTGTTAGGTTCAAGTGGCTTGCCAACATTCATGCAATTGCAGTATCGTTTCTCTTGTACTCACCAAGAGAAGAAGAAGAAGAAAGAAAAACACGTTCGTGCACAGACTATGCATGTGACAACAGCATGCCAAAAATGCCTTGGGAAACATGAAATAAGCTTATCATCCTAACCTCAACTTAGAGAGAGAGAGAGAGAGAGAGATTTCTTTCAAACAAATAAAAATAAAGATTATTTAACCCTGAGCTAATCAGAGAAAAGAAGAGTCAGTACAACTTGCAAGCAAACAACAAGAACAAGGGCTGTAACTGACTGAAGGTGTTAGCTTTGAGCTTTCGGCAGCTGCTGCATAGATCAAGCGCCGAAGGAATTCTTCTGCATCATCATTTAGCATTATGCTATCTCGTGATCGGTTTTCCCCAGAAATGTTTGCAAGAGCATGCAAAGCAGCCTGCATGTAGGCCAATAAAGAACTCGCTCAGATAGCAGAACCAGATCTTGTTGAACACAATATTTACCAAATACCAACATTAGAATCTTTGAATGCGAGAAGATATATATATGTGAACAAATCCATCCAAATTATATTTGAGAGTTTTGACATTTAGTACATCCGAACACTTCCCAAGATAACCTCCATACCATAATTGCTCTAGTAAATAACTAGTGAATTAATTAGATAGGAGATAGGAAAGAAAGAAACTGAGAAATGTGTCTGGGTTCAACACACATGCATGTGTGCGTGCACACATATACAAACTCAGCGGTCTGGATCACTAGATGGTTGATAAGAATCAAAATCTATGTCGATTGAATACAGGCCAACTCCACCTATCATTTAATCCAGTGCCCCATCAAATAATCAAGACAAATCCAGTTTACACAATCACACACCTTTTACATGTCAATTTTTAGGAGGAATTATTAGTGGCCCTTCTTATGGTATTCATCCACCATCTTGTGAGAAATGGAAGGAACATCCACGACATTTCTGCCAGCTACAAAAGTGTTTTAAAATAGGGATACGGTCATTGTTCAGAGTATTCCTGATATATCGATAATATCCCCGATATTATCCATATCTCCAGCTCGGCGATACCAATAACATTGACAGTAAAAAAAATTCCAAGTATCGGTGATATAACGCTAAGTATTGCCGTTGTATCGTTATCACAAATGTATCGCCAATATTTTCAATTGTATAAAATCCAAGTGTCGCTTGTATCATCAATGTATCAATATCGCCAATATTTTTTACTGTGTAAATTCTAGGTGTCACTTGTATCGCTAGTGTATCAGCAATATTTCGATAATATCGCCAATGTGTCAATATCGCCAAAAATCTATTTGTTAAAAAAAAAACATTTCAAATTTTTTTATGGGTGCATGGTCGTATGTATAGCATGCATGGATGGATGGATGGATTATGTATGCATGGATGGATGGATGGATGGATAGATGTGTGTTTGTGCACGCATCCATTGATGGATGGATGGATCATGCATATGTGTTTGTATGTATGTGCATGCATGGATGGATGGTTTGATGAATGGATGGATCCACCATTTTCCCCAATGTTTCCTTGAGTCAACAATACATGCTTTTAGGCTCCATTAACGGGAAACTTATTATTTGATTCCTAAATATACAAATATGCATCCTTTTCACTATTATTTGATTCTTAAATATGCGTATATGTGTATTTTAGCATCTCCTAAAGTATCATTGAAAAATTCCACCATTTTCCTCATGTTTCTCTAATGTTTTGCATTACATGCTTTTAGACCACCATTAAAGAGAAACTTATTGTGAATGCATCTTTTTTGCAATTATTTCATTCCTAAATATGCAAATGTGTGGATTTTAGCATCTCCTGAAGCTTCATTGAGAAATTTCACCATTTCTTCGTGTTTCCCCAATGTTTCCCTCAGTCAGTGATACATTTCCGGGTATCAGTGATATTATCACTGATATCGATACATGTTTCCATGTCCCCAGCCAGCAATACATGTAACGATATTGATACTACAAACATTGGATACAATGCGACTAAGAACCTTGCGGATTCCCCTTGTTTGAATTAGGGCATGTTTTATTTTCCAATCCCCTCATTTGAATTAGTGATCTCTCTCCCTTATCCCAATCCCCTCGTTTGAATTAATGATCTCTCTCCCTTATCCCAATCCCCTCATTTGAATTAGGGCATGTTTGATTTTCCATGATACATGTAAATCCCTGGTAAATAATTATTACTTTTTCACCTGGTATGAAAATGGATGAGTAATTCCACCTCGAAAACCGATTCAAAAGTGTTGACTTAAATCTGTGGGGCCCATCGTAATGTATATGATATATCCACACCCTGCATTTGTTTTATCATAACATTTTGGGGCATGAGCCGAAAAATGAGGCAGATCCAATGCTCAAATGGCCCACATGAAAGGAAACAATGGCTTTAATTCGTCCATCGTTGAAAGTTGTTTCCTTCATTGGGCCCACATTAAGGTTTATTCATCATCTAACCGGTTCATAGGGTCACACAAACATGGATAAGGGGAAAACACAAATATCAGCTCGATTCCAAACTTCTAGGGGCCCCGAGAAGTTTTTAACGGCAGGTGTTCAATTCCCATTGTGTCCTATGGGGTGGTCCACTTGAGCTTTGGATCTGCCTCATTTTTGGGCTCATGCCCTAAATTTAGCCGGCATAACAAATGGGCAGTGTGGATAAGCCACATGCATCACGGTGCACCCCACATTTATTTTGCAAATTTATCGATTTTAGTGTTAAAAAAGTAAGTTGTCATTGTCTGCATTGGGAAAGATGTACTGATTACCTGTGTAAATAATTATTACCCATTTACAATACAAGGTAATTACAGTTGAGCCGAAAAATCAAATAGGACTTAAGGGCCCGTTTGGCCGGTTGGATTGGAAGGGATTAGATTGTAGTGGAAGGGATTGGATGGTAAATCCCGGGATGGCCGGGCGTGCCAAACAGTGTAGGTGATCGGACCCAAATCCGATGGATCTTCGGACAATCCACTGACAACATCATCATTTCCTTTAAATCTCATCTAATCTATCCTAGTCCGTTCAAATTAGCCTGCAACGTGTTTGATACGTGGGATTGGAAGGGAACGGAAGCTTTAATCTCTGGATTGGCCGGGCGTGCCAAACGGACTGGATGTAGCATTCCAGGATATAGCAATCCCATGGATCTCGAGACAATCCGCTGACAACACCATCATTACCTAGAAATCCACGCCATTCAACCTAATACCATTCACTCCCTTCTAATCCACCCGGCCAAACGGGCCCTAAGAATTTTGAGAGAAGGGGGTTGGAAGAAAGGATATCCAACAAGAATGTTCCAAAGATTAACTGTGTGGGACCCACCCACTAGTGGTTGCCCACAAGTGCGCCCCCACAGACCCATATCCAACAAAAATCGCCTCAATAGTTGACCTTCATGGCATAAATCCAAACCAATTTCCTGATACATTCAGCTCAATCACTCTCCCAAAGTTTCCTAGTATAACTCATAAGTTTAATCCCATGATAGTTACTGCAGCTCTGTACTCTACTTTATTCTTGTAAATAGGTACTACGGTACTTTTCCTACATTCGCATGCCATCTCCTTCAATCTTATAATCTTATTGAACAACTTTGTCAATCAAAATAAACCAATATCTCCCATGCACTTCCAAACCTTTATTGGAATCCTATGCCCTTTCCTGTCTTCGTCTTTCTCATCTTCAATAGGGTTACATATACTTATTTATATGAGTACACCGGCCCAAGCACAAAACCTCAATGTTGAATAGCACCTTATGTGCAACATTGAGTTATGGTCTCAAACTGGATCCTTACTCTTGCTTGGGTGGTAGACTATCATGAGTTTCAACAGCCAGTCAAGGGTTCGAGTATCCATAGGTGGTGAAATCCCACTATTGGGTGAGTGTGTGGGGGTGTGTGTGTGTGTGTTAAAAAAAAAAAAAAAGAGTAATGGTCTTGAACACTACTTTGACATGGAAAATATACATAGAAGGGAGTAAATGAACATGCTCTAGTCAATATGCTCATCCCAACCTTCTTCTAGGGTTATAACGCATATGTTAAGGGGGAAAAAAAAAAAAGCAGGACAGAAAGATCTACCTAAAAATGCTGATAACATCAAACCTAGTAGAATGGCTAATTCAACACATGAAGCAACATGACAATGCAGATATTGATAAAGTTACAGCTATTGTTTGAATTATCTCCGATATTATCGAAATATCTCTGATACGATTGTTAGTAATACTGATAACATTAGTAGCGATACCAATAACACCGGTAGTATTAAAAATTCCAAGCATCAGCAATGTATCGCTAAGTATCACCAATATTTTCAATTGTGTAAATTTAGGCATCGCTAGTATTGCCAATGTATCGATATCGCCAATGTATCAACAATATTTTCGACTGTGTAAATTCTAGGTGTCGCTTGTATCACAAGTGTATTGGCGATATTTCAATAATATCACCAATGCAAATATATCGCAGAAAGTTTGCTTATTAAAAAAATTCTACTTCAAATTTTTTTATAAGCACATTGTTTTATGCAATTTTCAATTTACCATTGCTAATATTGATAATATCTCAATATTATCGTTATTGCAACATGCTCAATATCAAGACCACAATCATTCATATCCTTTCCAGTTGTTGATGATTTCTTGGCAAATATCGTGAGTTGTTGATATTCTGCAATATCAATGGATGTTTAGATGGAAGGTTGGATGAATGATTGGATGGTTAGATGGGATCGATGAGATGGTTAGACTGTTTCTTATGACGACAAGTGTTTTTAAGCCCCCATCAAATGGAAACTTATTGTGTATATATACAATTTTTTTGCAATTTTTTTATTTCTAAATATTCAAATATGCGCATTTTAGCATCTCCTGAAGTTTCGCTGAAAATTCTACCATTTTCCCATGTTTTTCTGCATTTCTGATTATCAGCGATATTGATATTGTTTCCATATCCCCGGCCAGCAAACCTTGTTGCGATACCGATACTTCGAACACTGGTTACGGCTTTTGGATGACTCGGGTAAGAATTGCACTTCAAGAACGGAAGAAGCTGTTATACAATGTATTATTTCCATCATTATTGTTTCTCAGCTAAGAGGAATAATAGTGAAGCTCAAAACCAACCTAATTCTCAAACTGTTGCCTACAAGACTGAGGAAATGAGTCTAGAAAAAGAAATGTGAAAGCATTCTCTGACAGTTGCAGAAATGGCATATTCAACTGATGAACTACATTAGAAATATAAACTAGAGAGACAAATTCCACATCTAATTGCTCCGGTAAGGGTGGATTGCAACCAGAGATTCTGCAAAATCCTCAAAGTCTAACAGCGTGTTCGGTTTAGGATCAATCAGAAAAAATTAAAAATAAATATAAATAAATAAATAAAATAAGTAATAAATTAGGGTAACCTAGTACTAAAAATATTAAGGATATAAGGTAACAGACCAGGTACATTAAGATCATAACAATAAGAAAGATCAGGCTTGCTCACCAGTTGTTTACGTCTTACTTGCCGATCAAAAGCTGCCTCCACAACATGTCTTACTGCAGGTGATGACCTTGAAAGTAGCAAAGAAGCTCCTTGATTTGCTATTAGCATCACCAACACAACCAAATGAACTTCAACCATATACTTTGGGAAATAAATTGCACTGGAAGAAGTTCATGAAATGAAAACAAATGTAAAATTCCATGGAAGAAGTTCATGAAATGAAAACAAATGTAAAATTTCATGGACTTCGAACAATAGATTAGTTGTTGCAAAATAAATTCCATGGACTTCGAACAATAGATTAGTTGTTGCAAAATAAATTCCATGGAAGAAGTTCATGAAATGAAAACAAATGTAAAATTCCATCAGCAGTCAAGCAAGCAGCTCCCTCCCTCAAATAATTAAAAGTAAGAAAATAAACATGTTGCCCATTACTCAGCTTCAATACTGACTTGGAGATAATGCATCTTGTCTTCCTTGCACTTCCAAGAAAATCAAGGAGCATCAAGGAAATGTAAGGCCAATAATAGACCTACAATCTGGAGTCTGGACAATCCAGTGAGTGTCAAAATATGGAGCAAGCTCCACAGGAACTGTTTGGTGCAAGAGGATATGTATTATGGAGCAAGAATCAGGATCTCCAGATGAGGAGCCATAAAAAATGCCTATTTTGTTGGTAATCACCATCCAACACCAAAGACATTGACGAAGAAACACAAGACCCTACATTACATTCAGCGATGGGGTTACTGTAGTTTGATATTAACTTATTATGTATTGAATTCAATCATATATGATAAAAGCTAGGAAAGCGAAGTGCCAGTTGATCATCATGGCCGTGCTTTGGGAGCTTAGAATGGACGTTGCTTCCGGAATGACAGCACTTCTATGGAAGAGGTTAGTGGGAAAGTAAAGGGTCCTGTTTTGGGATGGGCCATCTATGTAAATGCAGCTGTGGCTGCAAATCTTTGTCTCTCTTGGATTTTGTGTTTGGGTTGTTTTCTTTTCTTGACTTGCAGCGGCTCTCTTAATAAATTTGCTGTTTTCTCTCTCTCAAAAAAGAAAAAAGAAAAAAAAGGAGTAGCTGGTGTGCTCTTCAGAACAGAAGTACCTGGTGTCTTTAGCATGAGAAACCATTAATATGTATCCTCAACCACATTACAGGACATTCTATGAAAATTCGTAGAACAATTTCCTACAAATCCTAGAAATGAGTATGACCAAGCACAGTGTACAAAGGAGCTCCTATGCAATCCTGGTTTATAACCACAATGAAAGGAACCAATGTGAAAAAATGAACATGATATCCAAAAAGGGAATCATTTTGCCAGGAACTTCTTTCTTAGGCCCCATTGGCATACTTACAAGATCCGATGTGACCCAAAGCTTCAAGTGCACTCTCACATTCATCTGTATCTTGACTTTTCAACAACTCCAATCTTCCATCTATGGCCAAAAGAGCAGTTTTAACACCTGAAAATCCATAAGCCCAGAACCAACATGAGTTCTCCGCCAAAAAGAAATGGTGAAAGGTTTTGGAAAGAGATTTTCACTCTATTTCTTTCACACCTAGATATTCACCCACAGTAATGTTTTACCTAACATCAACACATCTACACTAGCATGTGCGAAAAAATGCATGTGCAAAGAGACAGCACAATAAAACCAGAAATGGATTATACAATACATAAGGAGAAACTAATTATAAAAAATAAAAACTCTAAAAAGAAAGATGATGTGCAATAATTTGTACAACATGTTAGGCACATAGATTGATTTCCAAATGAACATGGACACATTAACCAACTGGTTTCTCAACAGAACTTTGCTTGATCTCTAATGATATATATGTTTGGTTCTCATTGAAAAATTGAAGCTACACCAAGTCCAACCTAGCTTAGTGTCATCATGATCCCAAAAAAGAGTTCCATTAGAATCACAATAAAGAAAACAATGTTTCTGAAGCACAGCTGTATGTCTGTTTGATCTAGATGTTCATATAAAGAAGAACAGCAAATTGTACAGTTAATCTCTCTCAAAAGTTCATCGCAGATTATGCAGAACCAAATAATCACCATGCAGATTCACTGCACATTCACAAATTATAGCAAAAGGATGAATGACAATTAAAGCTTATGATTTTATATGTGCAATCCTTCATACCAGAGCCTCTATGGTACTAACACAAATCATACGAACAAATTTTACTGGAAATGAAATGTTAGAATTTTAAGCTGTTCTTACCAGATTCATCAGCAACAGTCAATAAATTATCTGTGGAAAGAAGCCTTCCACATATCAAAATTGCTCTTGATCGTAAAATAGCTTCTGCAGATGTATTGCTGCAGAAAAAGGAAAATGTCTGATAATGAAATATCAACAGGTTAAAAAAAATGAAAAAAACTGATATAGGTCTATAAATATCTAGATGACGGCATTAATAGTAAACCTGATCATAGAAGTCAATTGCTGAAGCAATGTGGTCCTAAGGAGGAACTCTGTCCCATGTGGAGATTCAGCTAACTTCACACATTGAACACATAATAGCCAATACATTCAGTGAAAAAGTTACCAAAAGCCTTTTTTATCAGCCCAAAAAGTTATTACAAACTTGAATCAAGGAATTGCCCAGAAATAATCAAGAGAACAAAAGGAGAGTGACATCATTGAATTACAAATTTGCTAACAGCCACATGTCCATGTCACATATTACGAGGTGTCACTGTCTCCAACGGTTGATTTTAAAAGCCAAATTGACAAACATGTCTAAAAACATATAAAGTAATCAAGTATTACATTTTTCATGGATAAGGCTGAAAAAAATTAATAAAAAAGAAAAAGAAAAAGAACTAGAATACAACAGTGGAGTTCAAAAGGAAATAGCCCCAAAAGAGAAACATAATGCAAAAAAAATAAAGGAAAACTAGTATTACATTTTGTGTACAAATTGTAAAAATACATTAAAGAAATAAAATTAACCTAAAAATCAATTGCTTACATGTAAAGAAGTACTTTTGGGTACATTTAAAAAAAAAAAAAGATAACAACCAAATGCGAAACGATCAATGCCACTCAATGAGCACTAAGAGTCAGTGAGGACATCATCTCCCACCATTAAAAGATGGACAGCAGGAATAATCTAGCAGGCATTTCAAAATGCAAATACTTAAATGCCCATTTTGAAGTTTGTGTTAAGTTACCTGTCCATCATTATTGGAAGGTGGATGGTAAGGGCACGATTTCTATTAGTGCACACAATTGCACACATTCTTTTTTTCCAAAACTCTTCTTTTAGATAACTGTGTCCAACAGCTTCAGACATGCAGACATCAGAGCATGTTGACTTGGCACACTTCAAGTGTCATGTCCTTGTTAGTTGTTACATAGTTAACAGTGAGACACAGAACTGTTCCTCAGTCACTTAGAGAGAAGTCTAAGGACATCTCTTGACTAATTTTGCTAACCAAGTATGGAAGAAGCTGAAATAAGCTGACAGATAGTGATTCTACTAGTCCTCTCATAGAAAGCACCATGCACCTGGTACTTGGATGGTTTCTTAAAACAATCATACAAATGAATTTGAACCTAAGGGGAAGTTGGTCAAATATAAAGCATAAGATACATCTCTACTGATTTTGAAATCATCACCAATCAAGCTGCACAGCATTGACAACTAGACGAAAAAAAAAAAAAAGGACATGTAAAACAGCATCTTAGCTCAATAATAAAGATAGCAGGAGTTGCAATATTTATATTAATAATAAATGACAATAATAGTAATGTCAATTTGTTGTCCATAATAACCAGTAATGGTAACAAAATGAGTTTAGTAGACAATCATGTCAATAGTATGTGCTGGAAAAAAAAAGAAGTAAACCAACCAAATCTTTAACTCATTACCTCATACAAGAGCTCCAAAGCACTCAAAGTCATAAGCATATCACTTGTGTCATTAACTTCTGCTTCCAATAACCCAAGGAGATTAGAGTGATAAACTGCTGATGCCACAGAGCTAGAAACTGAGAAGAGCTTTGCAATAAGGGCCAAAACCCGAATCCGTGCCTGGAATATCCATATGCAGTAAGCAAAAGACTGAAGCATGGCATCGAGTAGGTAACAGATAATTTATAGTTTGAATGATGCCTGGCAAAGCCAACCAAAATAGCTTCTTCTTTTCTTTTTTTTCTTTTTTTTTTTTACACAAGCACTCACACCCCACACACACCCACGCACTTACACCACAGTGGGATTTCACCACAATGGGTACTCGAACCCATGACCTCATGTTGAAACTCTTGTGAGTCTACCACTGAGGCATGAGTAAGGACCCAGCCAACCAACATAGCTGAAAGCGCAATTTGGTACAAGAAAGTTCATTTCCATTTATAGAAAAAAATAATAATAATATCACATCTTTTAATCTATTGAGAACTTGTTGTGAACTTGGAATCTTGTGCTTTTCAAGGAAAAGGTCTTCGAGCAGAGTAATGTGGTGGAGAAGGGATTTGGAAAATCTTGAGAAAATAGTAATGTGATATATAGATCATGGTTAAAATATAAAGTATATAACATGGCATGCAAAAACAAGGCAATAGCCTAACTTTACAAGAGCCTAGGAAAGGGAAATTTGAACAATTAATCAAACTTGTTGAATGGTATGCACAATGCTGTGTCGCATAATCCCCGAGTATCAAAGTTGACCTCTCTAGCATCTGCTTAATGTTACCCTTGTTGTCATGCTTTCAAATTGCATTCCGCACAACTTCAGACTCCATTTGCATAGAGATGCCCATATGGGCCCTACCATCCTACGCTATAGAAGTGGAATCGGTAATAAGACTGCTCGTTGTAACTGCAACCCACTTGCACTTGAGCAAAAACTCATGTGGACTAGATACGCACAAGATATGCAGCCTTTTCAAACAGCTTGCGAAAATAGAAGCTGGTTGAAAATGAAATTTCCATTGCAATGAAGTTCTTCCAGTTAGACATAAATTGAGAATTAAAGATTCTACCAGAAGGCCATAATCAGTGACCAACTGTGCACGAAAAACCAAGCACCAAAAAATATAAAGTATTATCAAATCAGGAAAACATCTACTACCAGAAGGGGCATTAAAATTTCCAAATTCTAGAAAATGCATTGTCAGAAATAACAGCATATCTCTTAACTCCATAGAAACAAATTTCCTGAGAATCATAATCAATATTATCTAAAACAAATACAAAATAATAAACCACCATACCAGTGATGAACAGCGAGCTGCTATATTTTTTAGGTGCATAGCTTCATCAGTGTTTGTTGGGAAGATGATACCCTAACCACAGTTGGCATAGCAACAACGATCTAAGTATCAGCAGAATATGACGGTTCAATTGTTAGTAATGAAGTAGAAACAACATCTGCCCAAACAGCACACAGCAATTACAGCAAGTCCTTACAATCCCATCAGGGAACCTGGCAAGATTCAAAATGGCATCCATTGAAGCTGTTGCAACTAGTTCATTGCTGGAGCATATAAAAAATAGATGCAAAATGAGTTTGGATGATAGATAGAACGAGACTTTAAAAATGAAATAATGTATACAAAGTAAGTTCTTATCATGCCACACTATACATTAGAATGAATAGTATAGCAGAAATTGTCAACATTCGCTTATAGATCCAATCAAAGAAGTGGCTGATATGAGACTTTCCTTGACAAGCAAAAATAAGTTGATGTTAATTTTTTTTTAAATAAATAAATAAAAAAAAAAACAAACAAACAAAAAAAAAAAAAAAAAAAACAAACAAAAAAAAAAAAAACAAAAAAAAAAAAACAAAGCATAAAAATGAAGCATTCCCCAGATATGTAAAGTTCAGTGTTATGATCTCAATAGCAACCAATGTTTTAAGAATTCGGTCAGCGACAAAATCTTTGGCAACTGCATACTGCTACTTCCCAGCATGTAGGTAGTTAAGTAGAAACGAATATTAAAATATCAAAAGAGATGAAATTGTTTGCTTACCCATCGATGAGGCAATTAACTAAAAGTGGGTATACATCATATTCAATAACAAGTTGCACAGCACTCACAGTATCTTCATTGACATTATCCAAAAGACAAGAAACCTGTTGGGAAAATCAATTAAAAAACATATAAAGATTGATAATTTGATATCCAATGGATGCAATTGAACTACTACTCGGTGATACGTACAGCTTTACAAGCTAAGCATTTGACCAACTGAGAGTATGCCTGAAGACCAACTTGCACAAATGGCTGAAAAGATAGAGAACTGAGAATTTAGCATAAAAGCAACTCCTAAATATAAAGCAAATACAAATGTTTTTTTAACAATAAAATACAAAATTATTGTTCAAGTTCATGGAAAATTGAAAGAACTTTGATATGAATTGTGATCTTCAAATGTGATGAGAATACGAGGACCTAAACACTGCGAAGCAAGATTTTTCTTTTTTCTCTTTTGTGAAGGGAACATAATTTTTTGCAAAGGCCAAGATGGCGCAAAAAACTTACAACCCACTCAGAAAACAAGATTACAATCCTTTGATGAATCAATCTATACAAGAAACCCACACAGCCAAACATACTTTCACCCTCTGCGCTACTTGCAACGCTTAATTGCTTGTATTGTTGAAACATTTCCCTTTTCTCTCCCCTCAAACAGTCCATAACAGCAAGCAAAACTAATCTCTACAACATCCTCTCTTGCTCCCCAATATTCACTCCCTGCCATCGCATAAGCAGCGACATGGTAGAACCCGGCATTATCCACACCATGCTGTAGGAGCTGAGAAGGCTGGCCCATACCGAGTGAGGGAAAGGACGGTGAATGAACAAATGATCCGCCAATTTAGCATACTAAACAAGATGGTTTTTTTTGAAAGATCACCGAAATTTCATTAGAAGAAAAGAAAAAACAAAACAGGAAAAGGCAAGAAAAGAGCAACAAAAACAAAAAACAAAAAACAAAGCAACCACCCAGCAAAAGAGATGGTCTGCCGAGAAGGTGGACCTTACAGCACTGATAAAAGGAAAAAATCAAAATTTCTATGACTAGCGTCAGATGCAGCCCACTCAACGAGCAAACGTTTAGCATCAGCAGTAATACTGTTCACTGGATGAGAGATGTTATCAAAGCATCTGCTGTTTCTTTCTGTCCAAACGGCCCACCAAATTGCAAGAATCGACATCCTCCATAGCCGCTTTAACCGCTTGCCCAGGCTGACCCCATACCAGGCGTGGAGGAGGAGATCAGCTGAGCCCGGATTACACCAGCTTATCCTGAAGCAATGCAGAAAATCTGCCCACACAGACGCTATGAACGGACAGTGGAGGAGGAGGTGATTGACATGCAACACAAGCAGATGTTGACCATTGGCATTCCCTTTTTTCTCAGATTATCATTCGCCAGAATTTTTTGGTGCCCCACGAGCCAGCCGAACACCAGAATTTTTTTGTGCAACACAAGCATACTAAACAAGATGTTATCAATGTGAGAGAACTAATTGTTTGCAATTATGCAGCAGTAGCTAATCAAGTGCTTTGAAATTTCCCTCAGCCTCCACAATCAAGAACCTGATCTTATTAAAAGCATTTGGAGTACCATATCCATGAAAAAATGGCAGTTTATGCATGTATGGAAGCTTTTTTTCATGTAAACTATTCTCATAAACAGCAAAAACAGGGTAGATATTACCATGAACAAAGTACTAGTAAATATTGGACAGGAATAAGAGATCTACTTCATATAGTAGTATGTTTATATCATAATTCTCCATGCAAGTAAATGTTTTACGGACTAAGAAATCTAGTCCATACTTCCTGCACCAAGAGTTTTTTTTTTCCACCAAGTATACATCATAATCCGTGCACAGACATGAATGCAACGTCGAATCTGTTCTCAAGGAATGGCATCAAATGGTCACTGGAGGCATTTGGGATTCATAGGAAAAGGTCATGTGACCTTTTGACTCCTGTTATCAATCTCGAGTGCCACATGAACCTAAGAAAAGCTTTGGCATTTTAAGAACTCCCCACTTGGATCTTTTCTGATTCTCCTACAGGGCTATTAAAGAGGCATACGCAACATGATTTGCAGATAACTAGCTGAAGATTAGGAAAGGAGGACTTGTAGATTCAGTGAGTCTTAAAGTTCCAGTCAATGCCAAGCAGGCATGGACCTTGCTCATCGTAGAAACATTGTTGCCTAGATGACCACAGGATAGAGCTTCAAGGGCCCAAGAGGGTGGAAAATTGAATGCCTGAAACTGGATGCCTTCAGGAAGTATCTAAGCTAAAGGGAAAAAAAGGTAAAGGCCTTGTTATCTTTTATATTTCTGAGAATTTTTTCTTTCTTTTTTTTCAGGGCGAGGGGTTTCAATTGCATGGCCCATATTTTTCTAGTTGGGCTTGACAACCTTATTTCCTATCAGAATTATGGAAATTGCAATATCAAATCTTATTTGCACAATCATTGTTCTTTTAGGTTTTATTTTTTGGGTGGAAAATCCATGCTGGCTTCCAAAGTTATCAAGAGACAACAAAACCATACATCCGGCATCAGATTTCAGATGATTGTTCCAGCAAGATCAAACTTTGCTATATGTGCATATAATGTTAGCATAGACACCATTTTGAAACATAGAAATATTTGAATAAATTAACTAATTCCTTCATTAAAAAAAAAGTATCACTCATTGATCTAATAATGTAACCCTAACTTGACATTTGACCATTTTAAGTGAATGGCAATATGAACAACGAGAATCTTAATCATCAGCATGAATGTACCATATGCTGTGGGATGAGAGAAGCGCCATATTTTGTGTTGAATATCCTTTCTAGGCAAGAAACCAAGGTACTTTCTAACCCAGACACATCCCCTTGACTTTGCAGAGCACTGCAAATGCAAACGACATGTCAAAACACACACACACACACACACACACACACAAATAATAATAAACAAATAAAAATAAAGAACTTGTGTGAGATCTCCAACTTCCTCCAAAGATACATTCATAAAAAAGGTTTAAGGAAAAAGTTAGGATCGATGGCACTAGACGTAGTGCAATTATGAATATGCAAAATCCGGCAATTTGAGTATTCTATTAGGGCATGTTAGGGAGCGTGGATTTGGAATCCTCCTGTTGTGTTTGGCACCCTGGATTCAAAATCCCCTGTAACCCAAAAGTAGTTATGCATAGTATATTTACAGGAGTTTGAATTTAATTACTAAATCAACTTTAATATTTCTAATTAGTGGTACGTGTGTAATGTTTGACACAATGGTTGTAATAAGCCCGTTGAAATATATACTTTGCCCGAAAATGATGAAATTCCAAGTCTCGGATGGGCCACAAGCACAAGATCACATCCAAGTCACTAACCAATGATTTACATGAACAATGTTTGGACGGCGCAGATCATCGTACTAAAGTAATTATAGCGATGCAATTGATAATCTGATTGTTTTGGGATATCATCAGTGGCCAACCTAGTGACACACATGTTACACATGCAACTCTAGGAAGGATTTTAGATGTAATCCAAGTTTTCACCTTGGATTTCAAACCCCCATTTACTTTATGGTGCCAAACATGCCATGGGATTTGAAATCCCCTCAACCTCCCCCCATCCATGGTGCCAAACGACCCCTCATGTCTATTGCAGTGAAACTAGAAAAGATTTTAGAAAAATTTTAAAAGACATGGCAAGGGAGGGATGGTAGCACATTAAAAAAGAAAGTGCTCTACAATTAATTTTAAATGTTGCCTCTCTGAAAATATCTATAATTTTGTAAAGGGTCTGTCTGCCATGCAGTAATGACATCTCGCAAGGATGTTGCAACTCATCCACCACCACTCATGGTGGTATGCATGACCTGGACTGTCTAAATTTTTGGCCTCATCGATGGCGCACAACCCAAAGTTAAGGTTGATTGGACATTCTTAAACATTTGATCTTCACCCATTTAAGACCATTTCCTTCCAATCATACACTTGAAGGTCACCAGTTGGAGTCCTCACTCATCCACATTGGGGTCCATGATTTGGGATGGTTGATGGTTCGGATTACGGTGGATGAGTTACAACAACCCTAGTGAGGTGTGGCTTGCCATATTCCACTTTCCTTCTTCCTAATCAATGAAAACCTTCCCGCTTTTCCTATAAGTGTCTTACTTCTAATCGTTTTTCCAACTCAGGTATTCGAAAATGGCAGACGACTCCCATAGTCCCATTGGAATGATAGGACCTCTCCATGACAGGTGTTGACCCCAACTGCCCACCAATTGAAATCCATGGCCAGCTACATTGATCCATATAATCGAGTGTCTTTTCTTGCACCAAGGAAGAAAGAATATAAGTAATAGTCTCAGGCAATTTTCGGTTCATCAGAGAACAAGCAGTGAAGAATGACTAACTCAATGTCAAGGAAGTAGTAAAAATAACAGTATTAATGATAGAAATAACAACAACAACAATGACGACAACGATGATGACGATGATAGAGGAATGATGACATGCAGCCATACCATCTAGGCTTACCGTGCACCACAGTCTTTACCACCAATGTGTCACATGTAGGACATCCTAAGACATGCATAAGGTGTACCCCACCATGAAGTACACCTGGCAAGAGAATCCGGCCAATCAACCCATTGGGTGGGCCCAGATAACCTGACAAGAATCAGGCCAATCCACCCATTGTTTGGGCCACACCACAAAAAACAATGAACATCAATAGTATGAACCAACGTATGGGTGTGGCCTACCTGACAAGTGGATCTACTTGATTTTCTTGCAGGATGATCTTCATGATGGGCCTGCCTTTTAAATGGCTCATGTCACACGTTGGCAGAAAAGCCTAGCATACTGTGGTTATAAGTGATCTCCTCATAATAATATTAGTAGTGGTGGTAAATAATTAATTAATTAATTGATTGCAGAATAATTAAAGAAAGGGAGTTCAACATGGAGAGAAGTACCTGAATATGAGGGGAAGGGGAAAGCGGTCAAGGAATTCCTTGGCCGAAGCATTTGTTTGTGCTCCTGCAGCCAAATTTACGCATCAAATCATAAGGTTTTCAGGGGGGGAGAAATCCCTTTTTCCTTCTTTTTCTTCCACCCACTTGAGTGGGAGCATAGTTAGCAAAACACCGTACCGAAAAAGAAAAAAGAAAAAAAAAAAAAAAAAAAAAAAAAAGGATACAGGAAATGTTCATGTTTAATTCAGCCTCTATCATTAAGAAGACAGTCAAAGAATCTGGAAAATGAATGTTTTAGATATACCACGGCAGCATGGCGTGGACTCAAAACAGAGTGAAAAAAATGGCAATATATGTTTATACATGATGTATATATTATATACACATAAATAAAGACTTTAATTAAGGATGTGTTTGGTTGCACGAAATTTCATGAAATATCAAGAAACTCTGCACCAAATTAGACTGATTAATCATGAAATTTCATGATATTTGGTTCAACCAAACACACCCTAAACTAATTAGAATTTTTATATGTATGAGCAATAATTTATATGGATAATTAAATAGTGTTCTTTACCTCTCTCAAATCCTTCTTTCTTTAGTGATCCACATACAAGCCGATCCACAAATTTTTCACCTTCTACTCAATTCTATTAATGGGCGGCGGCCACCAATCACTATTTCTAAATCGCCCCCAAAAGCATTTTGAATAAAACGTCTTCTTTTTTTATTTCGCCTATCTTCGGGAATATATGGAGTCATTAACATTTAATCGATTATACAAGTTTTTCTCAAAAAATAAAAACAAAAATACGGAGTTTAGAATCTCGTTTTGAATGGGAGCACGCATGTGCTTACATACATCCATATGATAAATGATCAAATACATGGATGTATGTGAACCTTCACACGCAACCCCGTCTTACTTGCCAGGTGACGAGTGTTGGAAATCCGAGCAGTGCAAAAGGTGAGCCACACCATGATCGGAAGAGGGGGCGAGAGAGAGAGAGAGAGAGAGAGTACCAGGGTACGATGCGAAGTCGGAAGCTGCTTCGGGTAGGAAAGCTAGGGTTTGAGGCGGATTTATCTCCATCGGTCGCTACACTGCTGCTGCTGCTGCTGCACCAATCTCCGCCTCACTTCTTACCTCCTTTTTTTCTATTCCTTTTTTTACTACTCTTTGCCCTTTTTCGCTTTGGCGGGCAAAACGGTGGCGCGTCGGTTATACACGGGGTTGGAACTCTAGGAGGCGCGATACCGTACGCGACTCGCGTTACACGCAGGTTTCAATTCTCACACCTAGGGCCCACGCTCCAGGGATCCAAGCCATTGATCCGACGGTAGCCACCGTGAATGGATTATGTCCCAAATATTTCCTGGATCCGAAGATCTTAATGTCGATTATTGAGAATGGTTCAGTTGAACGTGGACAATTGTTGCATTTCTCTCTTCGTTTTTTTTTTTTTCTTGTTTCATATCTAGGTAACACATGTTTCAGTGCGCTGCCACAGCTGGACCCCACATTCCAGCCAAAGCGATCTTCCCACTTTCTCAAACAACTACTTTTAAAACAGTTCATTTGCATGCTAACAATCTAAGGCTCGGATTTGTCCCAAAAGGGGTGGTTTCAGACAGACGTCCATCCACTAAGAACCCCGTTCGGCAAAGAGTCCAAATCCTTTGTTATTTGGTAAACAGGGATTCCCTGCGTCACCACTCACTTTAAAAAATAAATAAATAATTTCAGACTCCAAGCCATTATTAAAAAAAAAAAAAAAATGACAAAAGGTAAAAATAAAATAAAAACAGAAAAAGAAAATAGGAAGGGAGGGAAAAGAAAAAGAAGAAAAGTCGGAGAATTTCTCTCTCTTCTGTTGGGTCGTTTTCCTTTCGGGTTAAAAGGCGAGATTTATAGAAATTGCAGAAGTCTTTCTGGCTAAAAGGCGAGAGTTATAGAAATTGCAGAAGATTTATGAAATTGATATTTGAATTTTCATATATTTTAGTTGAGTTTTCTTTTAAATTTAGATTCTTGGGATCTTATTTATGTGTTTTCATGAAATTACAATTCAATGTTACTTTATCACAAATTGTTATTGTTTTCACATTATTTTTACTCGGCAATTCAGAATGACTCATTCAGTTCTAACCATGACATCGAAACAACTCTCTTTCCCAATACCAAATCTGAGAATTATAAAATTATGGAACATCAATTAAATTGTAATTTCGTTTTGTCCAAACGGACCTTTTCCAAATCCTAAATTTGAAATTTGTAAAACTACAAAACTACACTTAAATTGCAATTTTCCCTTACATTTCCCTGATTTGAGGATTCCAAGGAAAAGGTTCCGTTCACTCCTGCTCCCTTATCTGTGGTTCTATTGTTGTAGCATGTGATTTGCCTACTTCATGGTAGCAGTGCAAGCAATTTGAAGTTTGAACAACAATTTCTCCTAGTTAGATTGCATGGGCCACAGGCCTAAATTTTGATGTGACATCTAATAGGTGGAATGGATTTTAAATAATCATCATGGTGAACCCTGCAAATTTAAGGGTGGTCGTCTCTCTCCCAACAGTTTCCTTCATTGTATGCAGTGGCTTTTGATTGAGAATTCATTGTTTTATATGTATGAGTTGATATCTGAATTTTTATGGTTTTTAGTTGTTTTGCCAGTAGAATTCATGGCAAAATGGAATGCAGTAGTTATATGCCTGTGTATGCTCAATTTATTCTATTAGATTTTTTTTCTTTTTTGAAAACCCAAATGCTAACATATTGACCTGCTACCTTAGCCGCATGTAGGCATAGAAAACAAAGATTGTCAGGTGGGCATCAGCCCTGTCCTTGTTAGTTGTTTCATTACTAGCAAGAGACTCACAAATGTCTCAAGATACACAAATTCTTGGAAAAAGAAAGGGAATCTGAACCCCCATGATAACATTCAAGCAGTTGGTGAATTATATTTTTTATTTATTGATAAGACAACATGAGCCCTATACACTGAAATACATGTCCGGTTTGTGGAAATAAAAAGCTGGTTGCAATGATCTGTTATATTAAGTGAAATAAAAATTTAAAAATCAACTTTCCTTTTATGTTTTGCAGATGAATGCATACCGTGCTGCCCTTCTTTCTCAAGTAGATTGCATTGAGGTTGATGTCTCTCGCTCTTTGGATGGAGTTTTGTTTGCTCTCCATGACAGGTATATTTCATTTTAAAGTTATACTTGTAATGACGTTTATTCGTAACGTATTTGTAATGGTAGTTCCCCCATCTTTTAAAGTTGTCAACATATATGCACAGTTGGAAGTCACCAGTATACTTGTTTAAAATAATGGATGCATGTACAATGCACGAGTGGATTTAATGATCATGCAGTCATCCCAATTTTGAAATTTTCTTTTATTGGAATTAATGAATATGATGACCAAATTACAGAGAATATCACAAGTTTGAGCAAAGCAGAACTGTTGTTGTTGTATTTGTACTCATCAATGATCTTGGTAATTCATATGGAATGTTTGAATCCATCTAAAATGAAAGTTTTTATATAAGGTCTTTTAGATCTTTGTACTCTTGGTGTAAAGAGCTCGTTGCTCAAGGGCGAGTTATTTTGGCAAATGGGCCCCAAATGATTCATTGTAAACCTCTTCGGGAAGATTTTAACAAGGTTGCGTCGAATTGCCCGAGCCAGATGGATATCATTCGACTTTATGGGAAGTTGGAATTGGCTCATTTGTTGCATGGCTTTGAGTCATAGAGTTTTTAAAACTGTAACTCAACACCATGAAGACTGTAACCATAACTCTCCATCAATAATTCAAAATTAAACCTTCTTTATTTTTTATTCTTTACATATGTCTTGGGACATACTTAACAAACATAACAAACGGTGTAAATCACCTTGTCTTTGGTGGGCCACAAAAAGTCCCTCTCATGCCTATCTATTTTATACATTCATTCATGGAATTGATATCTCCACCCACTTTAATTGATTTGATTGCGCCCACTTGTCACTTTGTGATCTGAAATACTATATTTCCATTCTCAAAAAATAGAAAATGGGCATAGAAGAATATTAAGCAAGGTAAATTGAAATATTTCCAACCTTATGCATTATAAGTTACCTTCCAACCACTGATAAGTTCCAACTAGCATTGTGTCTCAAAACCCAACATGTCCCCATATGAAAGGAAAATTGCATACCTTTAGCAAGAATTGTTTAAAGAGTTGTCACATGTCAATTTCTGTTTCTATTGGATTTGGATGCTACCTTGTTTCTTTTAATTTTTGTTTTTTCTTATGCTAGAATATGGGCTTCAGTATGCTATGTTACATGAGTGCTTCAATTGGACCCTGGTACCTGCATCAAGGTACGGGTATGAGTGGTATGGCTCTTTTGGGTCCTCCCAAAGGTTCATATTATCTTGTTGCTGGTTAAGATACATCACAGAGCTTTCTTATATTTTCAGCAAGATCCCTTTGTTGGGGGGACTAGTAGTCTTCCTTAGAATCCCGAGACATGTGAAAAGGGATACCTTCCAAGATCAAAGTTTTATCCCAATTAATTGGGCTGGCTATATGAATCATGTTCCATCATTCCACTATCAAGGGACGTGCATGCATAATATTTTATTTTACCGGCACTTTTGCAATTTTTAGCGGCGCTTTTATAGTTTTTACTGGTAGTCATTAGAAGCGCCGGTAAAGGATAATAAGCGCCGCTATTAGCGGCGGTCCTCAAAAACGCCGGTAAAGATGTGCGACCACTGGTAAAAGATACAGTGACGCCCCTCTTTAGCGGCTCGAGTACAACCACCAGTAATTCCTTTACCGGCAGTTTTTTAGACTTTTAAGGGTATTTTTTGCTGCCAATAAAGCCCGATTTTCTTATAGTGTAGGTAACTATTACTTTTGCTTTATCAGCTAAGATTTTAAAAAAAAAAACTTTTTGCCGATTAATTTTTTTGTTATTTCTTTTGAGGGTTTTAAATAAATGAAGATTGAAAACTAGAAATAGAAAAATAAACTATGATATTCGCCAAAATAAACAGCCATATCACATTTCTATGTGAAATCACTTCACACTCATACAACCATATCATATACTTAAATGCAATCTCATCATATAGTCTATCAACCGTATCATATTCTCAAGTGGATCCACCACACCATACTGTCACACAGCCATATCATATCCTCAAGTGCAACCTCATCACACAGTCCATAAAGTGTTTCACATTCTCAAGCGGAACCACATCACACTATCACACAACATATCATATGCATCCCCAAGTGCAACCTCATCATATAGTCCATCAACTGTATCACATTCTTAAGTGGAATCACAACACACTATCATCTCAACCACGTCGTGCGCTCAAGTGCAACCTAATCACATAGACCATCAATCATATCATATCCTCAAGTATAACCACATCACATTATCATACAACCATATCATATCCTCAGGTGCAAACTCATCATGTTATCCATCAATCGTATCACATTTTCAAGTGGATAGGTAATGCCGACGTTTTTGGGGGCTTTTACCGACGGTAGAGTTCATATTCAACTTATAATTTGGGACACAAAATTTCAATGTGGGGTCCCATAAGATGAATGGCTCAGATCGCACAACTCATTTTCCACATTAGTACGTGTGCCGCGAAGAAAATCGTCAACATCACACGAGCGAGTTATGCTCTCATTTGGATGGTTGAACCTTTCACATGACAACTATGAAATCTCTAAGTAATGTCCAAGTGCTTGGGATCATCCACCCCAGTTTCTCTTGGGGTGTATGCTGCTGAAAGAACTTCCCTACATCCACACACATATGCAATAAAGCTCCATTTAGATGAAGTGCCTTTTCTTGTAGTGAAGGCATTCGAGTTAAAAAAGAAAAGTTTATTACGATGCACTTAGTTATTTTTATTGGCATTGTTTTTCTTGAGTTTTTCTTATGATTATGATTTCTGTGTGCTTTTCAGATTAGTTCGCCACACTTTTTCTCTTTTTTTTTTTTGACACTCTTTTTTCTACTGATGGCATTTGACAGGGATCTCATAATACAAATAAATTGGATGGTCGGTATGGTTTATCAGTAGATTTGTTGACTCAGGGCTGTAGATATGTTCCTATGGGATCTATTCTAGACTTTGAATCTTTTTTTTTGTTTGTGTATGCATTAATTGTTTCTATCTGTCTTATAAATGCCTAGCTTTATCTTCAAACATGTGACACTAGCACACTTCCTCCTCTCTGCCATTGTCTTGTCAAGGTAAACTTGTAATAGGAGGCCTATTTTAGTTCAGTTCTCAGTTCTCTATGTCATTCTTACAGGAGGTGGGTTTTGTTTCTTACCTTTGTTTCTTTCTCAAGTTTTCTTAGAGAAACTCAATTCTATTTACCTTTTTATGTGTTTTAATGTTAGATGATGAGAAGGAAGTGTCCTTTAATTAACACATATTTTCCCTTTTACTATTGTAGGTTTCCAGTGAGACTAGTTTCTAAGTTACATATGCCCTTCTAAACTTGTCATGTGATCAGGTGATTACTCATCTCTCTTCTCCTTAATTGTCCAACAAACCGTTGATTAGATGAGACACTTGGTTGATTGTAGAAATTCTTAAGGAAAAAAGAAGAGTGGGATTAACCGAGGATATGGTCCATGAACACCAGGAAAAAAAGAAGAGTGGGTTTAACCGAGGATATGGTCCATGAACACCAAGAAAAAAATGTATTTAGGATTTCGCTTCTTTGTAGTCGGACTCTCGGCACAGTCCTTGGTGATATGATCTAAACCACCACATTAGAAGCAACCTCTATCTATGTCCAGAGTACAAAATTAGTGACATTACACAAACTCCTTTCCTTAAGTGAATTTTATTTAGATCAATGGAATTGACTATGAAGGGGGAAGATGAGTCCCAGTAGTGAATTATCCTCTCATCATTTCACTCAGCTAACTTGTTCACCTCCATACAAACATGGGAAAAGGAAATGTTCAATTTCAATGACGAAAAAAAGTCAAACAACAAGTAGAGGCAATGGATCATCTTTTCAATGGAGCATAATTTCTGGTAGTTCAGGTTGTTTTCAGGTTGGACAAGTACAGGCAACTTGTACTGCAAAGGAACTACATGAAATTCCTGGTAGTTTTCACTTGTCCTTTACTTTGCATTGGGATGTAACTAATTTCTTTTTGCTATTTTGTTTTGCAGGATTTAGGCTGGGATGAATGGGAGCTGAATCAATAGATTTCTTCTTCTTCTTCTTCTTCTTCTTTTTTTTAAATGTATTTGGAACCATTTAATTTGTTATTGTAAATATTATTTTAATATTTATTTTGAGGGCGGGCTAATGATGGGCTATGGCCGAGCTTAGGTTTGATGGATCTTTCCTTTGAGGAACCCATAAATCCTCGTTACATGCCCATTTTATGACCATTACGGGTCATGATTAGGCCTGAATTACAAGAATTGCTAGCTTGACTTGTATAATTTAATGAATAGACAAAAGGCTGCATATGTGGCCGGAACTGCCTTCCATCAATATTAGTTTTTACGAAGGACAAAGCTAACATATTTTTTGCAAGTGCTCTTTCGGGAGTTGTGAAAATGCTGATTCGAGTGTGGCAACAAAGTTGACAATGGAATTTATATAATATTATCTTTTAAATTTTAAATTTGTAAAAAAAAAAAAATGCAAATTTCAATCAAATATAATAAACATTGGCCTGCACATATACAGACATTTTACAGACACTTCCACACGCTTTTACTGGTGGTTACATAGGCCTTTATTGGCGCTCATAAAAGTGCCGGTAAATCTTACCTATAAGGGCATCCAGCACAACCGCCGATAAAAGTTTCTGACCGCCAGTAAAGCCTTTACTAACGGCACTTTTGCCGGCGCTTGCCTGACCGCTGGGAAAGACTTTAATTACTAGCGGTTTTCTGGGCCTTTGCCAGTGGTTTTAACGCCGGTAAAGGTCGTTTTTCTTATAGTGACTCCTTTTACCAAATGCCTTGGTAATTGGTGAATGATTTCTGAATTGGGCTGGAATTGAAAATTTGAATATGCTAAATGGATTTCAAATGTGCATTGAAACTTTTATTTTTTCAAGTTAACTTGTAGAGGGTATTTTGGGGTGAGTAATTATTATCATATTTATCAAGATTCTTGGCTATTTAAATTTATCTACTTTTAACTCACTCTCCCTTACCCATGCATTACTATTACAATTCCAAGGGAATGCTCCTGATATAGAAAATGAAATTCACTTTCGAAAAGCCTGTTCTTGTGTTTGTAGGAGCAATATGTATAATGTTTGCATGGCAGCCCATGAAATGTGTACTGGAACTAATAACCAATTGAGATTGATGAATTGGATTATTAGAAGGCGTCCCAATGCACAGGTAAGATAAATAGTTTTTTGTGTTTTTTTATAGAGTTGGAAATTTTCCAAATATAAATGGATGAAATGGCAGACACCATGTAAGAGAGTAGAATCTATATCAGAATAAGTTCATGCATCCGTGGAAGTGATACAGTTGATGGACTATGTGATGAGATTATACTTGACGCGTTAATATAATATTGTCACAGTATGATTGGGTTACAGTTGAGAATGTGATATACTTGATGGACTAAGCGATGAGGTTACCCTAGAGGATATGATGTGGTTGTGTGATAGTGTGAAGTGGTTCCACTTGAGAATATGATATGGTTGATAGACTATATGATAAGGTTGCGCTTGAGGATATGATATGGTTGTGTGACAGTGTGATATGGTTCCACTTGAGAATGTGATATGGTTATCGTACTATGTGATAAGGTTGCACTAGAGGATATGATATGGTTGCGTGATAGTATGATGTGGTTACATTTGAGAATATGATATAGTTGATAAACCATGTGATTAGGTTGCACATTTGGATATGATATGATTGTATGACAGTGTAAAGTGGTTCAAAATTGAAGATTTTGATATGGTTTATGAACTATTTGCGCTTGAGAATATGATATGATTGTGTGAGAGTATGATAAATGATCTCCACTTGGGAATGTGATACGGTTGATGGACTATGTCATGACGTTGGATAATCCAAGGTTGTGTGACAGTGTGATCATGTTACACTTGAAAATATGATACAGTTAATGGACTATGTGATGAGGTTACACTTAAGGAATTGATATTGTAGTGCGACAATGTGATGAGGTTACACTTGAGAATGAAAGAAATTGAAAGACTATGTGATGAAGTTACACTTGAGGATATGATATGTGGTTGATATGTGGTTGTGTGAGTGTGATGTGTCCACTTTAGAATGTGATACGGTTGATGGACAACGTGATGGAGTTGTACTCGAGGATATGGTATGGTAGTGTGATAGTGTGATCTGGTATATATCCACTTGAGAATGTGATACGATTGATGGATAGTGTGATGAGTTTGCACCTGATGATATGATATGGTTGCATGATAATGTGATGTGGTTACACTTGAGGATATAATATAGTTGATGGACTATGTGATTAGGTGGCACTTGAGCGCATGATATGGTTGAAACGATAGTGTGATGTGATTCCACTTGAGAATATGATACAGTTGATGGACTATATAATGAGGTTACACTTGAGGATGCATATGATGTGGTTGTGTGATAGTGTGATGTGGTTCCGCTTGAGAATGTAATACGATTGATGGATAGTGTGATGAGTTTGCACCTGAGGATATGATATGGTTGTATGACAATGTGATGTGGTTATACTTGAATATATGATATGGTTGATGGACTATGTGATTAGGTTGCACTTGAAGATATGATATGGTTGTGTGAGTGTAAAGTGATTTCACTTAGAAATGTGATATAGTTGTTTATTTTAGTGAAGATTATAGTTTATTTTTCTATTTCCAGTTTTCAATTTTCATTCATTTAAAACCCTCAAACGAAAGAATAAAAGAAATTAGCAAAATGTAAAATTTAAATTTTTTTATTTTAAAAAAAAAAAAAAACTTAGGTGATAAAGTAAAAGTAATAGTCACTTAGGTAGATTCAAGTCACAAATTTTAGTTAATAAGAGATCATGTCAGTTGGTGAATAAAAGGTCATGTTTAGATGTTGAATTGAATCATGACAATACAATGCAATAAAATAAATAACGAAAGCGGGTTTCATTCTATTCACAGTCGAGGATACTGTGGTTACTAAACAATAAAGTTCATTCCATAATTTTTCAGAAACTTGTACCTTACTGTGGTTACTTGCATCCTCAACTACTGGGATGGATCAGACTATTTTGCTTAGCATCTCTAACTACCAGGATGGACCAGAGTATTTAGCTTACCATTTTGCTGAGAACCACTACATATTAGCATCTTAACAAACATTAGTCTCAACCTGCATCAATTGCAATTCGCACTATATCCATCCTGTAAAAAGCGCCGCTAAAGCTGTCCAAGCGCCGCTAAAAGTACCATTTCTAGATACTTTTAATAACGGAAAAGCGCTGACAGAGGTCTATACAAGCGTCAGTAAAATTCTTTGTATAAATTTGAGACGCCCCGCGCAAGCCAGTAATTTTTATTATTATATATAATTCAATTGAAATGTTTTTACATAAACATTAAGTGAGGAGGCAATGAGCCATGGCATCCCTAGCCTTACCAAATGAATGAACAATCCATATCACACCAACACCAAAAATTTAATAATGTGGGTCTCATATTAGCTAATTGGATGGTCTTGCTAGTACATTACATGTCTAAGAAGTTACAATGGGCCAAAAGGAAACTAAATGCATGGAGAAAGATTACATTCCTTCTCTATAACCTAATTGACAATGCTCAGAAATGGGGCAAGTAGACTATCAGTCTGTTGCATACATAAAAGATTACATCTGTTCGTAGTAAGAGAATTGGACTTCCATAAGCAAAAAATATTGTGCTTCCATCTTAGGACTGTGTGTGAGGCTCGTATCTTAGATCGTACTGTTTCGTAGGTTTCTGCGGTCCTCCCAGTCGAATTCCGGTAACCCGCGATCTGTTATCGGTAGTTGCGCGCAACCTTGAATCGTGTCCCATATTCCAGAGTCGGCTCAACCCGAGACTTGTACCCTTGCGACCGCACCGTCGCCGAGGTTTCGATTTCGCGTATTACGCGCTAAGACGATGTCCGGGCCAGGAGATATGGGCTCGCATTCGGTTTGAGGAAAATACCACGCGTTACAATTCCAAGAGAATCTCTACGAAATGTCCCATCAATCACCTTACATGTTAAGTACTGTTGGGGGCCTTGCACAAAACCTTAGGATCTAGCCCTCCAGAACAAACCAGAATTATGGATAATAAAGCAATGCAAATAATCAAAGCATCAATCACACACCACACAAGAGAATTTTACGTGGAAAATCCTCAAAGAGGAAAAAACCACGGGACCTCGTCCAGATCAACAATCCACTATGAAGTAGAACGTTTACAACCTTCTTTACTCACGCAGGAGTGGATAAACAATGAAAGAATAAAGAAAACCAGAGAGATCTCACCGATTACGAGGACGTAGGAGCGCAGAGATATAGACTGCACCGTAGATCACCTCCACAAGCATAACCTCCCTTCTACAAGCTTCCTCTCTCTCTTTCTCCCTCTCTCACCTTTGATAGCCCTCTTGTGTTTTTCTCATCAACACAACATACGTAGAAAAGTCCTAGGGACCATTTTTTATAGTTTTAGGAAACTCCTTTCCACATCCTAGTTGCGAAAGGACTTGCGCATCCCAGTTGTGAAAGGACTTGCGCATCCTAGTTGCGAAAGAACTTGCGTATCCCAGTTGCGAAAGGACTTTGCGCATCCCAGTTGCGAAAGGACAACGAGTCAAAAAAAAACCCATCAAATCTCCCCCTTTTTGACCCAGGAGGGATTCACCTTCTTTAAGCCAGCGAGGTCAGGTTTCTACAAACCTCCAACTTGCCCTTAAGCAAGGCCTTGGTCATCATATCTGACCCATTATCGTCCGTGTGGACCTTCTCAAGCTGTAACACCTTCTGTTCCAAAGTATCCCTGATCCAGTGATACCGAATCTCTATGTGCTTTAACTTGGAATGCTGACTTGGATTCTTGCTCAAGTGTATAGCACTCTGACTATCGCAATAGACCATGTGTTCCTCCTGCTTTAGGGTAAGTTCCTGTAGGAAACTTTTCATCCAAAGCATCTCTTTACATGCCTCTGTGACTGCAATGTACTCGGCCTCTATAGTTGACAATACTACGACCTTCTGTAGCTTGCTCTGCCAAGAAACCGCTCCCCCTGCAAACGTGAACATGAACCCCGATGTAGACTTCCTAGAGTCTATGTCACCTGCCATATCTGCATCTGTGTAGCCCTCTAACACAGGTTTATCGTCACCATAGCATAGGCTCAACCTGGATGAGCCTCTTAGATACTGCAGTATCCATTTCACCGCTGTCCAATGCTCTTTGCCAGGATTGGCAAGATATCGGCTGACAACACCAACCGCATATGCTATGTCTGGGCGTGTACACACCATAGCATACATCAAACTTCCTATCGCTGACGCATTGAGTATCTTCTGCATCTCTTCCACTTCTGCCTTCTCTTGGGACACTGCCTGTCGCTCAATCTGAAGTGACCATCTAGTGGAGTCTTGTGACCGGCCATTCGGCCGCTTTCATATTGAACCGCTCTAGGACTTTCTCAATATACCGCTCTTGTGACAGCCAAAGCTTTCTGCTGCTTCTGTCACGGGTTATCTCCATTCCTAGGATTTGTCTAGCTGGGCCCAAGTCTTTCATCGCAAAAGACTTTCCCAACTCTGTTTCAGCCTGTCGATCTTCTTGATGTCTTTTCCCATGATGAGCATGTCATCAACGTATAATAGCAGAACTAAGAAATCACCATCTGAGAACTTGCGCGTGAACACACAGTGGTCCGACTCCGTTCTGTAATACCCATGTTTCAACATAAACGAGTCGAACTTCTTGTACCATTGCCGTAGAGCCTGTTTCAGCCCATACAAGCTCTTCCTCAGCCTACACACCATATGCTCCTTGCCCTTGACTTCGAACCCCTCTAGTTGGTGCATGTAGATCTCTTCTTCCAGGTCACCATGGAGAAAGGCAGTTTTAACATCTAACTGCTCTATCTCCAGATCCATGCTAGCCGCTAACCCAAGCAACACCCGTATGAATGTCATCTTCACCACTAGTGAGAATATCTCCTCGAAGTCTATGCCTTTCCTCTGACCAAAACCTTTCACCACAAGTTTGGCCTTGAACCTCGTCTGTGAATTCTTCTGCTCAATCTTCTTTCTGAACACCCACTTGTTGCTCAAAGCTTTCTTGCCCTTAGGCAATTTCACCATATCATAGGTGTGGTTCTTATGCAAGAATTCCATCTCCTCTTGCATAGCTTTCAACCACTCCCCCTTATGCTCGTCGGTTAGGGCCTTAGAATAATCTTCTGGCTCTCCCCCATCAGTTAGCATGATGTACTCATGTGGCGAGTACCTCTTGGACGGCTGTCTGTCCCTAGATGACCTCCTCACCTGTGGCTCAACAGGTGGATCAAGTGGGGGCTGCTCCCCTGGTCCATCTTCTGAAGGAACTCTCTCGTCCTTTGCACCTTGCTGTACTCTCCCGTCATCAGGCACCACGGAATGAGTAACCGGATCCATGTCCTCTAGCTCACCTGAACTAGGCTGGTTCTTCTCTGGCTTACCAATGTCTTCTATACACTGATCTTCAAAGAAAACCACATCTCTGCTCCTGACGAGCTTCCTCTCGGTCGGATCCCACAATTTATAACCGAACTTTTCATCACCGTACCCTAAGAACACACACTGCCTGATCTTCATATCGAGCTTGGGCCTTTCATCCTTTGGTACGTAAACGGATGCCCTGCATCCAAACACCCTGAGATGACTGTATGATGAATCATGTCCAGTCCACACCTTCTCAGGTACTTCTCCATTTAATGGGGCTGATGGAGACCTGTTTATCAAATACACCGCCGTGTGCATTGCTTCTCCCCAGAACGTCTTGGGCAATTTCGTATGGAATAACATGCATCTGACTCTCTCAACAATGGTGTGATTCATTCGCTCAGCTACACCATTATGCTGGGGGGTCTTGGGAATCGTCTGTTCACGCCGTATACCCAGGGACTTGCAGTACTCATGAAAGTCGCCAATGTATTCACCACCATTGTCAGTGCGGATGCACTTTAATGATCTACCTGTCTCTCTTTCGATCATAGTATGAAACAATTTAAATACACCAAAGACCTCGTCATTAGATTTCAAAACATAAACCCAAACCCTCCTAAATGCATCATCTATAAAAGTAACAAAATACAATGCCCTACCCAAGGTTTTTGTCCTCATAGGACCACAAATATCAGAATAAACCAAATCTAATGCATGCACTTTATTAACATGAGAAGCAGTTTTAATAAATGAAACTCTATGCTGTTTCCCTGATAAACAATCAAGACAGGTTTTGAGAGGTATACCTGTCACGTCTGGAAGGAGCTGCTTCCTCGCTAGTACCTGAAGCTCTTTTTCACTCATGTGGCCTAGACGCCTGTGCCACATGTCAATAGCTAAATCTTCCGCTGCGTTCAACCCACCCTTGCACATACTGACACTTGCCTTGTAAAGGGTGCAACACTTCTTTCCTCTGCCCACGATCAACGAACCCTTAATGAGCTTCAATCGCCCACTAGCAAACCGGCTTTTATAACCATCATCATTCAGCCTTCCCATCGACATCAAGTTGAGGCGAAGGTCTGGGATATGCCTCACATCCCTGAGAACCAATGTGCAGCCCACATCGGTCTTCACACAAATATCACTGACTCTCACGATCTTTGATACGCCAGAATTTCCCATCTTCACAGTCCCATAGTCACCTGACTTATAGCTTGTGAAGAAGTCCCTGCGTGGAGTCGCATGAAAATAAGCTTCCGAGTCAACCACCCAGTCGGTGTCCTGATTTGTAGCCGTGAGACATACCTCGTGATCTGCTGAAAGAATAACTACCATGTCGCCATCTGAAGCGACCGCAATGGAATCTGATTCATCTTCCTTCCATTTTCCTTTCTTGTCGTTCTTTTTACCACGACATTCATGTTTATAGTGGCCCTTCTTCCCACAGTTCCAGCAATTAACATCTTTTCTGTTACTCGACTTGTCTCTAGATTTATCTTGGGCCTTCCCGCCGTTCCTGTTCTTTCCTCTCCCCCGTTCCTGCGTCACAAGAGCCTCTTGCTGAGTAGACTCCTGAGACTTCTTCCTTGTCTCTTCATTGAAGAGACAACTGGTTACCTGTTCCATGGATATCTTTCCGTCTGGCGCGGAGTTACTTAGAGACTCCACCAATGTCTCCCAACTGTCAGGCAATGAACTAAGCAATAGTAAAGCTTGCAATTCATCATCCAGGACCATCTTCATAGAGGTGAGTTGGTTCACTATATTGCTGACCTCATTCATGTGCTCGGCCACAGAACCACCATCCTTGAACTTGAGATTCACAAGTCGCCTTATCAGAAAATTTTTATTACCGGCTGTCTTCCTCTCATACAGCCCTTGTAATTTTAGCCATAGGCTTGCGGCTGAGGTTTCTGTAGACACATGGTGGAACACAGAATCATTCAACCATTGTCTAATAAACCCCACCGCCTTTCGGTCCGTCTTCTTCCAATCATCATCAGTCATATCCTTGGATTTTGCTGATATGCCTAAGATTGGAGAATATAAGTCCTTGCAATAAAGCAAGTCCTCTATCTTAGCCTTCCATATGGTCCAGTTAAAACCATTGAGGTTGATCATCCTTGAGCCACCTTCCATAATTCAAAACCGATCCTACCTGTTCAATGAACTTAGCTCTGATACCACTTTGTTGGGGACCTTGCACAAAACCTTAGGATCTAGCCCTCCAGAACAAACCAGAATTATGGATAATAAAGCAGTAAAAATAATCAAAGCATCAATCACACACCACACAAGAGAATTTTACGTGGAAAACCCTCAAAGAGGAAAAAACCACGGGACCTCGTCCAGATCAACAATCCACTATGAAGTAGAACGTTTACAACCTTCTTCACTCACGCAGGAGTGGATGAACAATGAAAGAATAAAGAAAACCAGAGATATCTCACCGATTACGAGGACGTAGGAGCGCAGAGATATAGACTGCACCATAGATCACCTCCACGAGCATAACCTCCCTTCTACAAGCTTCCTCTCTCTCTTTCTCCCTCTCTCTCACCTTTGATAGCCCTCTTGTGTTTTTCTCATCAACACAACATACGTAGAAAAATCCGAGGGACCCTTTTTATATAGTTTTAGGAAACTCCTTTCCACATCCTAGTTGCGAAAGGACTTGCGCATCCGAGTTGCGAAAGGACTTGCGCATCCCGGTTGCGAAAGGACTTGCGCATCCCAATTGCGAAAGGACAACGGGTCAAAAAAAAAACGCATCAAGTACAACATCTCATCCCCAAGTACCAACACCCATTCCTAAAGTCAACTCTCCCTTACATGTCAAGTACACATCATTCCATCACTCACATCTCTCATCTCCCTCTCTCTCTTACAACAATCTCTCTCTCATCTCTCTCCCTCATTTTTCTCTAAGCAACCCACGTCCATGGTTTTCATGGAGGAGAAGCTAGTATGACCCACTTCCTATCTCTCATCCCCACCATCCAAAATCCATCTCAACCGTTAAAATCTACCACTTGGAGCTCTAGATCATGTTGGCGGAAGAAGGAAGAGGAGATCAAAGGTGGGTGCTTTTATTTATTGATTTTGTGATTTGAGGGCCCACATATGTGGGACCCATCATGTTGTATGTATAAAGGGAGGGACCATAGTGGCGGGGTCCCTCCCCTCCATCACACATGTCCTCTCTCTCTCTCTCTCTCTCTCTCTCTCTCTCTCTTTTTTTATTTTATTTTATATGATGATGTGATTGTGTAGCCCACTCGGATGGACCCCACCTTGATGTATGTCTTATCCAAACCGTCCAAGCCATGTGGGCTCTACCCTTTGGTGATGGAAAACACAAGCATCAGATTTACCCAAATTAAGTGGGCCATGACCATGTGAGACCCACCTTGATATATATTCAGACCGTCCGTCCAGCATCCAGGGACGCTGGAAGTGTTTTTTTTTTTTTTTTAGTGGAGCGTGAATAGATAATGGGGTGTACTTCCAGCAGCATAAAATAGTAATATATATTTATATAAGGTATTTGGGAGGACCGCTCATGTAGGCCCCACCTTGATGTACATATCAAATCCAGGCCGTCCATTCCATTTCTCAGACCATTTTAGGCGTTGAACCGAAAAATGAAGCCAATTTGACTCTACCGTTGAATCCCACTATGATGTTTTTGTACCCCAAAACACATCAAATATTGAGCTTGATGGGTCTGTCTTGATTTGTAGAAGACAGTGGGTGGAGTGGATTTTACTGATACGAGCCTCACCTAAGAAAAACCTAAGGAAAACAAATAATAATAATAATAATAATAAATAAATGAGAGAAAGAGAGAGTAGCAGCGCTGCTGCTGTTGATTGTCAAAAAGGATGCCAGCAGCGTCCTATTGCGTTTGACGGGCGGGCTGGGACCACTATCCCAGCTGTGGCCCCCACTTGATGTGTGTTGAACACCACACCGCGCATTCGGTGGGCCCCACTTGATGTGTGTTGAACATCATACCGTGCATTCGGTGGGGCCCTTTTCGTTGTAAGCCCCACTCTAAAAATCAGCTGTATGTGGTGCTCAGGTGGCCCACATCACAGGGAACGGTGGAGGATTGAACGTCTGCCATTGAAACCTTTACAGGAGTTTGGATCATTATGAAATTTGCTTTCCTTACCGATGGATTGGATGGAAGATAAACGTTATGGTGGCCCCCACGTGGGACCCACCTCTATGGATGGATTGGCCAGTGTACTCCTCACAGCTATATAGCTGATGTATTGTCAACAGCAAGTTCTGCGGGTCCCACACCAGCCTTCCAGTTGATGTGTTGACGTCAGCAAGTTTGGTGGGACCCATCTTGATGTAAGTGTTTTATATCCACTCCGTCAGTCCAGGAAGAGAACGTGGACCCCACCTTGATGCATGTGCTTCATTTCATGATGTCCATCTCGAGGGTCCCCAAAATGCATATATTTCTCTAAGCCGTTCATCTGTTCAGATCAATGAGACCCACCTTGATGTACCTGTTGTATAGGTGGACCCCGTCGTGATGTATATGTTTTATATCCACACCGTCCAGCATTTGGATGGTGGAAATCCACTGTGATTTATGTATTTTATTCCCACCGTCCATCTGGATAGTGGGGACCATAGTGATGAATGTATTATATACACAGAGTCCATCCATGAGACCACCGTAATGTATACATTGTATATCTAGCTCATGGGACCCATTTTGTGATTCATAAGGCCCACATGTTGTGTACGCAGGTGTAACATCCCGGATTTTCACTGTTTTGGATTTCCCAAAAAATCCTTGAAATTTATTTTTTATTAACTTATATTATTACTTACTGACCTTTAACACTCAACGTTAACTTATACACGAGTGGTCCTGTCTGGTCATGATAAAACCGAGTGCAGGCCGCCAAGCCAGATGGCCTGTTTACACTTAACAATAGCCTGTGTGGGCCACCCAGCGACCGAGGAGGGTTAGAAAAATCTAAAAATTTAGGAAGTCATGATCTCACTAGGCTTGTGGTCCATCGCAGACCCAGTGGACACCTTGAACTGGAATCTGACACTTGCCAACACCCCACCAATGCCAGAATTGGAATCTGGCACTTACAAATAAAACCGAGATACCAGACTTTCCAGCCGTCAGATTTCTTCCAAATTTACGGTGAAAGTGTAATGTATTTTTCTACGCTCGCCCACAAAATCTAGGTCCCGATCATGGTACGGTGACCGTTGATCGTGAATCGGACCCGTGCAACCAAACCTCATATCCGATCGTCCCCAAATTTTGTATGGCCCTTCATCAGGTCATGGGTCACCTATCTTGTAAGTTTCATGGCCAGAGGGCCACCAGAGGCACCCCAATCACCGAAATGGGCCCCTCAGGGCCATTTAAAGATCAGAACCGTATGCTCAAACCCCATACTCGATCATCCGTTTGTTCCCAAACTTTGCATGCCCTCTCATCGGGCCATAAGGCACCTACACACTAAGTTTGGTGGCCAGATGAGTGTTAGGGCCGCCCTAACACCAATAGGGAGTCCTAGTAGTCTATTTTGGAAAATTGTAGAAGCTTGGGGCCATTTGCACCAAATTTGACATTATAAAAGGGGTTTCTTTTGGGCACCCTTCTCCCCATACAAATTTTCCCTAGGGAAGGAAAGAGAGGAGAGAAAAGGGAGAAAGAAGAAAGGAAGAAGAGAGGAAGGGAGAGTGAAGGAGAGTGAAGGTAGGCCATAGATCAAAGTAGAGCCCAAGGGAGTCCCATCTTGCAAAACCCTACCTCTCCCTTAAGGAAATCCATCATCCACAACTGGGAGAACCCCCCTCCGCCGATTTGATAGGTAAATCTCTCATCTTCTTAGAAACCCCTCATGTTGAGGAAGGATTTACATGAGATTCTAACATGCAATGTTTTGCTTTAGGGATTCCAGTTAATCGACTCCGAGTTCGGCATTTCTAGGTCATTTCCAAGATCTCAACGAACCATACGTGCGAACTATTAATCTTAGGTGGCCTAGCACCGATTATATCATGAGTTTAATGATTTTGTTTGCTTGGATGAAGTATATGTGGAATTTAGAGAGACCTTAGGATTTGAGTGCTTGTTTGAGATGTATGAAATTGTATGTTGCTTACCCTTTCTTGTGATGTTGTTTGTGCCTCACTTGTTCGAAATATTGTGGATGACTATATGCTCATGCGTTGCGTGATTTTCTCATATGTTGTTGCCTATGATGTGCATGATGTTTGTCCATGTGCATTTGATTCCTTGAAATATTGGAAGTGTTCAACTTCCTCACCAACCCACACACTCACATGCACCTTGCTCCTGATAACGTACTATGCTTGCTAGGAATATTTGACTCGTAGGTTGTGATGTATGTGAACATGACATTTTTATGCTAATTGAAAATCTTGATGGTTAGCATGCTATGAATCAACATTGAACCCTCGGTCGGAAACATGAGGAGAGACAATAGTTCTATCGGTAGGACTATGCTAGGGCTAAACTCGTGAGTTTGGGCGGGTGTGTACGGGTGATAGTAGTTCGACTACATGGGTCCCTTGTACCCGATGTTGCTCGTTGCATGCTCGCCCGACTTGTGCGGTCTAGCCTACTATCTGACCAACCTTGTTTGTTAACTATGTTTGCTCACATATGTATGAAATCTAGAACACCCTACCGCCGTTGTAGTCCATTAATAAGGAATTGAATATCGATCCAGTCTCGTGAGCTGGGCATGGTGGAATGGGACACTGTGTCCGAGCTGTCGGCCTACGCTGGAGTGACGCACCTCCCCGAAGTGAGCGCTAGCGATCCCTTTCTCTCGGCACTCCCCATGTGCTTGAAGTCGGGGATGGGGAACCCGACGGGATCATGGATCGTGGGGTCTTGGCCTCGCAACTAGTTCATGGCATTTGATATGTAGGGTGTATCAGATTCCCTAATCTGCCGGATGAACGAACTTAACTAAGAACTCGGTTAACATTATCACTACATTGCATTAGCTAGGTTGGCGACACGGCAGTCGAGGTCACTCTGAGGGAGTGTTGGCATATGCGATCGTTAGACAAAGTCGCTTTAGGGAGAGTTGTGGTGAGGGCATGCATCATATCATCTATCATGCATATGCATTAATAAGATTAAATAGGTGCTTATGAATGACTACTTTTCATTAAATTCATAGTATAATTGATGTCTGTTGTAACTTACGACTAATAGCACCCAAAGAGTTGATCACTCACTCCCACTCTAGAACGGTATTTTAAAACACCAACCAGACTCGCTCATAGATGCAGGTGATGCCGAGTATGAAGAGCCCGGTGACGCGAGCTTCGAGGGGGAGGGTGAGTTCTTCTACTTCTAGATGAGGAGCGGGTCTCCGTCGGCTCGGTAGATGGGGTGTTGGATCGCTGAGTAGCAGACTCAGCCCTATTCTTTTAGACATGATATTTTGGTGATTTTTGTTGGGCAACGCCTTGGGCGACCCTTTTATATTCTTTTGGACCTGTGTGTGTGTATGTGTGTGTGTGTGTGTATATATATATATATATATATCTTCCATTCCAGTAGATTAGTTGTGGTTGTGCTTCATGTTCCAAGTAATTCCAGGCTGCGCATTTAAACCTGATTAATCGCATATTAATGAAAGAAAAACCAGTTATAAGTGACCCCGGGAACTCAGGAGTTGAGTGTATACCCAACTCCCGATTTTCAGGGCGTTACAGCAGGGCCCACCTGTCGTGTCGGCCTACTTGCTAGCTGTACATGGCCTACCTTGATAAATATAAGGCCCATTGTGATGTATTAGGGCCCGTGGGTTGAGGTCCATTGCGATGTATTTGGAGCCCATGGGTAAAGGCCCATTGTGATATATTTTTGGCCCATTTGGTAAGGCCCATTGTGATGTATTCAAGGCCCATGGTTGAGGCCTAGTGTGATGTACGTATGGCCCGTTAAGTTGTGTATGAATTCCTTGTATGGGTCACTCCTTGGGAGCAATGTTGGTTAAATGTCCACATTAATAGGCAATGATGGTTGAATGTCCACATTGTGACCTTTCTATTAGGCCTTATTAGGCCCATTCTTACCGATCCCGATTGTCGTGACCAATTGCCGATTTCGATTGACGTGATCGATTTGCCGATGCTGATTATCGATCGATTTTAATTGTCGTGACCGATTACCGATTCCGATTGACGTGACCGATTTACCGATTCTGATTATTGATCGATTCCGATTGTCGTGACCGATTGTCGATTCTGACTGACGTGACCGATTTGCTGATTTTGATTATCGATCGATCCCGATTGTCGTGGTCGATTGTCGAATCTAATTGACGTGACTGATTTGTTGATTCTGATTATCGATCGATTCCGATTGTCGAGTCTGATTGTATAGGCCGATTCCGATTGTCGAGGCCGAGTATCGAGGCTAAGTATCGAGGCCGATTCTGATTTGTCGAAGCCGATTCTATAGGCCATTTCCAATTGTCGAGGCCGAGTATCGAGGCCAAGCATGAGGCCTGCCCGATTTGTCGATTTGTCCATTAGGCGATTGTCAAGGCGTTCGAGATTACATGGCCATTTCCATTGTCAAGACCATTCCATTTTGCCATTTCCAATTGTCGAGGCTGAGTATCGAGGCCGATTCCATTTTGTCGAGGCCGATTGTATAGGCCATTTTCGATTTGTCGAGGCCGATTCCGATTTGTCGAGGCCGATTGTATAGGTCGATTCCGATTGTCGAGGTCGAGTATCGAGACCGATTCCGATTATCGAGGCCGATTTCAATTATCGAGGCCGATTCCGATTGTCGAGTTGTTAAGTATCGAGGCTAAGTATCGGCGGATTAATTTGTCGAAGATGATTGTATGGCCGATTCCAATTGTTGAGGTCGGATTACCGATTGTCGATTCGATTGTCGAGGTTAAATCGAGACCGGCGGATTCCCATTGTATAGGCCTTCATTTCAATTGTCGAGGCCGATTAGGTGAGCCGATTTCATTGTTGTCGAGGCCGTTGTATAAGTCGATTCCGATTGTCGAGGCTAAGTATCGAAGCCGATTTCGATTTGTCGAAGATGATTGTATAGGCCGATTCCAATTGTTGAGGCCGATTCTGAGTGTCGATTCTGATTGTTGAGGCCAATTTCGATTGTCGAGGCCAATTGTCGAGACCTATATGATGTATATGCGACTCGTGTTTGAGGCCCAATGTGATGTATATGCGACCCGTATTTGAGGCCCATTGTGATGTGCATTCAGCCCGTGTTTAAGGCCTAATGTGATGTATATTAGGCCTATGAGATGAGGCCTATTGTGGTGCATTTGAGGGCCAAGCAATGGAGCCCATTGTGATGTATCTTAGGCCCATGTGAGAGGCCCATCGTGATGTATATTGAGCTCTTGAGTAAGGCCCATGGTGTTGTATATTAGGCCCTTGTGCGAAGCCATGGGTCCACTATATGTTAGGATCTATGTGGGTCATTCCTTGGGGCAATGTTCGTTAAATGTCCACATTGTCGAGGCCGATTGTCGATGTCGATTATTGATACCAATTATGAGTATGTGATAGCATAGCATCATGATATATGCCCATATGCATCATTTGCATGTTCGTTATGAGATGTGATTGACCATCGCATATGTCATTGAACATGTTGTTATGAAACTCCCTGATAGGCCGAGATTGTCTCACATGACCGCACGGTATGCACGAGATTGATGCATAACTGGATTGTATGACTCATGCATCTAGCATTGTGTGTTGTGATTACTGTACGCCCTAGCGGCATCAGGGCCGTAGCCTCCACAGGTATATCGTGGATGGTCAGATGAGACACCAGAAATATGTTAATAGCATCGGACTGCCATAGATGGCCCTGGGTGAAAATCCCTAAACTTTCTTGGTATCAGAGGACGCCCCAACGTCGAGACCGAGTGGATATATATATGAGCGCATGAGGGCCGTATACCAGTAGGCCGCATCTCCCACTATGTCGTGGTCGGTTGGGAGGGGGTGTGGCCTTACTCGCCTGAGGGAGTAGGCGTAGCTAGGCTGAGTTTGACCAGCTCGTGAATGGGTCCGCTATCGACGTGTCAGGTAAATATTGGCCCACTACTAGCCAGGCGGATAGTGAGGTCTCTTCCACTTATCCAGTTGTGCGCTTGATAGGGCGGCAAGCTGGTATGGAGTGTACTAGACCCCGGTGATGATCCCAGAGAGGAACCGTACTGATATGTGGACTTATTGAGCAGGAGTTGATCATTTATTGATTCATTCACTATTCGCTCGGGTTGGTAGTACGCAACTATTTGTTATGTGTACTTCCGCAATGGACAAAATTTCAGTTGGGGCGCGCCACTAACCTAAGATAAGGAATTTACCACATTAAGTCTGACTATCCAAATTTATGTATGGGACTGGTTTGGATAGAAGTCTCTTGTAATGAACCTCATAGCCTGCGATATTACGTACTATCATCCCGACTCCACAATTCAGCATGGTCATTCCATTCACACCGCATATTGCATTACATCCGTAGCACATGACATTTTGAGTTACTATATTTCTGCATTTATTTAGTCTGGATACGGCTGACAGTATTCGTGAACTCATCAGGAATTGTATATTGCATTGCATTCTCGGCATCTGATATTTGGCTCTCTATGACCCTTAATTGCATAGCTGATTTGTATTGCGTACTCTAATATTGTTTGACTTGTGGACTTGTCAGCATTTCCGCTTTACTTTGATATCGTATGATTCATGATCTTACCAGTATTTTCGATATTGTATGATTATGGCGTTGTGTTAAATACTTGACACTTACCTTGTCCACATACTTACACCACCCTCTAAGCTTTCTATAAACTTATGCACGATAGATGCATGTAGGTGATTTTAGGTTGCAGCAGCGTGGAGCTTGAAGCATGTAGCCGTCTTCTGGAGCTTTGATTTTTGATATATGTATTTCCCTTATGCACGATACTTACACCACCTTTAAGCTTTCTATAAGCTTATGCACGATAGATGCGTGTAGGTGATTTTAGGTTGCAGCAGCGTGGAGCTTGGAGCATGTAGCTGTCTTCTAAAGCTTTGATTTTTGATATATGTATTTCGCTTTCAGCACTGTATTCAAATGTTTATATTAATGGATATGTAATGATGATGTTGCCTTTATGATTTTGGTATACTTGTAGTTATGCTTCATATGAGACAAATGTATGTTGGAAAATCCTCCTTGTCGGATCCCAGGATCGGAACCTGGCGTATGGACGCTGGGAGCCAAGAATGGAGTACTACGAAGGTTGTCAGCACCGGATTCGGCGATCGAAAATTTTGTGAACCTAGTTTCTGAGTTTGGGGCGTGACACTATGACTAGCCAACGGATCTAAGAATTACAAAGATACGGTTAGTTGTAAAAAGCTTAGGTTAGTATCGGTTGACTTGAGATTTCAAGGAGTGGCCACATTCTCCGTAGCGAGAGGAGCAATTTCCTCTCCATCAATGTCAGGTTCACTGCCAGCGACTCCTTGAGCCAGTAGCTCTTCCTTCCACTTCTTCGTGGGTCACTGTGCAACAGCCAACAGATTCAAATCTAGCACAAAGAGAGAAGTAATGTGGTTTTGTTTTTCACACCAATCCGGCCATCCTTGGTAGCAACTGCAGTTGGTTGGGATGCTCCAACGGCCATGATTGCTCCCTATAGAACAGTCCATTGCAAATTTGGCAGTTAGACTCTCAATTGAAGAGGGGATACCAACTTCTAAATTTGCTTAGCTCAATGGACCTTGCAAATGGAAGCAGTTCAGTATGGACTACTTACAGTTCCTGGAGGCAGAATTGCATCAAAGCGATCAACACCAAACATACCAAGGTTTGAAAGAGCGAATGTACCTACAAAATCCACAAGATGGCATTATGAGAAACATCCAATGGGATTTATCAAATATCAATTATGTGTGTGTGATTTTTTTAGAATCGATCACATAGATGGGAGAAGAAAAAAAATTACAGCAACATTCCATCTTCAACGAAAATGATTACCGTTTCATTTTCATTTAAGATCCAAACACCCAAACTTGAAATGGCCAACTCAAAAGCAAAAGGGATGGGCCTGTTTTTCTGCTTAAGCCACTGTCATACAGGGGCCAGTACACTGTAAGTTCACTCGTGAAGTGCATGGCATTTTAGTGAAGTGGATGATAAAATCTGGGGTAAAAAAGTGAAAGGTAGTGAAATTTATACCTTGGCTTGTATAATAAAATCTCAACCTCTCCCACTAAGTAGCAACATTTTAGTGATGTATTTACTCTGAATTGACCAATAGAGATATCATGAAAACTAATTACAAAGGTAAAAAAATCAGAAATATTCACCTGGCTTGGGTTGACTCAAAGGCTCAACCTCATTGGACTCAACAGTTGATAGATGTAATTTAAAACTTGTAGAAATAGTAAGGAATATTTAGATGCTATAAATACTACAAAATAAGATATTGCATAAAAAAGTTGCGCATGGCTTGTTGATTGGGAGTGTGTGCCATGGAATCTATATATTTAGATGCTATAAACACTACAAAATAAGACAATACACACACACAACAGATACATCTTGATCTATATAGCACTAACAATTTATGAGCTTAGTACAATTATTCTTTCTGTGTATTGTCCTGTCAACAGGAGCAACTGGGTTTGTTTTGGTCATTTTCCTATAAATAAGCATATGGGCCTATCTTTACCTTTACCGTAGTCACCAGATGTTAACAGCCAAGATGTAAATGCAGGCCAAGGACCAACCAGACAAAACCTGGAAAGCAGAGGATCAAAACGTAAGAGAGTGCCTTGTTAAGTATTACGACTTCTGACACCCTGATATATAGCTCAAGTGGTAGACTGACTGAAAGATACCTCGTTTCAACACTTGAGGTCTTGGTATTGATCCCTAGTGGGGGTGGCTAACAGTGAAGTACAGTGGGGTGTACTAACAAGCTAACAAAAAAAAAGTATTACAACTTCTGTGTCACTGGCAGATAAGGAGATGTTTGAACACAATAGCAGTACTAAGCTCATGCGTGGCTGCACATGGTAACCATGTGAGGGACATCTCAGCCACGCAAGAGGGTTATACCCTTTAGATGATCTGGTCTGAAAATCAGGCAGGCCACACATGCTGGAACACAATGGATGGTTTAGTGAAATTTGCCAAAGACCCACATTGAATGCACACATGTGGCTCACCAGATGACTGGACTAGCCTAATTTATGGGCCCGATCATCTGCATGGTGAAGCTCACCTGATCAACAGCTCATATATCCCACAAGCCAGGTGGCACTTATGGCCACATACAGAGGCACATGCAACCTTAGCAAATAGTTTTGGATGATAGTTATGGGAACAAATACCATAACATGAGAAAAATCCTGACACGTGTGTCACGAAGGAGATAGTTCTAATTTCATTAATAGCAGTCATCATAAATAGTTTTGTTGCTGAAGTTAGGTAGATAGGTAGCTAGCTAGATAGATAGATAGATAGAACGGTTACATCATTGTTACAGTCACGTAAACCAAGATCTGCTAATTAATTGGTCATACCACAATCAAAAGAAAAAAATGAATGCATTGGCAAATATTGAGTTGATGAATCTGTGCCTATAAAAGAGAATTCAAACAACCAAAAAGAAAATTAAAAGTCAAAAGCACTCTTTCTGCCGAATCAACCATGCAGGAAACTTCAGAAATTATAATTCCCAGCCATAGATCAACAAACATATTGGCAAATTTTTTGGCAGTTGAGTTGTACACAATGAGAATTTGTTTCAGTGTTCCTTGAAAGTTTGATGAGAATCGAGGACAGATGGTTTCCTTTCTCTTCTTTCTTTTTCATTCTTTTTCTTTCTTTTTCTTTTCTTTTATTATTATTATTATTTGTTTTCCTTTCTTTTGATGTACTGAAGTTAGGTTCTCAGCCTATCAATAGAAAAACTGTCACTTAAAACTAGCTTTTATGTGAGACATCATGAATTAACAAGTAGACTTCCAGAATGACACTGAACATCAACAAGGTTCAATATCTGCATGTTGGAAAGAAGGCCCAAAACCAGTTAGAGATCAATCAATATCTACAAAGGTAACATGTGCAGTAGCAAAGTATCCATCAATGATGAGAACCCTATAAAGAGATGAGATTGATTGGCATTCTAATTAGTTTCACAAGCTTTTAATTAGATCTGTTGATAAACTAATTTGGGAAATGTTCTAGCAGATGTGAACTTCTAAAGAAGAAATATTAGCTATGCATAGCATGTTCCATTAGGCGTGTATATGGGAAAAGCATCAGGATCTGATAAAAATCATTTTCCCTTCATGAACAATAGATCATCATCATCATCATCATCCAGAAATTAATAAATTAGGGGTCATAAGACAAGCTTCATTAGCAATAGATAGTAGTAAGAAAATGTTCACTTTTCCATGTTCAGATATCAAATTGGCATACATAAAAACTCATAAGTATGTGTCGATTACCCTAGTTTTCCTGTTTTCAGGCACCTCGAAAGGGCTGCAATGAAAATGGAAGCCAGCCGAACTCTCTCTCTCCTTTGAACCATGGGCAAAAGAAGGGGGGGAAATCCCCAGGCAGAGATCAAGATTGTGGGCAGTTCCTGTATCAAAATGGGAGAATAAGAATTCAGTTCATGGAGGCCTGACTTATGGTTGTTTCTGCTCAGGGTATCGTCAGATGCAGAAGTGTTGGAGGATGAAGAAGATGACAAGGACAACACTGAGCATGATTGTAGTTTCAAAGCTGACAGAATAGATCCTACAACAAATACTCAAGCAGGAGCTAGTGGAAGCGACATGATGGCAATTTATAAGTAATTTTTTGGTCCACTAATCTTGATATTGCTATGGTATTTACCTGATGTGCAGGTAAGATGCTAGCATGTGTGGCCACATTTTGTGGTGCAGATAGAGAGGCATTGTTTGTACAGAGCTTTACTAATTATACATTGACAAACATATACATAGGAAAGTGTTTTCCATGCCCACATAATGGGAAGTTTCACATTTTTGTGTGCCCCACACACAACTAATGGTGGGCACCCACATCCGAATCCTTCCCTATGGTGTGGCATACCTAAGTTTTGGGCCAGCCTAATTTTTGAGTTCCAGGGTGAGCATGAGGCAGTGTACCTGATGGACAATGTGGATCTCATTCACATTAGTTGGCATGCCTGCATTTTTCCACATGAGAGCTATGCTAGAGCAGTCCTAATAAAATGAGATTGTCATCCAAACTCTTCAATTGTTGGCCATCTACTGTATAGCTATGAGAGAGAGAGAGTACCTAATTGAAACCTTGTCCACTTGATGGATCATCTAATCTTCAGCACCTCATTTGATTCTCTTGCCGTCAATCCAGATGTTTGGATGCATGATGCCTTGCTCCAGATCAAACATTCCGTCCAACACCATAAACACATTAACTATAATTAAACAAACCACGACTTCATCAAAACCAGAATGAACAAGAAAAACACTCGAAAAACCAGTTGAGAAAACCAGCAATACCTGAAAAACCATATATGGGAGAGTTCAAGTGCATGTAGATATTCAAAATGCAAGACCCAATGGAGAATACCAGCAATACCCAATTTCCAAAAAGCCAGATATTAGAATATCCAAGTGCATGTAGAAGTTCAAAATGAGACCCAATTGAGAAGACCAACAATACCAAATATTCAAAGAACAGATGAGAGAGTCCAAGTGCATGTACAAGTCGGAAGGTGCAACTTTACATGAAAGGTTGCAGGCCGTGCTCTCTGTCAGCTGCAAACCATAAAATAGTGAAAGTTTGATCCTCTGTCTTGCATTCGTACTACACACTACATACTACAAAGGTTGAAATGTAAGCTTCTGAAAGTAGTTGTATTTTCATTGGAGTTGGGAACATCACTTATTACTCTCATTCCAAAGAAAAAAGGAGTGGGTCCTTGAGGGATTTCAGGCCAATCAGATTGATTGAAAGTCCCTACAAAATCCATGCTAAAATACTACCAATAAAGCAATAAAGCAACTGAATAGGATAGCAAATAGGTAGTTTCTAATGGACCATAACAACAATGAGGTGGAGGTGTGAGTAGCCCAGTGTGTTATGGCCTGAGACTAAATTATTCAGATGGGGACACATGAGAGCCAAAATTCAATGCACAGCGGGACTCACAAATTAAGGGTTGTGTATTAAGTAAGAAAACAAAAAATAATAATAATCAAGAAATGGAGTTGGATGTTTAAAAAACAATTAGTGCTGTTATTTAACTCTAGTCTCTTAGATAATTAATAGAGAAGAAGCTGATGACAACATCCCATTTCTATGAGTTTTTCAGCCTCCATGCCCACCTTCGTTATAGGGCAGGAGAATAGTTAAACTCATACAAAATTATGCAAATGATTACTCCTTTCTGCCTCCCGCTGGTTAGATGAACCAAATAAAAAATAAAGAAAGAATTCCACATTTTTAACTACATTTTAATTGATACTGGATTGCAAAATTGCATTCCACACCAAAACAGTGAGACATGTAAATTAATACATGATCCAATCGATTAATCAAAAGCCTACCATAAACTAAATCCAGTAAACAAATGTACAAGGCCATACCAAATTCAACAATTCAAAAATGAACAAAAAATATATATATATATACACTAATTTGATTTTCCAAGTGTAAGATTGGTGGAGATTAACTCAATGTTAAAAAATGACAAATATTATATGATTATATTTTACAATCGAGTTTCAATAAGTCAAAAGTTAGGATTGTTTCACCAATTTGATTTTGGGACTGTGAGTTGCCAATTAAAGAGACCACAACTTAGCCATATTGATCTCCAACATATATAGTACAGGCAGGGAAAACTTTCATGCAATTAGTTTTTGAAAACGGATGTTAGTAACTAGCATTCTAGAACAAAAGAACATCCATTTCAGTTAGTTGGTGAAGCAGATGGGATCTTCAAATTTTAGTACGCATTTGAACGGGACAGGCCAAGCTCTGTCCAAACTGATGATATGGAAAAACAGATGGACAGTGTGGATATAGAATAAATGCATCAAGGTGGGCCCCACGGTAAGGGCCACACTGTCTTGGGTGAGGTGGGTCTCACCTAATCCGCTCCCCCAACTTGAATGGCATTTTTGTTCTCACCCCAAACCTGCACCATTGCAGCATTTTCTACAAGCTGTTAGTTACTTTTAGTTTCTTAATCAGTTCACAGGTGGGCCACCTAAACATTGGATGTTGTTTTGGCCACAACACGTTCACAGCTGTTGAAACTGATGAATGGCCCAGATCCTATACACCTACAGCATTGACATGCATTGAAATTCACATATAAAATCTAACCAAAGGGCTGATTAAAAGCTAACCAAATAGACCCCAAGATTCCATTAAGTTCAGCTTGCTAGTGGACCCAAATGTCTGTCCAAATGAGAATGAAAATTCAAATACCAACCTCGTAAATCTTCTGCAATTTAAAGGAAAACCCAACTAAAATATATGAAAATTCAAATACCAACACGAAATCTTGTAATTTCATGAAGACACAGAAATAAGATCCCGGGAAGCTAAATTTAAAGGAAAACCCAACTAAAATATATGAAAATTCAAATACCAATGTCGTAACTCTTCTGCAATTTCTATAACTCTCGCCTTTTAGCCAGAAAGGAAAACGACCCACCTCGTAAATCTTCCGCAATTTCTATAACTCTCGCCTTTTGGCCAGAAAGGAAAACGACCCAACAGAAGAGAGAGAGAGAGAGAGAGAGAGAGAGAGAGAGAGAGAGAGAGAGAGAGAGAGAGAGAGAGAGAGAGAGAGAGACTCTCCCCCTTTTCTTCTTTTTCTTTTCCCTCCCTTCCTGGTTTTTTTTTTTTTTATAATGGCTTGGAGTCCAAAGTTTTCTTTTAGGTTTCTTTTTTATAAAAGTGAGTGGTGATGTGGACCAATGAGGATGGCAATCAGGGAATCCCTGTTTACCAAATAACAGAGGATCCGGACTCTTCGGCAAATATATCAATTGCTCGGATCACTTGCACAAACCAAGGCCCCACTTGCACATGCCAGGGACCTGAGAATACCACTTGGGTCCGAGGGGCACACAATGCCTCTTTGATGCCACCGAGAAGGGCAGATCCTGTAGATGATCATGCATTGGGTCTTTTCCAAAAGATCACAAAGACATCGACCATAGCCTGAAATAGCCAGTGCCTTTAAAATTTCAAAATTACTGCAAACCAAGGTGTTGTATTGTCCTGTGCCCAGTAAGTATTGCCCAATACGGACCTTATCCTCCAGGAATAATACAGCTGCATGGGTCATAAGGGGAGATCTGATTCCTTATTAGTGGTGAACAATTCAATTTGCAAAAACCCATCTGAAAACCATGCTGCAAAACTGCAAATCATTTTCTGATTGGTAAATTTCTGGCATTTTTGTTTACCCAAAACAAAGTGCTCATCTCCGTTGAGCATGAAGCAAGTAGCCAGGGATAATTTCAAAAGAAGAAAATGTTCTTTATTGATTCAAACGTTATACTTATGGGATAGGGATAGAGGAAGAGGAAAAAATCCGAACATTTCACATAGTACTTTTGATTGATTTACCTGTGTGATTTATTTCGTACCCTTCACTCGATGAGAAAATGGGTCAGATTCTACAGCAGCTATTTCATATGTGACTACGGGTCGAACCGAAACAAAATACTTTTTCTTGGTAGGTGTGATCCGTTGGACATAGATCCAATTTTTCCATTTTTTTTATTCATCCACAATTAGTTCTAAGAGGGCTATGAAGTTGAATTTTAAAATAACATTGGAGGTGATTTAGACATAGGGAATGGTATTAAGGTAATTTGAATTTATGAGCTTGCTTACAACCAGGGTTCAAATTTTCCCACACCCATGAGTTTTGTAGATTTTAAAATCTCTCTAGGGGCATTTTGGTCATCTTAATTTTTTTATGAGAAACGCACAACTGTTAAGTAGCTTGCACCCATGTAGTCTACACCCTCTCTCTACCTGTAGCCCGTGCATTTTCTATCTCCCACTTCTTCCAAAACACTTTCTTATTTTCTATCTCCCACTTCTTGCAAACCACTTCCCTTGAATAGACCGCTGAATTCTAACAGGGATGTCCAGAAATAACAAGGACCGAAACTGGAATAGGAAAAGAAGAACAAGAACCTTTGAATTGGTGTATGTGGAGAAAAATTGCAGTAGCAATAGATCATTATTACAAAAGAATGTGATGTGTGGATATATCTTCTACTTTTGGTATGAAGAACAGCAGACAACTCTGCCACTGCAGTCTCATGAAGCACCATAAAATCGAGCTAGCCATGGACACCACTTGCAGATTCCCTCCGATGCTCCAGAAGATAAATCAGGTTTCTATTTTTGAAATCTAGCTGTTAAAGAGTTCAGGGATACATAGGATACAGCTCTACTTAATCGGACATGCAGATCCCAGGTGTCTTGAAACGAGAGGACTAATGAATTTCAAAGCTGATTAAGAAAGATAATAAGCTTTAAAGGACCCAAAACTGCCATAAATATCACCAATAGTCCCCACAGGAGCAAGACCCATCTCTGAAATGATGGAACCGATTGATATCTCTAACAATAATCTCCCTCGAAACAATTTTGCATATGAACTTGAATGCAGTGTGGCAATCCCTGCATACTCGAAGGTTTTTCTTGACCCTAATAGGAGCCCCCGGCGGAGTACTGATCAGCCCAAAAGCTATGGCGAGCTTCTCGCTATGGTGGTAAAGAAGCACCTCCTTCTCACTTTGGTCCACATCATGAAGATCAATCTCCACCATGGGTACATATCCCGCTTTACTCATTAGATCACTCAGTTCATCAAGCTTTGCATAGATCTCTTCAGTCCTCGAATGGTTTCTATCCCCTACAATAAAGGTATGGACTTTGTCTTTCACCTCAATCCAACTCATCCCAGGCTCTTTCTTCACCTTGCTGTCCTTCATCAGTCTTCTAACTTCAGCAACATTTTCCCACATTCCCGCTGAAGCATACATGTTTGCAAGAAGCACATGGGTTCCTGACTTCTCTGGTTCGAGCATGAAAAGCATCTCAGCTGCATGTCTGCCTAATTCAAAATTCTTGTGGTTTCTGGAAGCTCCAAGAAGTGCACCCCATACTGAAGCATTTGCATCAAATGGCAACTTGTTTACAAGCTCCACCGCCTCATTCAGTCTCCCCGCACGTCCAAGAAGATCGATCATGCATGCGTAATGCTCTTCCATTGGTTCAATCCCAAATCGCTCTTCCATCGATTCAAAATACTGTTTGGCCTCTGTCACCAGACCTGCATGGTTACACGCACAAAGAACGCTGACTAAAGTGATATGATTCGGAATCACACCTTCTCTAAGCATCTGATCAAACAAATCAAGAGCCTCCTTTCCATGCCCATGCTGAGCAAGCCCACCGATCATTGTGGACCACGAGACAATCCCCCTCTCCGGTATCTTGGAAAAGGCACGGCCGGCATCCTCTATGCTTCCACACTTGGCATACATGTTAACGAGTGCATTTCCAGCAAACACATCCAACTCGAACCCCGACTTCAAGACATGAACATGAATTTGTTTCCCTTGTTCATATGCTGATAAATTCGTACAAGCATTGAGAAGGCTGCTACACACAAACCGATCAGGCCTCAGCTCCTTATCCAGCATTTCACAGAAGAGCTTCACAGCTTCCTCCCCTTGCCCACAGTGGGAATAAGCTGTGATCATAGACGTAAAGGACACAACATCTCCAAAAGGGCATTCCTCAAAAATTCTCTTAGCATCCTCTATCAGGCTACATTTCCCATAAGCATCAATGAGACTGTTTATTACATAAATATCACACCGAAAGCCTGATTTCACACCAAGCACATGGATTTGCTTACTAACATCAACTGACTGCAAGCTCGCAGTGGATTTAAGGATAGTAGATAGAGTGGTGGGGTTAAAGCTAAATCCTTCTTTCCGCATTTCAGAAAAGAGACAAATAGCTTCTTTGTCACCCCCATTTTGAGTATACCCAGAGATCATAGCATTCCATGAAATCAGATCCTTCTCAGGCATGGAATCAAAAATCTTTCTTGCATCCTCTATAAGTTCGCATTTTGAATACATGTCAACAAGCCCAACACCCACAACAAAGTCAGAATCAAAACCCATCTTGATTAGATTGGAGTTTATCTGCCTACCCAACTCTTTCATCCCCAATCCCGCACAAGCTTTAAGAGCACTAGATAGAGTGAACATGTTTGGAACCGCCCCTGATCCTTTCATCTCACCCATCAGTTCCAGTGCCCAATCATGATGTCCATGAAGAACACAACCAGCAATAACAGCATTCCACGAAACGATATCGGGTTGATTGATTTTCTCAAAAACCATCATAGCATCCTCAAGATCTCCTACTTTCCCATACATGTCAACAAGTGCATTGGCTGCGAATGGGTCCAAAGCATGCCCAAGCCGTATCAGGTATCCGTGAACTCTCCTTCCATGGTGTAAATCCTCTGATCCTGTGCATGCATTCAAAACACTCGACAGACTAAACTCATCGGGTTTAATTCCACTCACAACCATTTCCTGGAAAAGCGCCACAGCTTCTCCACTACGTTCATTCTGCACATAACTAGAAAACAACGCGTTCCAAGATACAACATTTCGTTCGGGAATTTCATTGAACAGTCTCCGCGAATCCGATATCTGCCCACATTTGGCATACATTGCAACCAAAGTATTTGCAACATAGACATCGGATTCAAACCCAGTTACAACAATAATGCCATGGACCTGCTGCCCCAGCTTCAAATCCAATGTAACTGAGCATGCTTTAAGCACGCTCGGGAAAGCAAACTCATTACACTTAACAGCCGACAGATGCATCTGACGGAAGGCCGAAATTGCTTCCTTCCCAAGCCCATTCTGGGCGTACCCGGATATAAGAGCAGACCAAGCGACGAGATCTGGGTGAGGAATTTCGTCGAACATCTGGTGGGCGTATCCAAAGACCCGGCATTTGGAATAAAGGTTGATCAGATGGTTGCCGAGTGGTGTGTTTTGCGAAAATCCGGATTTGATGATGTGGGCATGGATTTGCATGCCTAGGTGGATGGATTTGGAGGCGCCGCATTCTGCTAGGATCTTGGAGTATGCGCTGGGATTCGGGGAGAAGTTGGTGGTATTGATCAAGGTTAAGATTGCGCTAGTTTTCCCGCCGCTGGGATTTGAGGCTGTTTGGATGGAGTTGGTGGTGTTGAGTAGGGAATGGATAGGCTGTTGGGTAGTTGGTTGCACGATGCGGAGTCGCCAAAGCTTCATCCCCCCATGAGGTTAACGATTTGCTCTCTCTCTCTTCTTTTTTTTTTTTTTGGATTTTTCATTGTATTTCTCGGGGGCGCGGATTGGATACTGACCAAATCGAAGTGACGTCACCAAGCTCAGTGGACCCCACCATGATGCATGTGTTGTATCCATACCGTCCAACCATTTTTAGAGATCGTTTTATTGTATTAAAAAGAGAATGAGATAGATCTAAAGTTCAAGTGGACCCACCGCAGAAAACCATGGGAGCAGTCAGACCCACCGTCATAGCATTTATAAGGCTCTGATGTATTTTTGAGATCCAACTTATTCATGAGTTAACGTAGAGATAGATAAAGTGAAAACAAAAATATCAACTTGATTGGAAACTATTGTGGCTCTTAATAAGTTTTGAACGGTGGATGTCACTGTCCCCACTATTTTCTAGGGTGGATCCGCTTGAACTTTAGATCTATCTCATTCTCTCTGTAATGCAATAAAACGATCTCACTGTCAAGGTCAATAAAGTATCCAATCCACGCCCATTTCTTAGACAACCAATGTGAAATCCTAGCCCTCCCCTCCAGGTGAGCCCATCAATCAATGTAAAATGGGTCATGCACGGTCCTTCACTTGGGAGAACGATCTTGGCCTTTTGAAACGACCCTCGCTAGCGTATTTAGAGGTAGGCATCTGTCACGCCCCGAAATTCGGTACCCGAGTTGGTCAGACCTAACTCCGAATCTCAGGTCATGATTTAATATTAAACATTCACAACCACACTTAATTAATCTCATTACAATAACAACGTTTATCAAATACAATCTTTAACTATTACAGCCTAAACTCACTTCTAAATTCTTATTATACATTTTTTTTTCCATCGGTACAAATAAAAAATAAGTAAATTGATGATTGGATCTTCACTCCACTTTGCCCTTAACTAAACTCTAATGCCTTGAAACACTGTTATTTTGGGTACGAGCACAACCGCTCGTGGGATTTTATCCAACCAAATCTGAAATCTCTAAATTTATATCAAACAAATAAATAATAAAAGTACTTTCAAACAAATAAATAATAAAAGTACTTTCTTGAAATTCAAAACATGAATCAAAATATTGAATATTAAATATAACATTAATGTGATGCTAGAATCATAAAGACGTACTGAATGCTACACTATCATGAATTCAATAATAAAATTAAATAATCATCACGTCTTACAACACCGTACCTATGTGTATGATCATGTTACATTAACGCCCACACACTGGTACCTCATAGTGAGTGACTCATTTATATGTTAGCTGGTCATACTACTGCTCTAGTTGTACTTATGACGTATGTCCGTGCACACAATTGTACTTATACACCGTACACAAAGGAGACTCTGAATGATCCAACGAGTTTTAGGGTCTTTCACCCAAGGGACACGATTACCCTACTTGCTAGCTTTAGGGTCTCTCACCCAAGGGACACGATTGCCCTACATGCTGGCTTTAAGGTCTTTCACCCAAGGGATAAGATTGCCCTACTTGCTAATACCACAATTATTTTCTCATTTTTCATTATTTTTCCAAAATTCAGTAATTAGTTTAGATGAATGCATGTCATGAATTATTCTAAAATCAGTAGCAAAATAATTTAAACGTTTAAATCCCCATATAACAATGTAAATTCTATACAAAATGTACAGAAATTCAATGCCGTAAAAATTCAATTCCTAAGATTTATTGAAACATCAAGCTATTTTCTTTGTCTTTTAAAAAAAACCAAAATTTATAATCAAATTAATTAATATTATTTTAAATCAATTACTTTAACGTAGATTTAAGGTCTAAATCTTAACACCTGACTTCATAAATAAAAGTTAGATTAAAATCTAACTCTATAAGTTAATCACATTCAGTAAATGCTAAAATTTAGAAAAGTAAATTTAAGTATAAATGAATTTGACAATATTAATTTAAAGTCATTATGTAAAAAAAAATAATGTTTTTAAAAATATAAAAATCAGAAAGTTCAAAAATGGAAGAGAATTACCCATCTGATATTTGGACCGTCGATTTCTGGACTAGACTATACGCCCACGACCTACTTAACGTCGCATGCTAGACCTAACCCACGCTTACGCTCTCAACGAGTTTCTCCTACTGACGCAACACATAACATTAACTTACTGTCTACACTCGTTGGATGCGTGAGAAGTTGAGTTTCAGGACACCATCTACTAAAAGAAAATAACACCTAAGTGGTTTATTTGATAAATGGTTTGGATTTCAGGTTTGTTTATTTTACCATGGTCGTTTCCAATTAAGGCTTTTTACTGTTCGTGTTATTTGGCTAATATGGTATGTAAGATGAATCATTGTTTCACAATCGAAAATATCAACAATATAAACTTTTATTTCTAATTAATAATTCTAAATATCCTTTTATTGAAACTTTAATAATTCAAATACTCAAATAAAATATTATTTTTACTATTATTTAATTTAAGAATTTTTGTGAAATAATGTACAATAAATTTTTAGTTTCAATTGTAAAAAAATTTTTATTTTAAATAAACTTAAGTTTATTTAAATTTAATTTAATTAACTCTTCAAAATTTTAGAATTAAAATTTAGATTTTAATCTTTACAAAAATAAAAATTATTATACTGATTTCTATAAATAACATTAACAGTGTAATTAAATTATTATTTGATAATTTAAATTAAAAATTGTTATCTAATTATTTAAATCTAAATTCAGAATTTTATTATTATTTATTTTTATATCTAAATTGAATAAGTTTAAACAAGATATTAATTTGGACTTTGGATATTATTATTATTATATAAATTATTTGTTACAACATTATGTCAATATGAATAACCTTGTTTCATAATTGACTATCTAAATTAATGAATTTACTTTTACTTTTATGTTAAATTGTTAATGTTAACATTTACATAAATTTTAAAAAATAAGAAATTATATTTATTACAACTTTTATATATTATTAAATAAATATTTTCTATTTTGTTATTTATAACATAATTATATAAATAACATTAAATACTTATATATTAATTATGTATTATAATGTTATCTTATATATGTTTACTTTTATTATGTTATATATTTTGTCATAAATGCATTTTTGTTGTTATTTGTTTAATATATATAATAAATTATTATCTATTTATATTATATTATATTATTTAAAACTATATACTAAATTAATTAATAATTATATTATTAATATGTAATTAAATTTATGTTTAAATATTTGTATAATCTTCTGTTAAATTATTATTATGATAATATTTTATATATGTAAATATGCTAATATACTATTTGTGATCTTCTTCTTCTACTGTTAATTTATCATTTTTAAAAAAAATTTTAATTTTCATTATCAAAATCTTTTATATGATTATTTATATATCTTGTTTATATTCACATTTATTACATTAACATTTTTATAATTTTTTATTATATTATACATTATAATATCAACAAATTTTTTTTAAAAAAAATTGTCATTACCTTTTGTAACCTATAATTATATGGTATTACTATTATATTATTATAAAACATAATATTTATATTTTATCATACATTAATGATTTTATAAAATTTTCTTATTATATATCATATTAATATTGTTTTACATATTACATTTATATAATTTATATATATATATATATATATATATATTGTTATATTTTTTTATTTTATATTTATAATCATATTTGTTTATATATACTTATTAATCTTATTATAACAATATATATATATATATATATATATATTCACAATTCTGTATAATGTATCATCAATATTTTAAATAATTAATTATATATTTTGTTTGTACTGTAAAATACTATATATAAATGTAAAGTATTATAATTTATTTAGAATTTAATTTAATTATTATTTTTAAACTAAACATTTAAGAATTAATAAAATAATTTTAAATAAACTATTTATTTTATTCTGTAAATTTATTATATTTTATGTATATATAAATTATTTTAGTATTAAATATTTAAAAAAAAATAAATCATAAATGAGTAGATTCCCAACATAAAAATTTAACTGACAATAATATTTCTATGAAAATTTTAGATTAAATAAACATAATAAATAACTGAAAATGATAAATTTCAGGTTAAGATCACATACCTTAAAAGTCCGATGATCCGGCCCCGCTTTAATATCTTTCTTGATCTACAGAGCTTTCTCTATCTCCTTCTCTCTAATTTGATTTGATTGATTCCTTCGTTTTCTTTCTCTATTTTTTTTAAAAAAAAATAAAAGAGTGCGTAATGGAATGGAGGAGTGGGGGTTATGGGATGATTTCATTTAGTGGGAAGTTCGGCGGCCATTACCGTACAAAAAAGAAGGAAAGTGGAGAAAGTGGTTTAGTCGTGCGGAAGATTTAACTTTTTATTTTTATTTTATTATTATTTTTTTAAAGATATGGTGGGTCCCACTAACAATTATATAAATCTACTCCGTTCATCATCTCGCCCAGGCTAAGAGAATATATAAGGCAAAAAATGAGGCTGATCCAAAACTCAGGTGGGCCACACGCAAGTGGATGGTGGGGTTAGTTCCTACAAAAAAAAAAGAGTTGTTCTCGATTTATATTTTATTTTTTAACAACAATCTAGTGGTTAAGATCGGTTTAATCTCAGTGCACAGTTAATAGTTGATGTTGGCTAGATTTGGATTAGTTAATAATTAAACACGTAGTCTTAAGTATATGAGTTGAGAGAGTGCATTACAAATAAACTTATATATATTCTACTAAAATCATGTAATCATTAATGACATTAATTAATAGTTCGCACTAAACAAAACGATCACACATATCAATGGTCACAATTTGCATGAGCCGATAGATGCATGTGTTCATGGATGCGTGGATGTATGCATGGATCTATGTGTGTATACTCCAATGAAGGCAATTGTACATACATGTATGTGTACGCACGTGTACCAAAATCCTGGGTCATTACTGTAACGACTCGAAAATTTTCGTACAGTGGCTCGAGTACCACCTCGACCAGAAATCACTTAGGATTAAATCCTTTAGAAATTTGACAAAGTTAACTAAGTGCTAAACTAGATTAGCCATGAAATCCATTTGAAACGCTTTAAATACGATCTGCAAGACCCAAAACTTGTAGAATCATTGACGCTAGGTTACCCTAAAATCTAGGATCAAACTCATTACCTGATTGCTCTCGGGAGCACGTTGAAACTCCGATCAGGTCTAGACCGCATATCGGGAATCCGAATAATACGAAGTTAAGGACTTAGGACCGCCTCGCTGGACTTGACAACCATCTCGGAAATCAAATCCAGACAGTGTCCCACGGCTGTTCGCTTGAGTCCGGAACGAGGAGTGTGAAAACACTTAGTTTTCTTTACAAAATAAACAACTCAAATAGTAATCTGAGACTTGATACTTGCGGACATTTTGTAAGCAACCAGACCGTCAAAATCTAACCCAAATACACCTTCGGATCAGGAAAAATTTCATAAACATATCCATGTACTTAGAATTTCAAATCGAGATTCGCTGACCGTTGAACTGAAACTGGTCCGCCATGCGTGATCTGGGAATCTGACTGAAACAAAAACTTAACTCCATCTAGATCCAAGGCTGGTGAGCTTAAGTCCGACCTTTAGCTCAAGGAGGCCCTCCAGAAGTCCTCCGTTGAGCTGGAAAATGGTCGCCTTGGTTATAACCTAAGTATACCTTGACCATAAGTCTATTTTAATGTGTTTTTAGGCTATATAAAGACCTTAGAACCCTCTCTCTCACAGCCATATGAATTTGAGAGAAACCTTAGAGAGAGAAGAGAGAAAAGAGAGAGAAAGAGTGAGAGAAGTGGGAGAAACTCCCTACTACTATCCCCTGTCGCTACACAAGCTGCACCACTCCATTCTCATCGCTTTTCCGGCGATTCCGATTTCGTTTCTAGGTAAGAAACCCTAACCCTAAACTGTTTTGGAGTTGTAAAGGTTGTAGGTTATGAAATAGCTAACCTATTTCATTCTATAAGTTACCAAACTACCAAATACGGAGGCTTAGCAAACCTATCAGATTCGTTACGATTCTACGGTAAAAGGTGATGACTTTAGGTGTATAGGTTACGGTTTTCAACGCTTTCAATGTCAGATAATGATAGATTCATGATCTGCATGCAATTGCACATGTACAAAGTGTTGTCTGTATTCCGTTTCGATTAAAGACGTAGAATATGAAATTTTACATATTCTAGGTATTTGTAGAAAGTACCGTATACGTATAAATTTTGGAGATGTGTTTGCCATAATTATTTGTTGTATGAATATATTATATATGGATAAAATACTTGTTTGACGAAAGGATTCACCCTAATACATGTTTTGCTAATGTACACTATGTATGTTGAAATAATGTATTCTAAGTGTTTATGAAAATGCTTGTGAGAGTAAGTGTTTGGATGATGGTGTCTTAGGTAGGTGTTGAGATGAGATTCTCAACTACCTTAGAGATGTATATGATTTCCTCCATGTTGATTGTTTAATTTAACCGCTTACTTAGGAAATATATGTGTTTGTATTTCCTGTTTATATGGTGCTTTATAACATGCTTTATGACATGTTTATTAACATGCTTGAATTACTTTGTTTAATATGCTTTACTCTACATGCTCTAAATAAGGATTGATTGAGTTTGAGACTATGTTTATAGTCCAGACAATCGGTACCAGACTCGAGATCGTGGTTGAAATTCATTTCCTTACGTAGGATGTGTTTGACGAACCCGAGTCGTACTTCGGTTGGTGACAGTGGTTAGGCCACGCGAAGTGCTTATGCACTTCATGTCGTTCAGTTGATTGTGTGCTCGAGCTAGTCAGGCTCGTCAAGTAACCCGATATGTCTAATGTATGTTCACCATGTTTGGACGCTACTGCTTGAACTTAGGGTACCAAACTTACCAGTGAAATCCTGTTAACCATGGTACCTCGATCCGTTAAGACTCATGAGCCGGGCATGGTGGTATGGGACACCATGGTCGAGCTGTCGCCCTACGCTGGGGCCACGTGCCTCCTCGTAGTGACCAGTGAGCAACCAGACTCGTGAGCCGATTATAGTGGTATAAGACACTATATTCGTGCTGTTGGCCTACATGATAAGGTGATGGGGGAGTGGTATAACCATTATGTGTAACAGCCCTGACAATCCTTTGTAGTGACCTCGAGCATATTCTAAATTTGCGGTGAAGCGACGAGTTTTGCCTAAGTGTATAGAGTATAAACTAGGCCTATATCAGCGTAGTGATGAACCGTTAAAGAGGTGATGTGGGAGTGGTGTAACCATTGTGCGTAACAGCCCTGGCAGCCTTTACAGCGCCCTAGAACCACACTATCGTATGAAATTATCTAGGATTGACGACCCTAGAATGGATCATGTTTAGGAATGATACAAGGGAGGTACCTTAGTTTTCCAATCCTGCTGTTTGAAATGGACTAATAACAACTCGATAATCATGTTCATCATCACATTGCATGTGTCTGGAAGATATGAAGCACTGAGGGATGAAAGCATGCCACGAACGTAAGATGGTGTCACACGAGGGAGGGTGTGGTGAGGGCATCCAACATGACTGCATTCATACTTGCATTAATAAGAGTAGTTAGGAGTGTTTGATTATACTGCTTTATCATTACTGCTTGACTGAATTGATAACATGTTAACCTATGCTTTATTGTTCCACTGAGTTAGCTACTCACTCCCACGTTACGGGACGGTGTTGTACACACTAACCAGACTCTATCTTAGGTACAGATGAGGTGACGACTTAGGAGGCTGAGCCGGACTATGACGAGGACCAGGACGAGTTTCCATTTATGCAGTTTGCTGGTGGCTTTGACTAGACTGCCGGATCGACAAGATTTACAGAACTTATTTCCTTAGTTGTACTTTTGACCTTTTGTTCATAAAACAGAAAACAGATATATGTATATGGCGACTCAGATGGGTTCATACTCTGGAGATTGAATTTGGTTTTGTTTCTTTTACATACATATATATACAGTTTCAGTCTTCCGTTTGCCTTTATACAATTGATCTGGAGTATGAATTACTGTTTTGGTATAATCTCACTCATGTTTATTGCACTAACTCAGACAACATTTAATCATCATTATCTATGTTGCATAAGTGATGTTTTGTAACTCGAGAGTTGAGTCGCTACTCGACCCTCGAATTTCAGGGCGTTATAAGTTGGTATCAGAGTATGATTTTAATTAAACCGGACCTGAGTTATGTTTCCACGACGCACGTTGACGCAGTATAACTTAGGAGGGTGCGAGAATAATATAAAAACAGTCTTATGTATCCCAATTTCGTCCAACGAAAAAGTTCATTGAAAATGGACGCCGAAATCGAGTCTGTACTCAACCCTGGTCGCACGGTTCAACCTTAAAACATTCCTAGGCCATCTATTGACGAGTCTAGATCACAATTCACCCAATTCTAGTTGTTAAAAATCAGTAAAGGTCAGTCTAGATCAGAAATTTCTTGAAACCACCCGATCTGAAACAGAATGGAGTTATGGGCCTCCCCACTTAAATCTATAGGGACCCAGGGTAAAACCAAGGTGTATTTGGCACCTTGGAAGGTTGGGGAACACCACCCAATCGCGGCGGCTTAAGACGCCAGCAAAGCGGATGGATCCACGGGGGGCTGGGATCATCTTTTTTTTTTTTTTTTTACGTCACCGCGGCAGGCCGCGGTCGGGTTGGCCCACTAGGGTTGGGCCGGGCCTGGTCATGGTCGGCCGGACCCTTACACACGTTTGGTGCGTACAAAATTTTCAGGGGGCCCTATTTCTCTCCGGTTGGAGCCCCACTTCTCATTTCACCTTTCCAAACCCTCCAACTTGCTGTCCCCTCTCTCAAAACTCCCTTTTAATCGTCTTATCCTTCATTTTCGACCATAACTCACCCACATCCATCAATTACAGCAACCCTACCTTCCTACCCTTCCCCTTTCTTTCACATTTGAGCTCACACACCCCTATTTGAAGCTCAAAATTGTGTAACCTTCTAACCCATCCCATTTCTCCCTTGTTCCTTCTTCATTCCCTGTCATTTGGGTCTCTTCAACACCTGTTGGGATGGTAGTTCATGGAGAACCAAAGAAATCAGCCCCTTCTCTCTCTTTCCTCCATTTCTATGACCCTTTTCGAGTTGATTACGGTCATTTTCTCCATTTTCTCTATCCTCTTTCTCATGGGAAAGAGGAAAACTGCTGCAGATGAAGCTGGACCTAGCCGTCCAACCCGTTCGAGGAGGGAAGTGGAAGTTGAAGCTAGCCCTAGCACGGTTCGGGAGTATAGGTCGAAGCGGGACATAGATCCCCAACTTCCGATCAGAGATGCCCTTCCAATAGGCTTCGAATACGGTTGTTTTGTTGACCGTAAGATAGTGTTTGAAGCTCAAGTGGATGAGAGAATATTTGGGCTCCACCCGATGATGGACCGCTTGGTAGACATCGAGTGAGGTATTATATTTGAAGGCGAGTCTCCTGCATGTGAGAACACGGCTCGTGCCTTCTACGCCCATATCGTAGACCCATCGTTGGAGCCTCTTCAGTTCACGATCTCTGTGAGGGGCATAAGGCGCACAATTACTGTGGTTGAGATGGCGCAGATCATGAACATCCCACGTGGTGAAGTGCTTCCTAATGACAACTTCTCTAGGAGTGCGCGAGAAAGAGATCGCTACACGCGATACCTTTGTGGTCGACGTGTTTTTTGGACGAGAGGAAACTGTCTTTCGTCATCGAAGTTGACAGATGACTTCCGTCTGCTGCACCACATTTTTACATATAATGTGTATCCACGATCGGGTAACTGCACAGAGTGTACTCAATTGATGGCGGACTTCCTATACAGGATTGGACATGGGGACAACTTATGCCTGCCCATGTTCGTCCTATTTCAGATAGTCCAGGTCGTTCGATCTGTCAGGAATGACCTCTCGCTCCCATTTGGCCGCCTGATATGCAAGATGGCTCGTGATGTCGGCTATAGGCTTAACATGGAAGACCTTGCGCCAGTCCGGGTCATAAGTGAGGCTACACTTAACAACATGAAGATCGGCCCTCGACAACGGCAAGCCCGACTCGACAAGTCTGGAGATGAGTCAGATAGCGTTGGTGAGGAGAGTGTTGACCTCGAGGCAGGAAGCGAGGGAGGAAGCGGTGATGAGATACAGGAAGAGAAGGATAAGGCTCAGGATACTGAGGAGAGCTCTCCACCTGGTGCATAAGAGCCGGACGCTGCTCAGGCTGCGAGGGATGCACGCATGGTTCGCATTGAGGAGAAACAGGCCGCCCTACGGCAAGAGATTGGATAGGTTCGGGCTGAGCTTAGTGAGACCCGATCCAAGCTTGAGGTGACCGAAGCCTATATGAAGAAAAGTTTTAAGAAGGTGTCTCGCACGTTGAAGAATATCCTGTGCTGTGTATAGGACAAGAATGTTCCTCCTCCATCGCCTGATTCAGATGCCTAGGCATCCAAGTTATTGTTTTGGTAACCGCTTTAGGCGGTTCATGTTTTCATGTTAATGGATGTAGTAGTTAGTAATATGTTTTTGTAGTTGTTGAAGCTTGGTTGTATTAGCTCCCCTGCATCTTCTGGCATGATTCATATAACTCTGTATCCATGTATTGTGACAATTTTGGTAAATGAAAAGCATGCAGCTCTTTTGTTATGATGTTTGTGGAATGCTTAAGTGATTACGTATTGTGTTGTCATGCTTTATCTCACAAGCGATGTACCCTATGTTGTATAAGGCATGCCACAGAGATCTACGAGAAGCAAGGCACCCCTCTTGCTCACTGACTCGATGAACCAGACTCTTTCCCATAGGGGTGGTCCTAATGGCCCGGGTTCGCTCTCAATCACCTTCTCTTCTGTCCTACTCGGTGGATTGCCACCTTATACACCCCCGGTTCGTGAGCAGAACCGAGCATCCTCTTCGACGCCGTATGAGCCGCAAGCTACTCCACCTCCTGATAGGTTCGAGCAGTTGATGTTGATGATGCATCAATGCGAGAACCAAGCGGCTTATGGCCACTATTTCTGAGGCCTTGTCTCAGGGTGGGAGTACGACTCCACCTTCGACATCTACACGTCCTACTGAGCATACAGAGCCTCTTACTCAGTTTGGGAATGTGCCTCTGCCCACACCTATTGCGTATCCTACGAGAGATGTGGGTACTCACGGTCTACTCGAGCGATTCCAGCGCTTGAGGCCTCCAACTTTTATGGGTTCTCACAGACCCGAGGAGGCTGAGTACTGGTTGGATCGCGTCTCAAAGATACTGAGGATGCTGCATTGTTCTGAAGCTGAACAGGTTGAGTTGGTCGCCTTCATGTTCGAGAAGGAGGCTAGCTTATGGTGGGACATCATACTGCGGACCGTCGTAGTGGGTTATGTGTGGACTTAAGCAGCGTTTGAGTTCCATTTCCACGAGAAATATTACCCTCAGGCCTACCGACACGAGAGGGAGAATGAGTTTCTGCGCCTCAGATAGGGAGGCATGACAGTCACGGAGTATGAACATCGCTTTACTGAGTTGGGCCACTTTGTCCCGACTATACTTGCGGATGAGCCGATACGGATTCGACGCTTCATTGAGGGATTGTGACCTGACATCCGGTCGAAGATGTGCTGTGTCCGCATACTATCCTGTGCGGAGTTGATTCATATGTCCATCCAGGCAGAGCAGGATGTTGATCGGCTGACACGCTCCCATGGTGCTATGGTTATGAGACCACGACTAAATGTTCAGGGCAGGCCTTTCCTAGGCAAGAGGCCTCGTGCTGATTCACCTCCCAAGATCGCAGCGCCAGTGGCTCCTATGAGGCGCCCCATTGTGACCTGTACATACTGCGGGAAACAGGGTCATCCTGTTGGAAGCTGTTTTGCGTGGATGAGGGATAGCGGGTTCTCTCTGCCGTAGATGATTGATCGCTCTCGCCCACAGGCTCTATCGATTCCACCACTTCAGACGGCACCTGCACATCCGTCCTTCAGACCACCTGCACCTCACTTCAGGCCGCCTCAACGGCCCATGGTTCCACAGCCAAACTGGCAGCAGCAGGCTCGGGTACACTCACTTGTAGCTGAGACATCCAAGGGATCGGGCGTAGCACCTATGGCCTTCGAGGTTACTGCACATGTGCAAGGTACTCCAGTCTTTCTTTTGGTGGACACCGGGTCTACTATCTCTATTGTATCATGTGTTGCAGTCAAGAGGCTAGGCTTGGGGACTAGTCCTATGACTGGGTTGAGACTCCTTACTGCCACAGGGACTTTCTCAGACTCCACTACGATGTGTAGAGGTTGTTCGATAGACCCAGGGAGCAGGACAGTGACTGTCGACCTGTTGATCGCACCGCTCCATTATTATGATGTGATTCTCGGCATGAATTGGCTCGTGGAGATGAAGGTCGAGATCGATTGCGATACTCAGATCATGACAGCACGTGGACCTGACGGCACGGTCTTTACTTTCTCAGTGCAGGTCAGTTGGTATTACCGCATCAGTAGCTACACTACCCTATTAGAGCAGGTTGATGGTTTGACGTTGGGAAATACGCCTGTGGTTCAGGATTTTGCGGGTGTGTTTGTGACGATTCCTGGTTTGTCACCTCGGCGCGAGATTGACTTCCTCATTGATCTTACGCCTGGTGCGATTCCTATCTCATTGTCGACTTATCGTATGCCTCCATGTGAGATGAAGGAGTTGAGGAAATAGATTGACGGGTTGCTAGAGAAGGGCTTTATACGACCTAGTGTGTCTCCCTGGGGAGCACCTGTGCTGTTTATGAAGAAGGATGGTTCACTACGGTTGTGTATTGATTATCGTAGGTTGAACCAGGTCATGGTGAAGAACAAGTATCCCTTGCCCGGGATAGATGATTTGTTTGATCAGTTGAAGGGGACGAAGTATTTTTCGAAGATCGATTTGCAGTCAGGGTATCATCAGTTGCGCGTCAGAAATGAAGATGTGTAGAAGATAGCTTTCAGGACATGTTTTGGCCATTACGAGTTCCTGGTGATGTCGTTCGGTCTTACGAACGCACCGGCCATGTTCATGGATTTTATGAACAGGGTATTTCGGCCATTCTTATACCGATTCGTCATCGTATTCATTGATGACATCTTGATATATTCCACGAGTCAGGAAGAGCACGAGGTGCACCTGAGAGCGGTGTTGGATACCTTGAGGAAGAACCAGTTGTTTGCGTAGTATAAGAAGTTCAACTTCTGGCAGGAGGAAGTCAAGTTCCTGGGACATGTGGTGTCCAAGGATGGAATAGCAGTGGACCTTGCTAAGGTAGCCGCGGTTTAGGATTGGAAGCAGCCTGGCTCGGTTACCGAAGTGAGGAGTTTTCTTGGCTTGACAGGTTACTATCGACGTTTCATTCGGGACTTCTCGAAGATTGCCAGGCCGTTGTCACAGTTGACACGTAAGGATTTGAAGTTCGCCTGGAATGAGAAGGCAGAAGTAGCTTTTTAGGAGCTGAAGGACAGACTGTATTCCACCCCTGTGCTAGTATTGCCAGAGCAAGGGGTAAAGTACACGATATACACCGACGTGTCTCGCGTTGGTTTGGGTTGTGTCCTTATGCAGAAGGATGGGGTGATTGTGTATGCCTCGAGACAATTAAGGAAGCATGAGGAGAATTACCCTACACACGACCTTGAGTTGGCAGCTATCATCTTTGCATTGAAGTTTTGGAGACATTACCTCTACGGAGAGGAGTTCAAGCTTTTCTGCGACCACAAGAGCCTTAAGTATATATTCACGCAGCAAGACTTGAATATGAGGCAGCGCAGATGGATGAAAACCTTGAAGGACTTCAAGTTCGAGGTCTCCTACCATCCTGGTAAGGCCAACCTTGTGGCGGATGTGTTGAGCCGCAAGAAAGCGATTGCATTTGCAGCTCCGCTGATGATAGCTGGGTGAGATATGTTAGAGTTCGTGCGGGACTTCGAGCAGAAACTCACTGTGGAGGAGCCATTTGAGTGTGTCGCGCACGTTCGTGTACGGTCACTTATTGATGATAGGATCATCAAGGCCCAGAAGGGCGATGAGCGGTTGTCTGAGCTTCGAGAGTAAGCTAGCGACACCGAGGACTCCGAGTGGAGAGTTGGCACAGATGGGGGTCTACGATACCGTGGTCATTTATGCGTTCCTGATATTCATGACTTGCGACAGGAGCTCATCGAGACGGCCCGCAAATCGAAGCTTGTGATGCACCCTGGCAGCGCGAAGATGTACAAGGACATGAGACGGTCTTATTGGTGGGACGGTATGAAGACCCACATAGCAAAGTATGTTTCTCGTTGTCTGACGTGCCAGCAGGTCAAGACAGAACATCGCCGACCTCCTGGACTGCTTCAGCCCATGCTCATAGCTGAATGGAAGTGAGACTTCATTGCCATGGATTTTATATCGGGGTTGCCGAAGACGAGGAAGGGACATGATTCCATTTGGGTGATTGTAGACCGGTTGACCAAATCGGCCCATTTTCTCCCTATTAGAGTCACGAACTCTGCAGACGAGCTGGCTAGGCTGTACATCAGAGAGATTGTGCGTCTGCATGGAGTTCCTCTAGAGATCGTGTCAGACAGAGACACTCAGTTTACGTTTATCTTCTGGATTCGTATCCAGGAAGCGATGGGTGTGAAATTGAAGTTCAGTACTGCGTTTCACCTTCAGACCGACGGGCAGACAGAGCGGGTGAACCATATTTTGGAGGATATGTTGCGGGCCTGTGTCTTGGACTTCAAGGACAGTTGGGATGACTGTCTTCCTTATGCAGAGTTCGCATACAACAACAGCTTCCACGCGAGTATTGGCATGACTCCATATGAGGCCTTGTATGGTCGTCCTTGCAGAGCGCCACATTGCTGGGCTGAGGTTGGTGAGCGCAGTTTGATTGAGCTGAAGTTGGTACAGGTGACCTCAGAGAAGATCGACATTATCAGGCGTCGACTTCTTACAGCGCAGAGCAGACAGAAGAGTTATGCCGATACAAGGCGGCGACCGCTTGAGTTCGAGGTCGAGATCATGTATTCCTCCGAGTTTCCCCTATGAAGGGAGTCTTTCGGTTTGGGAAGAAGGGGAAGCTCACACCGAGGTTCATTGGTCCATTTCAGATCCTTGATCGAGTGGGTGTTGTGGCATATCGTCTCGCTTTGCCCACACCACTTGCAGCTGTACATGACATATTTCATGTATCTATGCTGAAGAAGTACGTTCCTGATCCTTCACACATTATCAGATGGGAGCAGGTACAGTTGAGCGAGGATGCTATATATGAGCTGCGCCCGACACGTATCCTTGACAGAAAGGAGCATGTACTGTGTAGTAAAGTGATTTCACTCGTGAAGGTACTGTGGACTCATCATACAGAGGAGGAAGCTACCTAGGAGACGGAAGTCAAGATCCGAAAGAATTACCCTCAGCTCCTCGAAGAGTACGAACATGTACTAATTTCGAGGATGAAATTTTTCATTAAGGGGGGTAGATTGTAACGACTCGAAAATTTTCATACAGTGGCTCGAGTACCACCTCGACCAGAAATCACTTAGGATTAAATCCTTTAGAAATTTAACAAAGTTAACTAAGTGTTAAACTAGATTAGCCATGAAATCCATTAGAATTGCTTTAAATACGATTTGTAAGACCCAAAACTTGTATAATCATTGACGCTAGGTTTAGAGCTGTGCAAAACAGGTCCGATCCGGTGGATTCGATCCGATCAGATTCGATCCGACCCGGTCCGACCTGAACCGATGGCCTGGATCGGTTAGGATCGGGTTGGGTAATCCAGATCCGAATGAATTTCGGATCGAATTCGGGTCGGGGTGGATTCGGACAGATTCGATCCGGAATCCGATCCGAATGGATCCGGACTGATTCGAACCGGAATCCGATCCGGAGTCATTTCCCTTTTCCCCTTTCTGCATAAAGAACAGGTATCCGCCGATAGATGATAGATGGCTGAGATGCCGATGAAACGCCGTTTCCCTTCAGCCAGTATATGCAGAACGGACTCCATATACTCATGTAAGAGTTCTATTTTAAATAGGAAATAAGGGTTTACATTACTTACATGAAATAGGCTTCCAGCTTTCGAGAAGAAAGAGCTATAATTTGACTTTTCTTCTTCTTCATCTTATTTTCTACCATTCAAACCAGATTTTGTTTACGTTCAGGGCCGTTTGGCTCGTGGAAGTAAATGACATTAGGAGAGAGCAGGAATGTAGGATTCTTTAACCCATGGACTATAGGCAGGTGTTGTTCGACTCACACCGGAGATGAAATTTGAAACCCTCCTTGGAAACACCACTTGGCAGATGGATTTTGTAAATCCAGCCTTGGAAATTGGTCTGGTAGAGTCACTTCGTCGTAATATCAATTGTTCCGTATAAGGGGAAGAGCAAAACCCACTGGTTGGTGCTCCATGGGCCCCACCATTATTTATGTGCTTCATCCATGCTGTTTATCTATTTTTACAGAATATTTTATTGCTTGATCCCAAAAATTAGAGGGATATAAGTCTCATGTGGACCACACATCGGGAAAACAATAATGATTGGATATCTACCATTAAAATCCTTTTAAGGCCCACTGTACTGTTTATTTGACATCCAATCAGTTGATTAGGTCATACATACCTAGATGAAGGGAAAAAACAAAGATCAGCTTGATCCAAAACTTTTATTGCCTTAAAAAAGTTTTTAATGGTCCACGCTCATTCAACACTGTTTACTGTAATGTGGTTCACTTGAGATTGGGATATATCTCATTTTTTGTCTCATACCCTATAATGATAAAAAAAATAGATGGACGGCATGGATGAAACACATACATCATGTTGAGGCCCACATAGCACCGACTGTCAGCCAAGAGGCTAGTGGCGGGGGAATAGCTAATATGTACCCTATCCGGCTCTCTGCAGCATTGATTGCGTCCTACCCCCCGCCCGTCTCTAGCCCTGAGCGAACGATTCTGTGGGCGGGCCCACCGTGATGTATCTGTTTATCCAAGTCGTTCATCCATTTTTCATATCATTTTAATCATAAATTAAAAAAATGAGGAACATCCAACGCTCAAATGAACCAAATCAGAGATGACTCTTGCATTTAATGCAACTGATATTTCAATCTTAATGCATTTAATTCAACCAAGCTTATTATTTGGTGTGGTCCACTTGATTGTTAGATCTACCTCAATTTTTTAACCATGCCTTAAAATGATATAAGAAAGGAGATGGACGGATTGGATAAACAAATACATAATGGTGGCCACGCCCACAGAATTGCCCATTTGAGGCTAGAGACGGACAGGGGTAGGACGCAATCTGCGTCCACTCTCTGCACAAATGAACTCGAACAGGATGGTGTACAAGCCGCACAGGCCCGAGTATTGTATAACTATTGAATTTTGATATAAACTCCACGTGCCTTTCCTCCTCTTCTAAATCCCTCATCATCATCTCTTTCTTCTGAAGAGCTGCTTCAAGAGCTCTGTTAGGAGAAAATGGCGCACCACCACCACCGTTGAAGAACTCGATCGCACCGACCACCAGCCACTGTGCTGTTTAAAATGCACTCTCCACAATGTGTTGCTTCTGTATGACATCCGGACCAGATAAACGGTGGGGCCCACCTAATCTTCGTGATGGAAACTTCTTCTTGCCACCATTCGACCATCTATTTTATTATTATTATTTTTTTTTATTATTTTTTTTTTTTAAATCTAGACTGATCCGAACTCTTCCCAATCCGATCCGACTCGGGTTTTCTAACCGAGTCGTTCTTGGATCGGATCAGAGAAAGTGTATTTCGGTTAGGTTCGAGTCAGGTGACCTGGACTCGGTACCGGATCGGATCGAATTCGGGTTAGGCCATTGAAATTTCGGATCGGCTCGAATTGGACCCAATCCGATCCGATTCGGTCCGATGCCCAGCTCTAGCTAGGTTACCCTAAAATCTAGGATCAAATTCATTACCCAACTGCTCTCGGGAGCACATTGAAACTCCGTATCAGGTCTAGACCGCACATCGGGAATCTGAATAATACGAAGTTAAGGACTTAGGACCGCCTTGCTGGGCTTGACAATTATCTCAGAAATCAAATCCAGACAGTGTCCCACGACTATTCGCTTGAGTCCGGAGCGAGGAGTGTAAAAACACTTGGTTTTCTTTACAAAATAAATATCTCAAATAGTAATCTGAGACTTGATACTTGCGGACATTTTGTAAGCAACCAGACCGTCAGAATCTGACCCAAATACACCCTCGGATCAGGAAAAATTTCATAAACATATCCATGTACTTGGAATTTCAAATCGAGATCCGTTGACCGTTGAACTAAAACTGGTCCACCACGCGTGATATGAGAATCTGACTGAAACGAAAACTTAACTCCATCTAGATCCAAGGCTGGTGAGCATAAGTCCGACCTTTGGCTCAAGGAGGCTGCCAGAAGTCCTCCGTTGAGCTGGAAAAGGGTCGCTTTGGTTATAACCTAAGTATACCTTGACCATAAGTCTATTTTAGTGTGTTTTTAGACTATATAAGGACCTTAGAACCCTCTCTCTCACAGCTATACGAATTTGAGAGAAACCCTAGAGAGAAAAGAGAGAAAAGAGAGAGAAAGAGTGAGAGAAGTGGGAGAAACTCCCTACTACTATCCCCTGCCGCTACACAAGCTGCACCATCCCATTCTCATCGCTTTCCCGGCGATTCCGACTTCGTTTCTAGGTAAGAAAGCCTAACCCTAAACTATTTTGGAGTTGTGAAGGTTGTAGGTTATGAAATAGCTAACCTATTTCATTCTATAGGTTACCAAACTACCGAATACGGAAGCTTAACAAACCTATCAGATTCGTTACGATTCTACGGTAAAATGTGAGGACTTTAGGTGTATAGGTTACGGTTTTCAACGCTTTCAATGTCAGATAATGATAGATTCATGATCTGCATGCAATTGCACATGTACAAAGTGTTGTCTGTATTCCGTTTCGATTAAAGACGTAGAGCCTTAGAGACGTTTATGATTAACTCCATGTTGATTGTTTAATTTAACCGCTTACTTAGGAAATATATGTGTTTATATTTCCTGTTTATATGGTGCTTTATAACATGCTTTATAACATGTTTATTAACATGCTTGAATTACTTTGTTTAATATGCTTTACTCTACATGCTCTAAATAAGGATTTATTGAGTTTGGGACTACGTTTATAGTCTAGACAATCGGTACCAGACTCAAGATCGTGGTTGAGATTCATTTCGCCACATAGGATGTGTTTGACGAACCTGAGTCGTACTTCGGTTGGCGACAGTGGTTAGGCCACGCGAAGTGCTTATGCACTTCATATCGTTCAGTTGATTGTGCGCTCGAGCTAGTCAGGCTCGTCAAGTAACCCGATATGTCTAATGTATGTTCACCATGTTTGGACGTTACTGCTTGAACCTAGGGTACCAAACTTACCAGTAAAATTCCGTTAACCATGGTACCTCGATCCACTAAGACTCATGAGCCGGGTATGGTGGTATGGGACACCGTGGTCGAGCTGTCGGCCTACGCTGGGGCCACATGCCTCCCCGTAGTGACCAGTGAGCAACCAGACTCATGAGCCGATTATGGTGGTATGGGACACTATATTCGTGCTGTCGGCCTACATTGATAAGGTGATGGGGGAGTGGTGTAACCATTGTGTGTAACAGCCCTGACAGCCCTTTGTAGTGACCTCGAGCATACTCTGAATTTGCGGTGAGGCGACGAGTTTTGCCGCAGTGTATAGAGTATAAACTAGGCTTGTATCAGCTTAATGATGAACCGTTAAAGAGGTGATGGGGGAGTGGTGTAACCATTGTGCGTAACAGCCCTGGTAGCCTTTGCAGCTCACTAGAACCACACTATCGTATGAGATTATCTAGGATTGACGACCCTAAAATGGATCATGTTTGAAAATGATACAAGGGAGGTACCTTAGTTTCCCAATCCTGCTGTTTGAAATGAACTAATAACAACTCGGTAATCATGCTCATTATCGCATTGCATGTGCCTGGAAGATGTGGAGCACTAAGGGATGAAAGCATGTCGCGAACGTAAGATGGTATCGCACGAGGGAGGGTGTGGTGAGGGCATCTATCATGACTGCATTCATACGTGCATTAATAAGAGTAGTTAGGAGTGTTTGATTATACTGCTTTATCATTGCTGCTTGACCGAATTGATAACATGTTAACCTATGCTTTATTGTTCCACTGAGTTAGCTACTCACTCCCACGTTACGGGACGGTGTTGTTCACACCAACCAGACTCTGTCTTAGGTATAGATGAGGTGACGACTCAGGAGGCTGAGCCGAACTATGACAAGGACCAGGATGAGTTCTCATTTATGCAGTTTGTTGGTGGCTTTGACTAGACTGCCGGATCGACGAGATTTACAGGACTTATTTCCTTAGTTGTACTTTTGACTTTTTATTCATAAAACAGAAAACAGATATATGTATATGGCGATTCAGATGGGTTTATACTCTGGAGATTGAATTTGGTTTTGTTTCTTTTACATACTTATATATGCAGTTTCAGTCTTCCGCTTGCCTTTATACAATTGACCTGGAGTATGAATTACCGTTTTGGTAAAATCTCACTCATGTTTATTGCACTAACTCAGACAACATTTAATCATCATTATCTATGTTGCATAAGTGATGTTTTGGAACTCGAGAGTTAAGTCGCTACTCGACCCTCGAATTTCAGGGCGTTACAATTACAACATCGGACCAAGTGGGATCGGATTTGGTCTAACTCAATTCGGTCCGAAATCTAGTTTAGCTAACCTGAATCCGATCCGATTCGATCCGAGATCGAGTCCGAGACATATGACTCGATCCGATCTAACACACGGTTGGCATGACCTGAACCGAGTCCGACTTGGTCAGAGAACTCAAGTCGGATCGGGTCGGGTGTGATTCGGATCAATTTTTTTAATGGTAAAAAATCATTATCCTCGTTGCTATTTTCGGTGTGGTCCATTTGAACTTTAGATATGATTCCTTTTAAAAAAAATATATCTAAAATGATCATGGAAAATGGATAAACAGTATGGATATAATAAATATATCATTATGGGGCCCATCTAACGTTGATATCATTTGAGCCGTTTGTACAACTCGGAGCTCGAGGCGTTACAGCCGTGAACTATGCACGACCGCTGTAAGCCTGTAAGGTGTTGTTCAAGAAAACACTAAAGTTAGCAAGTTATGTAGGTCTGATCATGGGATATATGTTATATCCAAACTGTCCATCCATTTGGTTAGTTCTTTTTAAGGCTTGAGACGAAAAATAAGATAGATGTGACTATCAAGTGGACCACATTGGAAAAATCAATCTCAACTGCTATTTGTGGTGTGGTTCAGATGATCTTTGGATATGATTTATTTTTTGGATAATACTCTATAATAATTTCTAAAACCATATGAACAGTGTAGATATAATAAATACATCACTGTGGGGCCCATATAACTTTGATCTCCTTTAAACCGTTCGTACAACTCAGAGCTCGAGGAGCGTTAGTGCTCGTCTTCACACGACATGTGTGCTAACAAAAACAAGTCTGGTCATGGGATATGTGTTATATCCAAACCGTCCATCCATTTGGCGAGCTCGTTTTAAGGCTCGAGATGAAAAGTAAGATAGATCTGACGATCATGTGGACCACACTAGAAAAATCATTCTCATATGCTATTTGTGGTGTGGTCCAGATGATCTTTGGATATGATTTATTTTTTGGATAATACTCCATAATGATCTCTAAAACCATATGAACGGTGTAGAAATAACAAATACATCACTGTGGCCCATATAACCTTGATCTCCTTTGAACCGTTCATACAACTCGGAGCTCGAGGAGTGTCAGTGCTCATCTTCGCACGCCACGTGCCTACAACTATAGACTATGGGCTACACCACAGGATGCAGATTGCATACTACCCCCGTCCGTCCCTAGCTTCGAACAGGCAGTTTTGTGGGCGGGCCCACAGTGATGTATCTGTACATCCAAACCATCTATTTCTTTCCTAAGATTATTTCAAGGCATCAAAACAAAAATGAGGCAGATCCAACGATCAAATGAATCACATGAATGAATATTTCTTATTATTATGGTACATGAAGGAATCTTTCTTATTATGGTTAGTAAACTCTTTAGGGGCCCACCGTGAATGCGTTCATCCACGCCATTCATTCGTTTTTCCAAATCATTTTAGTGATTGAACCCAAAATTGATGCATATCCAAAGCTCAAGTGGACCATACCATAGGAAAAAGGTAGAATTATTGATAAGAACTACTTCGGATCGGGTCGGGTCGGGTCGGGTCGGTCCAGATTCATTTGGATCGGGTTTTCAAATCGGATCGGTCCGGAGTGACCATTACTCGATCTTGAACTGAAAAGAAGTCGGATCTGAATGACCCTACCCAATCCGCACCGATCCAGGCTGTCGGTTCGATTTGGAACAGGTCGAATCGGGTCGGATTGAGTTGGATCCACTGGATCGGGTCAAATCTGCCCAACTCTAAGCATACCTCACGCACCAGGAGCCACAAGGGTGGAATTGTCATGAGATCCACCCCGTCCATCAGGTGCGTTGCATGATGTTTACCCTGGAATCCAAAAATCATGACCCTCCTAATTAAAGGAAGCCACAGCCTAGGAAAAAGTTGGGATGAGAGCCCACAGGTAATTTTGTATAGGGCCCACCTTGATGTTTTTTATGCCATCCATTCTATTAATCTAATCGGCTTCTTCACGATGAAAGAATTACCTAAAAAACAGTATTCTCAGACCTAGGTGGGCCAAGAAACGTTATAATGGGCCCTATGAGTGTTATAACCGTGAAAATCATTATCACTCTGTGGTCCAGTTGAACTTTGGATATGATTCATTTTTGGACTCATGCGCTAAAATGATCTCAAGAAATGATGAACAGTGTGGATATAATAAATACATCATTTTGATGCCCATGTAACTTTGATCTCCTTTAAACCGTTCGTACAACAGGTACCCACACACCAGCTAGATCGCCGGTGGCTGGTACATCAGCTAATCCGCTTCCATCTGAAACACATAGTCTCGAGCTTTCAATCTGTAAAATTGGGCCCCATGGTTCAGATCCAAGCGGTGGATATCATAGGTGGCCCCTCAAGATGGAAAAGATCCCAACCCTTCAATACACGTTCCAACAACTAGAAAGCTAAAAAATAAAATAAAAAATACAGCATGACAACAACGGTCCCCATTCAACCAAAGAAAGCGATATCTATTTTACAGCTAGCATCTTCCCACCATCGGGAATTTTTGCACGGGCCATCCATGCCGATGCCCACCGTTTCGTCGGTGTCGATCAATGGCTGATGGTTCCCAATCGCACGCATGAAAAGCGGAGCAAAATGCAGGAACCCTTGGCAAAGTTAGCGCGGCAGGAAGTGATACGACTCGTAATAATCCTATGTTAGTTTTGAACCATTTTCTAAATGGTGGTGGCTCATCAAACGCATTCATGCCATAGTTATAATGCAATCTAGACTATCCAAATCGCTCAACAAACCAACGAAGCATAACCGAGAACACCACGGAAAAGATTCCCAACAATTTGATTCTCGTTTAAATCGGGCAACTCACTACTTTGCATTTAACCATCCATTTGATAGTGACTAATTATACTGCCAGGGATTGCTTGGTCCGGGAAACGTATGGGCTACTCCCGCTGCCACCAGCCAATGGCGGGTGGTCGGTGCTCCTTGGGCTACACCATAACGTATGTGTTTCATCGATGCCGTCTATCTATTGGTATAGATCATTTTATGATATGAGACCAAAAATTAGGTATATCCCAATCTAAAGTGGATTATATTAAAGGAAAGAGTGTTGAATGAACGTTTACATTAAAATTTTTTTGAAAGCTATAAAAGTTTGGATCAATATGATCTTTTTTTTTTTTTTTTTTCCTTCATCGGGTCTGCACGACCTAATCAATAGATTGGATGTCAAATAAACAGTACAGTGGGCCTTAGGAGGATTGTAATGGTGGATATCCAGTCACAGTTGTTTTCCTGTGGTGTGGTCCACCTGAGATTTATATACCTCTAATTTTGTTGATCAAGCCTAAAATTATCAGTAAAAATGTACGAACGGAATGAACGAAACATATAGATGATACATCATGGTGGGCCCACAGAGCACCGACCACCAGCCACGGGGCTGGTGGCAGGGGGAGTAGCCAATCCGTTTTCGTTGGTCAGAGTGATTATAGAGATATACTCCATCTACATATGGGCCCACAGTTTGGATGGTAGGGATAGCTCTACGTCAGCGAGACATTCGAGCGGGATGGTTCACCACAATTCATTAAATCGCGCGGAACTAACAAAGTCTGCGGGTTTTAGAATGCATCCGAAGCAGCCCTACAGGCTACAGCCCAGCATTTTGGCGGGAAACCGTTGTTCCCCGCGCTTTTCTTCCCGCCAGAAGACCGTCCTCTTCTCGTCACCAGCAGCAACCTAAATTTCGAAGCTCTCCATCTTTCATCCCTCCCTCAAAAAATCCCCGAAAAACAGAGATAATGGACGCTTTCGGCGGTTTCTTCGTCGACGAGAAAGCCGTTCGTGTCGAAAACATCTTCTTAGAATTCCTCAAGAGGTCTGCTCTCTCTCTCTCTCTCTCGCTTTGTATATTTATATATATGGCTTTAATCGCCCATTCTCCTTTCTTTTTTTCAGTTTCAAGGCCGATCCGAACTCCGTCGAGCTCTTCTACGAATCTGAGATCGAGGCCATGAAATCGAAGGAATCGACGACAATGTTCATTGATTTCTCTCACGTCATGCGCTTCAATGACCTCCTCCAAAAAGCCATCTCCGAGGAGTATTTGAGGTGACTGAAACACCCTTCTCTCATTTCGATTCCTTGCTTCCGTTTTTCCTAAAAGGAAAAAAAAAATTACGATTTTTTGTCTTCATACAGATTCGAGCCGTATTTGAGGAACGCTTGCAAGCGGTTTGTAATGGAGCAGAAACCGACATTCATAGCGGACGATAACCCTAACAAGGACATCAATGTCGCCTTCTACAACATTCCTCTCTTGAAGAGGTGAATATGATCCTAATTTTGGGGCTTTTTGTGTTTGATTCCATGTTTTAAATTTTTTTTTTTTTTTTTAATTTGGGCTTTTATTTTTATTTTTGCAGATTGAGGGAACTGACTACAGCTGAAATCGGGAAATTGGTTTCCGTAACTGGGGTTGTGACACGGACGAGTGAGGTCCGGCCAGAGCTTCTACAAGGGACCTTCAAGTGCTTGGAATGCGGTTCCGTCATCAGGAATGTCGAACAGCAGTTCAAATACACCGAGGTGCGTTCAACTCCATTCCTCAAAAATTGCAATTTACTGATTTCCGCCCTTTGATATGTTGGGATGTTTTATCGTGCTGTGCTGTGTGTGTTGGGACTGTTGTTCTTGCAGACTGCCATATACATGGTCTGTCACGGAGAATATAGTCATTGGACGATTCTGATAATTCAATCACTGTGATTTTCATCAATTGAACATGGAACATTGCTCAATTTTTCCAGGCCATTAATCTGATGGTCACCACAGCCCGGGGGACACTGTAGATAGACTAGAGCTGTGGGCTAGTCTTGTTCAAAATCACTTAGTACTAAATCTAGAAGTATTTGGACAAGCTCACCACTTGTGTTTGAAAATTGAAAATCGGTGCTCCTCTTGGTAATTAGGAGCCCAGGTGGGGTCATTACTCATTAGAGAAGATAGAGGACTTGCTGGTAAGTTCTCCCCTCCTGCTAGAGGGCAGGCGAACATTGTTGAGGCCATGGCTATTCCTGAATGGTCAAGGATTTTTGTGAGTGAGCCATCAGGGCCTCTTCTTCTCAAGTCAGTACATTGGGAGATATCCCTCATCTTTTACTAGATTGGTGAATTAGTCTCTAGGTTAAACATTTCGTCTGTCTAGGTGTGTTGAGAGGCTAATCATGTGGCAGGCATTCTCGCTGGGGAGGGTGTGGATGCATGCCTTTTTGGTATCAGGAATTCTTTCCCTACTGGATGTAGTTCCCATTCTCTTTTCTGCAAAGTTGTTGCTTTAAAATTTTCAAATGAAAAAAATTGATAATTAATAATGACTTTAAATTTAAAATATATTAACATGGAAACATTTGGTAATTGGACTTGCTAGATTTATTACTCAACTTGAAAAACTTGACAATGCTCTACGGAAATGAATTTCTCATTTATTCACTCAAAGTCTAATCAAGTTGATTCCACTTGGTCTGGTTTTGATTTGAAAACAAATTTTTGGACTACAATTGATAATATGGGTCCCAATATGGATGGCTATGCGCCAACTCCCCAGATTGGAAGAACCTTAATCTTGCATAGTTAGCTGACAACATAGACCATCAGAAGAGAAATACAGCAACAGTTCACAATCAACCAAGAAAAAGGTCAAATACTATATAGCTAGAACTTCCAATCTGGGGGATTTCTGGTGCACGGGTCATCAACGGTGAGACCCATTGCACTAATAGTTTGGATCACTGAACCATGGGACCCACTTTATAAACCGAAAACCTGAACGATACCGTACTAACTTTTGGCCTGAACATTTTATGATTGTATAATTGTTTTCCGATAGCTATTCTTTTTTTCGGTAATTAATGATGTTGATTTTTGATGCAGCCTATAATCTGTGTCAATGCAACATGTCAGAAGCGGAATGGTTGGGCATTGCTTCGGCAAGAAAGTAAGTTTGCCGATTGGCAAAGGGTTCGGATGCAAGAGACCTCAAGTGAGATACCAGCTGGCTCCCTTCCACGGTCCTTGGATGTCATCCTCCGCCACGAGATTGTTGAGCAGGCTAGAGCAGGAGATACGTAAGAGAAATACTAAATTAATTGGAATTCCACATTTTCCTGAAAATTTGTTCTCATTTCAATGCCTTTGACGTCCTTTGTGGAGCCTTTTCTGGGTACTCTGTTGCCCGTGACAGTTATTTAATTTGGTTTGATGGTCTTTTTTTCCCTGGCTTTTGTAGGGTCATCTTCACAGGAACAGTTGTTGTCATACCAGACATAATGGCATTGGCTTCACCTGGTGAGAGGGCCGAATGCCGACGAGAAGCATCTCAGAGACAGAATGCTTCTGGTGGGCAGGAAGGTGTTAAGGGTCTTCGGGCATTGGGTGTGAGAGACCTATCATATCGTCTTGCATTCATTGCAAATTCAGTGCAGGTCAGTGCCAATTGCACTTGTGTTTCCATAGGCACCAATGGCGATATTTCTTATTGGTCATCTACAGATCGTTTATTTGATGAAGTCTATGTCCAGGTGTCCAATGGTAGAAGGGACAGCGATGTTAGGAGCAGGAAGAAGGATGCTGATGAAGATGACAGCCAGCAGTTCACGGTGAGTTCTTTGACTGTAGGCTCTGCTTTTATTTTTAATTTTTTATATTATAGTATGTGATTCTTCTCTACCGATTGACATGTTAAAGAAATGGGTGCCATGCTTTCAAGTTACATGATTCACTGTCTTTATTAACGGATGACATTTGGTCAGAAAATCACCTGAGGGTTGAAACTAGACAATTATCTTTGAAAATCGATAGACGACTCTCGATGCCCTTGGTGAATGCCTTTTAATAAATAAACAAGCTTACATAGCATCACACCACTCATGAGTTATTTAGTGAAGCCTCAAAGTTCAATAACCCAACTCATCGTTGAGGTACACAGATGTCTGCCATCATACGAAAAGGTTAAAAGGGCATGCTCAGGTAATTGGCTGCAAAGAATAGTAGGGAGCCCACTGAAGGCACTGATACAATGTTAAAGAATGCCTTTCACATGACAGCATGATCATCCACAAACACAAGTTAATTATTGCTCATTGCCTAAAAGTGGACTGGTTTACGCTTCAATGGAATAAGCATATCAACAACCAAAAGGTGGATGCTTCATTCGTATATGTGACCTGATAAACATGTCAACCACCATTAGAACAAGCTTTCTATTCATGATAATGCCATGTGTTGATGTTTGTTAATACATTAAAACATATCCATGATTTTGCAACAAGGCACAGTTTACTAGTTTCACAGGACTCGCGTAATAAGAACTAGAGTCTGTACTGGGTTGGTGCACGGGTTGCAGTAGTCTTTCAGAAATTGATTATCTTTGCCTTGCAAATTTCCCTTTTTTATTTGTGCGGCAGGCAGAAGAGGTGGATGAAGTACAGAGGATGAAGCATACCACTGATCTTTTCAATAAGCTTGTTGACAGCATTGCCCCCACTGTTTTTGGTCACAAAGATATCAAGCGAGCAATCCTGCTTATGCTATTGGGTGGAGTGCATAAGTTCACTCATGAAGGCATCAATCTAAGAGGGGACATAAATGTCTGCATTGTCGGTGATCCTAGCTGTGCAAAGTCTCAGTTCCTCAAGTATGTCTGTCAATCTAATGTTCTTTTAGTTTTCCAAACCATGTAGTATGTGCTTGTTTCAGTATAATCTCATCTGAGTGGAGATGCTTCAATTACAGCATTTGTATTGAGATCCACTTCCTCACTCTCTGCTTCGTGTCCATGGCAAATTCCTTAGTCTGATTTGCCTGTTTGCTGCTGAATATGAGGTTTAGTTGGTATGGCTCTTTTATTACTATTATTTATTATTAAGTAATGGACTATCCATTATGCAGGTATACCGCAAGCCTAGTTCCACGGTCTGTTTATACATCTGGAAAATCCTCCTCTGCAGCAGGGTTGACAGCAACTGTGGCCAAAGAGCCAGAAACTGGGGAGTTCTGTATTGAGGTAATGGCGTTTACTGGTTGCAATTCCTTTCATCTCAAATCTTTTAGAAAATAAATTTAATATGGTCACTGCAAATAGATCTCAAGTTTCCCAAAGCCTTTTCTTTAACGATGTTTATATTGCATTTTCCTTAGTTTCACCTTTGTTTCTCCCATATCTTAAGTTTTCTGGAAAAAAGGAATTTAGTGCATCTCCTAGTTATGTTTCTGGAAATGTTTTGTCTACCCTAATTGATGTAGGACCATTAACCACTTGCTCTAAAAGCTCGAACCGTTAGCCCAGTGTGAAATGCACATTAATCACCCCCTGTGAGGAGTCTCGAACACGAGACCTCTCCCGTGGGCCCCAAATCACATAGGTCACCCACCTTGAGTGTGTCCCCGCATCTCACGGGCTATCCCACTCGAGCCCGATGTGAAAATGTCCCTGCATTAATTACCCCCGGTGAGGAGTCTCGAACACGAGACCTCCCGCTCTGATACCAATTTGATGCAGGACAATTAAGCACTTGCTTTAAAAGCTCGAATTGATAAAGTATGGCGAATTAATCCTTTTATCTCATAGCCCAGGCCCCACATCGCATGGGTTAGGACCTCAGCCGAACTCCCCTCGTGAGCCCCAAATTACATGGGTACCGCCTCACACGGGCCATCCACCCCGAGTGTGTCCCCGCATCCTACAAGCTACCCCACTCGAGCCTCATGTGAAATGCGCATTAATCACCCCCAGTGAGGAGTCTCGAATACGAGACCTCCCCCGTGAGCCCCAAATCACATGGGTCACCCACCCCGAGGATGTCCCCGCATCCCACCGGCTACCCCACTCGAGCTCGGTGTGAAAATGCTCCTGCATTACTAACTCATGAACAAGCTATGGAAAACCTTCCAATTTGTATTTGGTTGCCTAGGAATGGAGTATGGCTTTCATTTGAATCTTACATTATTTAGTACCTAGGTTCTACTTGGCTTGTTGATTTTGTGGAATAAGTTATTTTCATCTGACATAAAATTGGACATATTTGTGACATGGAGATCTCAATTCTCTAGTTTTAGATAATTGGCTGATTGCCAACCTAAGTGAACTTCTTTTCAACCAATTGCAGGCTGGTGCACTAATGCTGGCTGATAATGGCGTATGTTGCATTGATGAATTTGATAAAATGGACATCAGAGACCAGGTACTTCTTTTTCCCTTACCAGCATTTGCATCTCCAGCAAGTTTCAGTTTGGAGTTCTGACTTTTTGTGATTAAAGGTTGCCATTCACGAGGCCATGGAACAGCAGACCATAAGCATCACAAAAGCAGGCATACAGGCTACACTAAATGCTAGAACATCCATTTTAGCAGCTGCTAACCCCACTGGTGGGCGATACGACAAATCGAAACCACTCAAGGTGAAAAATCACAGCACAAAAAATCACCTATCTGCCTGTAGTCTTATGTGATTTAGAAAATGGAAGTTGATCCTTGCCTTTTGTTTTTCAGTACAACGTGGCCCTCCCTCCTGCCATTCTTTCAAGATTTGATCTGGTGTATGTTATGATTGATGAGCCGGATGATAAAATAGATTACGACATTGCACACCACATTGTGAGAGTTCATCAGAAGCGTGAAGAGGCACTTGCTCCAGCATTCACCACTGCACAACTGAAGCGTTACATTGCATATGCTAAGACTCTGAAACCCAAGGTTTGTTTAGTTTCCTTTCAAATAAGCTTTGTTTTTCTGAGACAAGATTGATTCTATTGTTCCATCCACCTGCTAACAGATATCTAATTCATGCAGCTAAGCTCGGAAGCTAGAAAAGTGCTGGTAGATAAATATGTAGCTCTTCGCAGAGGTGATACAGCTCCTGGAAGTAGAGTTGCTTATCGAATGACAGTTAGACAACTGGAGGCATTGATCAGGTTGTCTGAAGCCATTGCCCGAAGTTGCTTGGAGCCCCTGGTATGTTAAGAAGAAAGGAAGTCCAAAAAATCATGCTGCTTTTCCTTGATGTTTTTGTCCATGCATGGATATGACTAACACAAAAGGGGGTATAGAAGGAGATGCATGTACTCTGGTACCAATGTCATGTATGCGGATTAGATTCCTTTCGGCTCAAAGTCCATTCCTCTCCTTTGAATCCAATATTTGGGTTGTTAATAAGAACTGGATTGTTATTAGTCTCTGAAAATTTGAACCCCTCATGTTGTTGCAATCATGTTATTCATTAGCTTCCTGGGTGTTTATAGGTGCAGGAAAAACATGTACTTGTGGCAGTGAGACTGCTACAAACATCCATAATCAGGCAAGAAGATTTCAGCACATACACAATCAGCTTTGTGTTCATCTTATGTCCATAGAATTCATGGGTGTTTTTTTTTTTTAATCTACTTATAGTGTTGAATCAAGCGAGATTGATCTGTCTGATTTTCAAGAAGAAGATGGTGGTGAAGGAAATAGAGGCACTGATCAACACGATGCTCCTCCACCAAGTACAGCCGATCCAGGACCAGCTTCAGAGAATGGAGGTGAGCCGAAAGTCTAATGTCTTCGTTAGGGGGGCATTTGGATTGTTAGTTACTTTACATAAGCTACTTGTGCCTTAAGTAGCTTATTTTGGTTTCTACTTATTCAATAGATTAGTATGTTCGGTAAATAGCATGCTTATCAACCAAAAAGTTAAAAAGTATGTTTGATTTCCAACATCATGTAAGTACTCATTCCTCAAGTTTGCTTGGTCCATGCTTAATATCCACCATCCATCATGTGGCCTAACTTTTGATGTGGACCGTTTATTATGTTGGGCCCACCTTGGCCCCATCTTCAATGCGAACTGTCCTTTGTGTGGGGCCTACCTTCAACATGGACCATCCACCTTGCGAGGCCCACCTTCAATGTGGGCTATCCATCATTTGGGGCCCATCTTGGATGTGGGTTGTCCATCATGCAAGCCCACCTTTATTGTGGACCGTCCATCATGTAGGACCCAATTTTGAAGTGGGTCGTTCATCAAGTGAGACTGACCGTCCTCATTTTGGGCCTCCTCGATATGGGTAATTTATCATGTGGGGCCCACCTTTAATATCCACCGCCCATCATATAGAGCCCACCTTTGATGTGGACCGTCCATGTGGGTGCCACCTTCAATGTGAGCCGTCCATGCAGGGCCCACCTTGGATGTGGGCCATTCATCATTTACACTTTTGATGTGGGTCATCCATCATGTGGGCCCACCATCAAAATAAATTGTTCATCATGTGGGGCCCACCTTTGATACGGACCATCCATCATGTGGGCTCCACCTTTGATGTGGGCCATCCATCATCTGGGGCCTGCTTGGATGTGGACCATTCATCATTAGGGGCTGGCCTTTGATGTGGACCGTCCGTTATGTAGGACCCATCTTGATGCGGGTCATCCATCATGTAGGGCCCACCTTGATGTGGGTTGCCTGTCATGCGGGACCACCTTCAATATCTACCACTCATGTGGAGCACACCTTTGACATGGGCCATCCATCATGTGGGCCCCACCTTTAATGTGGGTCATAAATCATGCGGAGCTTGCTTTGGATGTGGACTATTCATTATGTCCACTCATTATTAGGGGCCTACCTTTGATGTGGACAATCCATTATGTGGGCACACCTTGATGTGAATCATCCATAATGTGGCCTCCACCTTTGATGTGGACCATCCATTTTGTGGACCCCACCTTTGATATGGACCATCCACTATGTGCGGCCTGCCTTTGATGTGGACCACTCATCTTGTGGAGCCTCCTTTGATATGGACCATCCATCACATGGAGAGAAGTAGAAAAGCTAAGAAGTTCAAAAAAAACTAAAAAAAAACTTGTGGAGAAGTAACTTTCATCACGGAATTTACTTTTAAATGGTGCTTACCAAACCAACTTAAAAACGTTACTTATTGGGTGGTATCCAGATAGGCCCTTAATGTATCCAGCTCCAGCTTTCTCACTGGAACTAATATTATCTTTCTGATATTGTAGGAAATGGAGAAGGGCCTGGGAGTCAACAGAAGAAGAAACTGGTAATAACAGAAGAGCATTTTCAGAGAGTTACTCAAGCTCTGGTGATGCGGCTTCGTCAGCATGAGGAATCTGTAATGCAAGATGGTATACCACATGCACCCTTGCCATCTCCGTTTTCTTTCCTATTGCCATCTTTGTTTAGCTGTCATGATGACCTCTAGTTCATGAAATGCAAAACTATTGTCAACCTAGAAAGTTCCGAGTCAGATGAAACTGGCTCTGGGGTAACTGATTGGCTACTTCAACGCTTACAAAAATAAGCGCAACAGTTGATCTTTATTAATTCACATGCATGTACACAAAACATCTGCAGCCTCACTAATTGGTTCACAGACTAGGGCTGAAAGTCGGGCGGGTTCAACCCGACCCACCCGTGACCGACCCAACATTGGGTTGGGCTCGGGCATGATGCATCGGGTTCGGTCTCGGGCTTGGGCTATATAAACACCAACCCGATAAAACTTGGGTCGGGCTCCGGTTGAAGTCTTGGGTTGCCTGACCCAACCTGAACCTGATCGATATATAAGTTACCTATAAATTATATTTGAGTACGGATCGTCTGTGTTGAAGGCACAGGAAATTCCAGTGCTGTCAGATTTCATTAGTCTACGTCATTTTTTATGACTCGAGCATAATAAGATATGCCGGATTTCTCTCTACCAAATAGATAGCGTGTTACACAACACGACTTTTAAAGCAGTTGTCCTATATTTTAGCTTGTTTATTTAGAAAAAAAAAAGTGAAGTTCTTTACTATTAATAACTACATATATAATTAATAAAATCATACGTATTAAAAAAAAGACGTATATTGAAAATATAATAGACTAATATGATAACGAAAATATTATCATGTATCCACCTGACCAACCCGACCGAGCCTGCTTGGGTTGGGCTTGGGTTGAGAATTTCCAACCCGAGGTTGGGTTGGGTTGGGTTGGGTTAGGATTGAGGTATAGGAACCTTGGGTCGGGCTAGGGTTGAGCACCAACCCGACCCAACCCGCCCGACTTTCATCCCTACCACAGACAGGCACCATATACCAAAAGTTTATCAAGGAATGATCGCCCACACCCACTGCACGTAACATTCACATGCAACCCAGATGGCATTCCAACATCTACAGGTGGGACATTCAACCTATGCATAAGATGGGTGGCCCCACCATGAAGATCACCTAGTACAAATATCAGGCTGAGAGCTGGTACAAAAACAGTAGACATTTTGAATCAGACCTGCCAATGGTCTTAGTTCAACATACCGGTCTGGCCTGCCCAATGAGTAGAGCAGCCTATTTTGCACCAGGTAATCTTCATAGTCTGGACCACCTCATGCACGGCTCTGATGTCCCATACGTAACTTGTCGGCATGACAACCCATTGCATCAATGATTGTTGGTGACCATGCCTCAAGTTTGTTTCACCAAGCATAGAATTATAGTAATACATCATAGGTGCATACATATAAATCTGAAGTATACCAGGTGATGGAAATTTGAGGACTCAAATCTGCCCAAGAGTGGACAGAAGGGATGAGGTGAACAATTTCCACGTTAAACGGCATATTCATTTATTATAAAAAGAGAAGCTTGTGAACGCTCATTGCAGACTGTTTATAACCCAATTTTAACTTAACAACAATCTCGACCCTTCAATCTAAATCTTAACCATCATTAGAATAAGATAGAAAATGACCCTAGTTCTAATGAAGAGTTGGTAAAATACTGCTAAGCTCCCATCATGGTCATGTTCAATGTTTGGAAATGAGTAATAATTCGTTTTATTCTCTGCAGTGATGATCTTGGGCTTGTTGGAGTGTAGTCAATAAGCTATCAAATACCAGTTTTGTGAATCCGTGGCTTGTCTATTTTTACAGGAAGTGGGTTGGCTGGTATGAAGCAGAAGGATTTGATTGTTTGGTACGTGGAACAGCAGAACACCCAAGGATCCTACAGTTCCTCAGAGGAGGTGGTGGAAGAGGTCAAATGCATCCGGGCCATCATAGAGGTAAAAAACCAACTGAAGATCGCAAGAAATCAAGAGCATCAATTCTCTACCATAACTGAAAAAAACTAACTGATCTTACATTCACCTCGCAATGCAGAGATTGATACAAAAGGAAGGACATTTGATTGTTATAGACGATGGAAGGAGTTCAGCACCAGCACCAGCAGCTGAGGGTGAAGAAGCAAGGGAGCCGTCTTCGTCTAGTGAGAGAAGGATTTTAGCTGTGGCTCCGAATTATGTTATTGATTGAAGTAAACATGATTAATCTTGTCCGCTTATTTAACAACAAGAAATCATGCTGCAATTTTAAGCCCTACTGCTCATGATCTCTACTAGCTGCTTGCTGAAACCTTGGTCCATTTTTTAAGAAAATCCGAAGAAGCAAATCCTATTGTAGCAGTTGTCAGGAGGTTGTCTTTCTTGTAATGGATGTCTTGGTTTGTCTCAAAGTAGATTTGAGTTTTTGAGTATGGAATGTTTTGGATCATTAGAATGTGTCCTTCCCGTTGAATTGAGGTGGTTCCGTTGATGGAATTGAGTTCGTTTTCCTTCGATGGTAACTGTTAATTTGCAGATGCTTCCGAGCATCTTGTGGGCCAGGATGTGAATGGGATATTATCTAAACCAGGCTGCTGATGAACCCCAACTGTCTGATCAGGGGATTTAGCTCATTGACTATAGTTTTTGGACTGTTGCATATATATATATATATATATATATATATATATATATATATATATATATATACACACACACACACAGGGAAACGCTCGCCTATGAATACGTAGTACGAACTTTTTTGAGAACCCATCATACGTTATTTGGATCCAAAATCTGAACCGTTCATGTGAAGCAGCACCTCGTGAAACCCCCCGACCCAAGTTTTACTTTGATCTACAACTTTGATGGGCCATGAAATATAGAAACTATTTCCTCCCTTGATTTGCATTTCTCTTTGCTATGGCCCACCAGAATTTTAGATCAGGGTGAAAATTTCTTTTATAAGGTTTCATGGGATTCCGCATCACATGGACTGTTCAGATTAGACACTCATGGCACGTGTGCAAAGGTGCGTAGGGGAGCATGACTATATATATATATATATATATACATAGGCATGCTCACTTTCTTACGTGAGCGTGCGCACCTTTGCACACGATCTACCCTTGAAACCTCAAAAGCCCAACTTTCAGCCCGATACAAAACTCTTGTAGGCCATTCAAAAGGAAACAATTTCCTCCTTGATTTGCATTTCCTCCCAGCCCAGCCAGCAATTAGTAATAAAGTAACAAGTTAAAGAAAAAATTACAATATACGGACTTATATCTGAGCTATGAACACACATAGCTAATGTGCGCGCGCACACACACACACACGCCTTAGAAACTCTAATATAAATACCTTTGTACACTTCATATTAGAAAAAAATTACAATCAAACAAATATACTATAATTACAAAATTATCCATCTAATTGCACTTATATTCTAAAATTGCTGTAACTCTTACTTTTATATACATGGTCAAAGAGTTAACAAGGAAAATGTCACGCTTACCTACTTTTGTAGTAATAAAGAACATGGACAAAACTACTTAATGTGGAAGTGATCCACCCCATCCATTAGGTTCCCTGCCATCGGCTTGTTACAGGGCTAAAAAATCAAGCGGATTCAACACAAATGCAAGCCACACCAAGGAAAACAGTTAGAATGGGAAGCCCCACCATTAAAATCGTCCAATTTTTGTGTGGGGTTTTCCATGGTGCGTATATACCATCCAATCCACTCATCTGAAGTACTGCACTAGGATAAATGGAATCCCTGAAATTTACGACATCATAAGACTCATGTGAGTCACACATGCACCTTTATCTATATCTACACACACTTATTAATCTCCTTAGCGGATTGCGTCCTACTCCGCCTCGACAGTAATCCGTCCAGGCAGGGGTTCTATGTGGCCCACCGTGATGTATGGGTTTTATCCACGCCGTCCATCTATTTTTCCAGACCGTTTTAAGATATTAGCTAATAAGGCAAATTCAATGATCAAGGGGACCACACAACAAAAAGCAGGGCAGTGGTACTGACAACCATCGTTGAAACCTTCCCAGGGGCCACCGTGATGTTTATTTGTCATCCAACCTGTTCATAGGGTCGTATAAACATGAATAAAGGAAAAAACACAAATATCAGCTTGATCCAAAACATCTCCCTTGTTTGGCCTTGATCGAAAACATCAGGCCAATCCAACACTTAAAGTGGGCCACCCCATAAAATTACACCTAAAGAACCTCTAAATTCACAACGGAATACCGTGATTTTTTAATGATTCTTTCATCTGATGAGGCAGTAGGCACAGACAATTAATCCAAGCATTGTGCAGATTATACATCGATATCTACATCGTGTATAGAGGGTACTTTGCGTATATAGTCAATTAGAAGATTAATAAGTGTCTTAATGTAATTATCATTTAATATAATTACTAAAAATTTCCACTAGATCACTTTAATTTTCCCATATGTCACTGCCCAATGGGGCCCACACGGAGTGGTCTAATGATAGGAGCCGTCCATTTTATGGGCACTATCTTATATAGACACCATAAGAAAGTTATGCTGAATGGACGACAGTGACCATCATCGTCTACATATGCATTTAATATAATTTAAAACATGAAAAGAAGATTTTCTATGGGTCGCATCCAACACTAAAACTCAAAGGTTAGGATCATTACTGAATGATTATGAGAAAGCAGCTTATTTATATAGTAACAAGAATATGGACAGTTCATATCATTGGACCGTCTTAGCATGTGACTGACTTGAACTGTCCACAGACACTTCCTACCATAAACAAACACTCAAGTGAAATTCATCCACAGATTGTGATGGCCCCAATCATCTGTTCAACTTAATTAAGTTTCTTAAGGTGGGCATTGATTATAGCATAGGCAGGGGCCCATGTACGTCGTGGACAGTTCTGATCATCTGATCACTCAACATGTGGGACCCAGTACATGGTCACATATGCTGGATCCCGAGTTCCAACAGAGGAAAAAGAACCCCATATATATCCAAGTCAGGCATAAAAGAAGATTAGTGATAATAAGATACTGAAAACACTAGCTATGAGAAAGGAAAGAAGACATCCATGCATAGAAAGAAAACAGTAACCCAAAGAGAAAAGGGGAAAAAAGAAAAAGAAGGAAAGAATAACTACTCATGTGACATGGGTAGTTAGTTTCCTAGAAGGAGAGAGACCGTGAGATCAAGATCTCTATGGCTTTGGTATTTCTTCCTCTTCCTTGACCTTTGATGGCTCCACCAGTTCCATTACAATTTCAGATTTTTCTTTCTCCATTTCTTCATCCCTTTTCTTTTCCTCCACGTTCTTCTCTTTCTCTTCCTCTTCTACTCCAATTTCCTTCTCCTTGCTAGCTTCTGATATTGTTGCTTGTACTTCTTTCTCTTCTGTACTGAATAGGTCATACACCATCTCAAAAACATATACGATTGGGCCTGAAACTGCCATAGGTCCGTATTTTGAAGATGCTTCATAGACTTGTTTGGATCCTGGAAAGTCTGCCAATAATAAATGAAAAGATTGATTACATATTAAGTTTCTTGTACTCTAAAATTGATACTTATATTGGATATTTCAAGGCCACTCAATCACTTACAATATTAATCAATTTTACTCTATGACCTTGAGAACACATCAAATATTTATATTAATTCTAAAATACACACGTATAAGATTCTAAGGTTGCCGCCTTCGTAGGAAATCAATGTTCCAAAAATTTATATGACATGTGGACCATACATGTTTATAGGAATGCTAGCATCCCACCCTCATGGGAAATTAATGTTCCAAAACTTTTAATTAATAATGCATGGAACACACGCATGATCATAGGAATGCTAGCATCTACAAGTGTACGGAGAATTAACATACCGGAAGCCTTTAAATGACGCGTGGACCACACAAGTTTATAGGCAAGCTAGTGTTATTAGCTTCATGGAAAATAAACGTCCCTAAAGCTTTTAAATGACACGTGGCTAATTAATCATCAATTTGGACCGTCCATTTATTCCACACCAACCGTGGCTTTTACGACCGAAAAGCACTCAAATGCCATTTCTGCAAAAAAGCCGTGCCAGTGATCTTTGCTCATTAAAGATATTATAACACCATAGAAATATATATGGCTGTCCTTTGATATAATTCTAGAACCAAACTTTCATTCTCTAAAATAGTTAAACCCTAGTCTACATGACGATTTGGCTCGAAATTGTGAGCCTATCCAACTTTCTACGTCCAAGTAAGTTTTGATTGATTGCGTAAAATTACGTTCTCTATTTTATTACTTACAATATTCCGTTGTGTATTTAAAATTTTATACTACATGTTTTAAAATTTAATATTTTATCACTTCTAATATTAATTATATTTTTAAAATTTACAAGTAGAATGGAATAATAAGGAGACAAAAAGAGGAAGAAAATATCCACTTATACCAATTTTTACTAATTCCTCCAAGAAATTATGAACCGCTACTGAGTTCTTCTTGATTCCGGCATCCTTTCGTTCCTTCACAATTGTCTATAAAAAATGGTTAGTAATATCCAATAAAAATAGGGGAATGGAACTGATAGTAGAAGAAGGGTTATATGTATAAAAAACATAGGGTGCATGTATCATTTCACCAAGAAATATTATCATATGGTCCATTTTTAAAAAAGAAATACCTGACCTTAATTTCAGTGGATGAAGCTTCAAAGATTTCAATTACTTTGGGTTGGAGTTCTGCTTTCTTCTCTTCAAACTCCTTGTTGATGGCTTCCTTAATACACACATAAAAGAAAATTTTTAGAAGAGAGGATTTATTTCAGAATTAAAAAAAGAAAAAAGAAAAAAAGAATCAAAGAGAAAGGAAGAAAAACCACCTTGGAATCATCAAATGATTTGCATGCTTGTTCAGCAGCAGCTTTTTTTGTACTGTTTTTCTCAAAGATCTTCTTGATCTTGGAAAGAACCTTGGATATCCAGTTACCCATTTCTTCGTATGCTCCAAAAAATTAAAAAAATACAGATAAAAATATATAAGAGGAAATGGATAGTTGAAATTAAGAAATTTGCAGTAATAATAAATAATAATAGCAACATGTATGTAAATATAATATAGTTTTCATACGAGAAATGGAAAGAGAGAAGCGGTGGAAGCTTTGCTCGCCCTTACCTCAAGAACGATTTGCCAACTGTCTGTACTATGTACTTTGGCCTTGCAGGTATATATATATATATATATATATATATATATATATATATATATATATATATATATACGTCCAAAAGGCCCAACGGATTCGAATTTAATTACGTAAACAGCCTATGGAATTTTACCAAAAGAAGGTCATAAAGAAATCTGATATCACTAAACAGTGCCTTGAGTTTTATAAAAGGCACAACGGGTGCTTATGTTATGCAGGTGAAATGTCATATCATCCTCGTCCACTTTTTTTTCGTTTATCTAAAATATGGAGTTAAGCATTTTCGCGGTGTATCCTTGACTGTGGGGCCCACAGTGATGTATATGTATTATATCTGTGCCGTTCATCCGCTTTGAAAACTCAATTTAGGATATGATTCAAAAACATAAAGCAAATCCATTCTTATATAGACCACACCACTGGAAACGGTGGTTGTTGACTACCCACCATTAAAAAATTATTGGGGACCACTGGAATGTTTATTTTCTAACCAAACTGTTGATAAGGTCACAGATAGTTGGATGAAGGGACAACATAAATATCAGCTTGATCCAAAACTTACAGGGCCCACAAAAATATTTTAATGGTCATTCACCACTTTTCTATGGTGTAGTCCACCTTAGATAAGGATATGCTTAGTTTTTGGGATCCCGGCCTAAGATGAGCTTTCAAAACAGATGGACGGTATAGATTTAAGGAACATACATCACGGTGGGCTCGACAGTCAAGGATCCACCAAAGCCTATCCCTTTGAGACCACGGTGTGTGAGACATCCAACCCTTTGAGCAGCCTCACATCACAATAATGTTAGATGAACAAGGACTCAAGCCTATCATCATGTGGGCCTCCCCCAAGGTCAGCCTGATTTTTGGTACATCCAAACACCATGGTGGATTTACTGTTGGACTGTTTGGATGCCAAACACACACCACATGGGTAGGGGTGGCAATGGGCTGGGTTTGAACTAGGCCAGGATAGTCCCTCGGCCCAACCCGACAGTTAAGATCCAAGGCCTGAGCTTGGCCCAAACTCATCATGGACATGGCATAGAAGGTCCAGGACCAATCCGAAAAAAAATTGCTTAGGTCCGGACCCAACCCAAAAATTGATAAAATCCTTATTACTTAAAAATTTCTAATTTATTTGTTTATAAGTGCGCCATGCATGCAAAAAAGATAAACATTTTAGAGAAATGAAACTAGATATTCATGTTCCAGTAGATGTTATATCTGAGGATTAAAATATTCGTAGGATATATAAGAAGTTGGGTCGGGTCGGGCTAAAATGACTATCTTTAAGCCTGACTAGAAAACCGATCAGGCAATGCATATAGGCCCAAGACCAACGCATGGGCCAAGCTCGGCCCAAAGCAGGGCTACCCAACCCATTGCCACCCTTACTTGATGCTCAACTCCACCTTATAGGGGAAAGAAATAGAAGAAGGTAATTTGGTCAATTTAACCTTTTCCGAAAACCACATTTGGGACTTGAACAAAGCTGAGGCCTTATGTGGTAAAATTCAAATTTACTATAAACTAAGAAGTATCTAACTAAACTAAGATATAGATGCAAACTATGATGGAAGACATGCAAGCACTTAAAAATTACTTAGAAATTGGATACACAATGCCGTAGTAGAGGATACACATGCAATGTTTGATATGTACACCACACACACACACACACACACACACACACACACACACACACACACACACACACACACACACACACACTGAATGGATTTAAGTATATATGTTAAGATCCCCCATACATCTCTACAAATCTCTCATATTTTTTAGGTATTTTTGTCATTTATAATGAAATAGACAATGTACAATTTTCACAACCTAATCCCTTATAGGGAGTAACACAAGTAATTAAAGCTAAATTGTCTAAATCATTGGTACCAATTTAGATGGATCATAAGCTAAAGATTGTGTTAATTTGACTATTAATTGATTGATGCATATTTATTTGATGTTTAAAAAAAATGAAAATATCAAATCATCATATTTAGACAAACAAGCATAAATCAATTAGATATTAGGATTTTTTGAGTAATCTGATTTTGGAATTGTGACTTAGCTACAGTGGGTTCCGTAATTGAATCAGTTACTGGGCCTTACGGTCCTTATTAAAGCATCTCTGCTTATCACAAGTGTTTCGCCAATTTTACCCATGTAATTAGGCGCGGGAGAAGGCATGAACTTCTAAAAAATGGGACATGCGGCCCTTCAATGGAAGGTATCTTTTTCATTTCATTTCTTTCATGAGTAGTTCATACGCACCGTGCTATTATTACGGAGCACTTATGACAAGAGTATGTAAGACCCACCATGATGATTGTGTGAAATTTACTTTATACATCTGCTGTATTACTTCTTCTTAACTGGGTAGTTTGGACCGCCCATAGTACATGGACTATTCCCAAAATGTAATCGACTATACAATTTAGCCAACTAATAATGATGGATGACCCAAAAGTACATTGTAACAGTTGGATTTGTGATCAATGAAAAATAATAGATGGTTGGAAATACCTCGCAATTGAAAAGAGACCTATCCACCAATCTTATCATGTAAGAGATCTTTGGGCATAGCCCATCTATTAGAGTGATCAGTATACCACTTGCCAGGATTGTTGAAATATGGACCGGGCCAGGCAAGGCCATTTGCCTAACACGGTTTGAAGACCCACCCGTTGGTGAAATTAGCAAGATGGCCCTAGAATATCATTCGCTAGTCGAATCTCTTAAACAAGAATTTACATCATTGCTTGCTCCACTTAGAAAGCCAGATCGATTGATAAGGGTGCAAATAGGTTATTGGATGGGTCATTGGACTTAACCTAACAATTAGTTGAATTGGCCCAAATGGACCATGAAGCTGGTCTGGGTCTAGAAGTTCGACCCTAATTAGTAGATAGGTCACATTTGAGACCTTTCGAAATCAAAATGGGTTTACTTTGGGCCATTATAGAATGGACCTGACTCAGACCCAAATCGAGTAATAATATGTAATTGATATAAGTATTGGGAAGTCTAAACATTAATTTAACTAAACAATTGGCATTTTCAGTTAAGGAGGAAATCATGTTGGAGTTGACTTATAGTTGTATATTTTAAAGGGTAATTTTTGGGGATTAAAAAAAAAACACTACCTACTTTTTCAGAAAGGGTCCTATCAGAAGTTGGTGTAGGCCTTGCGTGGAGTTGTCGCCTCATATAAAATCCACCTCAATTACCTGGTGTTAGGTCCAAGGCCCAAAACTCAATTCCATCATGATTTAGGTGAGCCACAAAATTAGAAACAATGTATTGGGCAACTTTGTACAAAAGTTCTCTTGTACACTATTTTCAATCATATAATCCGCTTGAATCACATATAAGGCGTATTTTGGAGCCTTGAACCTACTAAGGGATAACTCACCTTATTGTCAAGGGAATTTAAGTAAACATTAAGTGGGGCCCACCTGAGCGACTGATTCCTTTGCCCACTTGGTAGACCCAACTTCCATGAAAGCATTAAGTGATAATTACTAAATTAACGGAGTAGTCTATTGAAAACCTCTTCTGCGAGAGGCATCGGAATGTAAATTCTACATTAAGCATGTAGTTTTTCTTTGCTATAAATTAAAAAAAAAAATAAAAAATTCTTACCAAGTTTATCCAAGAAAGGCATAAGATCATATTTAAACATTATTTATATGAAAACCTACTCATAAATTTGATAATCAATCCACAACATAAATAGTTGGATATGAGTCAACTAGTTAAATAAATGAGTTGTATTTTTCATTTTTTAAAAAAACTTTTTACATTGACCTGACCTTGATGTATTGAACCACTCCTATTCTCCAAACTAGGACACGTTGGATTTACAATGCACTTCAACATAGAAGAAGTAAGAGAGAAATAACAATAACAAATTCACCATGAATTTGAAATAAAGAAAGTTAAAATTGTGGGTAAAATATAAACCATTTGTTTAGATTTTGTAAATAATATTTAAATTATTTAAAGACAATAATCATGTTTTCAAGTTCAGAAATATCTTTCGGTTTAATCGAACGTCTTACCATAAGCTCAGGAGTAGGTGCAACCAGCCTCACACGTTATAATGCCACATTGACCGTGGGACCCACTTGCGCTCGTTCATCCATTTTGCCAGCTAATTTTAAAGCATGAGCTCAATAAGTCCACTTGTGCCCGTTCATCCATTTTGCCAGCTAATTTTGGGGCATGAGCTCAAAAATGAAGCCCACTTGTAACTATTCATCCATTTTGCCAGCTAATTTTAGGACACAAGCTCAAAAATGAAACCTACTTGCACCTGTTTATCCATTCTACCAGTTAACTTTAGGGCATGAGCTAAAAAAATGAGGTCTACTTGTGCCTATTCATCCATTTTGCCAACTAATTTTAAGAGTATGAGCTCAAAAATAAAGCTCTCTTGCGTCCTTTCATCCATTTTACCAGCCAATTTTAGGGCATGAGTTAAAAAATGAAGTAGATCTAAATCTTAAGTGACTATGTTACAGGAAACCGTGAAGCCACAGTTAAAAGCTCCCTGGAGCCCACCGTAATGTCTACTACAGTGTTTATTTGTCATCCAACCTGTTGATAAGGTCACCCGGGATTTTAAAAAAAACAAGTATCTGCTTGGTATAAAATTTTTGTACCCCACAAGAAGTTTTTAATGGTTAATTCTACTGTTTCATGTGGTGTGATTCACCTTAGATTTGTATTTGCCGTATTTTTGGGGTCATTTACTAAAATGATTTGGAAAAAAGGATAGACGGCTTGGATATAAAATGCATAACTAATGTGGGCCCCACAGTCAGCGCCGTACCTAATTCACCGTTTCTTTCATTTCACTTTTCAGAGATAAGGTCTGGCTTCCGTAGAGTAAGGGCATTTCCGTGGTTCTTTTACAATCAAGGGGCATATGTTGTGTTGGGAGCGTGGGTTTCACACTCGCTACATGATGCCCATCTGTCCACGCCCTCTGTATTTTTGTTGGGAGCGGTTTGCGTCCTACCCCGGCCGGGACAGATTACCGTCCGGGCATGGCTTTGTGGGGGACACTGTGACGTAAGTGTTTTATCCAAGCCGTTCATCGCTTTTCGCAGATAATTTTAAGGCATGGTGTTAAAAACGAAGCAGTTAAATATCTTTAGTGGACCACACCAAAGGAAGCTGCAGTGGTAATGATACCCACCATTGAAACCTTTCTAATGGCCACCGTGATGTTTTTTTTTTTACCATCCAACATATTCATAAGGTCAGGTATACGTGGATGAAGTGAAAACACAAATATCAGCTTGATCCGAAACTTCTCCAGCTCTCAAAAAGTTTTTAATGGTGGACGTTAAATGCACACTTTGTGGTCCACTTAAGCCTTGGGCCTGCCTTATTTTTTGGTTCATACTTTAAAATGATCTTAGAAAAATTATGAACAGCGTTGATAAAATACTTACATTACGGTGGGCTCCACATAGCCTTGCCCAGACGGAGGAGTAGGACGCAATTCGCATCCATAATTGGAATCGGATTGCGTACTGAGTAACTCAGTACGTTCTTATCGTACTGAGTAAACTCTGTTGGGCCCACTGTGAATTCACGTGGTTTATCCACGCCGTCCATCCGTTTTTCCAGATCATTTCAAGGGTTGATCTCAAAATTGAAGTATAAAAAAAGCTCAAGTAGACCATACCACAGGAAACAGTGGAATTATTGATTTCCACCATTGAAACCTTTCTAAGGCCCCACTAATGTTTATTTGTCATCCAAACTTATCATAAGATCACACGGACATGGATGAAGGGAAATCACAAATATCAGCTTGATCTAAAACTTCTGTGGCCCCCAAGAACTTTTCAACGGTAGGCTTCAATTCACACCATTTCAGGTGGTGTGGTCCACTTGATACTTGTAATGCTTAATCTTTGGAAGAAAGCAATAAATTTATATGATAAAACAGATGGACGGAGTTGATATAATGCATGAATTACGGTGTGTCCCACAGCGTTTACTCAGTACGCAAGCCCCTTCCTCCATAATTGCTCTACACAAACGTCTCACGTGGCTTCGGTCGTTTATACTCCCGCCACGGAGTCCTACGTTAACAGGGAGAGGATTAGCTGTTACCCGGGTAATACGGTGTTACCTAACAGAGTGGGCCCACCTTGATGTATTTTTTGAAAAATAAATATCCACGCTGTTCATTTATTTTTCCATCTCATTTTAGAGCTTGATCCTAGACATTAAGAAGATCCAAATCAAAGGTGGACCGTACCACTAGAAACAGTGATGAAAGACATTAAATTTTTATGGGTCACGAGAGTTTTGGATCAAGATGATGTTTGCATTTTCCTTCATCCAGGTCTTCTTGACATCATCAACAGGTTGGATTGAAAATAAACATTGAGAAAACCTTAAGATGGGCCCTTTGGAATTTTTAATGGTGAGGCGCTCAATTACCACTGTTTCCTGTGGTGTGGTCCACCTGAGATTTGGATATGCATCATTTTTAAGACCGTCCTAAAATAGGCTGGAGAAACGTATGAACGGAGTGGATATACAAAACATAATGAAGGGGGGCCCCACGGTAAGGGTAACACACACTAAGGTGTTACCCGGGTGACACCTATTACGCTACCACGTTACCAAAACACTCGTCAGTGCTCTCACCTCACAAGTGGAAGGAGGACGTGCAGAAGATCTGAGCCGTCCATGCATTCTCCCAAGATTCTCAGTTTACACGTAGCACCGTTGCATGGTTGTTAGGATTTTCCAACATGATCATCTGTCCGGGTGCTGGGCCACAAACGGTGGGCCAACCGGATGGACGGCATCCGTCGTTAAGGACTGCGCTAGTATGATTACGCGTGGTCACGCGGAGGACGTGCCTCCGATCAACCGGCCACCAAGTTCAGGAAATGTGCATCGGATCCGTCCGGTGTGTCCCCATGTTTCCGTGCCTCATGGGGCAATATCATGCATATCAATTTTAAATTGAATCTGGATCCTTTGCTTGCCATGGACGCGGATTGCGTCCTACCCCAGCCCGGACGGTAATCCGTCCGGGCAGGGCTCTGTGAGGCCCGCCGTGATGTAAGTGGTTTATCCACGCCGTTTATCGTTTTTTGCATATCATTTTAAAATGTGGACCGGAAAACGACGCAGGTACAGTCCTAAGTGGACCACAAAGTGGGGATTGAATATCCACCATTAAAAGCTTCTTGGAAGCCGGAGAAGTTGTGGATCAAGCCGATATTTGCGTCTACATGACCTTATTAATAGGTTGGATGGTAAAAAAACATCACGGTGGCCCTTAGAAAGATTTCAACGGTAGATGTCATCATCACTGCAGATTCCTTTGGTGTGGTCCATTGGAGTGGTGGACCTTCTTAATTTTCAGGATCACACATTAAAATGATCTGCGAAAAGAGATGAACGGCATGGATAAACCACTTACATCACAGTGGGCCTCACAGAGCCCTGCCCGGACGGATGACCGTCCGGCGGGGGTAGGACGCAATCCGCGTCCCGCTTGCCATAAGTAAGGATTTTCTGTTTCCTACATTGTCATTGGTTCACCTTATTATTAAGGTTGTGGAATTTATGGGGTGGCTCACATGAGTTTTAAAATGAGGCCCCGCTTCTATGTATCCCAAATCCACTGAGTGAATCCTTTTTTTTTTTTTTACACACACACCCCCACACACTCATGCCACACGTGCACACACACCCCACACACGCACACCGTGGGATTTCACCACCAGGGGTACTTGAACCCTTGACCCGGTGTTGAAACTCTAGGGAGTCTACCACCCGGGTAAGAGTAAGGACCCCCACTGAGTGAATCCTTGATTGTGGGGCTAACCTAATGTATGTTCCTTATTTCAACTCCTGTGAGGCCTCTGTGATGTATCGTTTATCAACATTGTTTATTCATGTTGTCGTATCATTTTAAAGTATAATTTTTTTTTTTTGAGGCAGATCTAACACTGAAGGTCACTTTTGAGTCTAGGTCTATATGAAGACTGAGAGTACACTTGCATTAGTTAAATTTGTGTGAATTTTCAAACCAAGTATGCATCTTTTTGGGTAGTCGCACCAATTGGGTTCAAACCCAATGAATCTAATCCATTTGAGATAGTGCTTTAAGCACCTAATCATGGTCTATATATATACCTACTCATTTTTTTTGAATTTATTCATTTAAACCAACGATTTCTCTCGTTGTTTCTTCAAAATTTGTCTCTGGTTCAATATTGTTCTGCCGATTAAGTTTGATGTTGAGTCAACTCACTTCGATTTAAGTTCTGTACACTGGTTCGAGCCCATATACAATGAGTGCACCGTTGGGACCGAGTAATAGTCGTTTTCACGTAAAGGTAGATGGTTAAAAGGCACCAAACTCCAGAACCAGCTGTAACGGAAAAGTTGTGTGAGTGACATGTATATTCATTTACGGTTTAAGAGTTAAGTTAAAGACCAATAGTCACCTAATTCCTGTAAACCTATCTTGCTTACTCTAGATGTCGATTAAAGTCGAATAAATATCAACACTATTACACAACTCTTATATCTTATATCGAAGTGTTTTAAAATAGGTAGATGGTTCAATATTGTTCTGCCGATTAAGTTTGAAGTTGAGTCAACTCACTTCGATTTAAGTTCTGTGCACTGGTTCGAGCCCATATACAATGAGTGCACCGTAGGGACCGGGTAATAGTCGTTTTCAAGTAAAGGTGGATGATTAAAAGGCACCAAACTCCAGAACTAGCTGTAACGAAAAAGTTGTGTGAGTGACATGTATATCCATTTACGGTTAAAGGGTCAAGTTAAAGACCAATAGTCACCTAATTCCTGTAAACCTGTCTTGCTTATTCTAGATGTCGATTAAAGTCGGATAAATATCAACACTATTACACAACTCTTATATCTTATATTGAAGTGTTTTGAATTTGAAACATGTGAGAGATTGTTGTATTTTAAAAAGAATTTAAAAAAAATTTTGTTTTAAAATACAAGCTTTTCCTCAATGTTTCTTTTTATAAGTGTTTTATTGTTAGTCTATTTTTCTTGCCCCACATCGGAAAAGACCAAAGAAATACTCAAGCATATAAGAGATGGGTTTTGCATGGGACTTATGCCCCTCTCCGGGGGCATGTGAATTTGGTCTAATGGGGGGCTATGCCATTAGTCCGAACATATACCATTGACTACATGCGTGTGGGTGCCGAACCATGTCATGGCCATGGACGTGCGTGTGTGCATGTGACGCACCGTGTTGGATTGGGTTGGGTCTGGGTCCAGGTCTGGGTTTGAGTCTTGATCTATATGAGGACTGAGAGTACACTCGCACTAATGATTTTGTTCCACACTTCGCAAGTACACTTGCATCTAGCAATTTTGTGCAAATTTTCAAACCAGGGATGCATATGTTCGGGTGATCACACAAGTTTAGTTCAGGCCCAATGGACCCAACCCATTTGAAACGGTTCTTTAAGCACCTAATCATGGTCTATATATAGACCTACTCATTTTTCTGAATTTATTCATTCAAACCAGTGATTTCTTTCTTTATTTCTTCAAAATTCGTCTCTCGCTCAGTGTTTTTTTTGCCAACTGAGTTCACTGCCGAGTCAATTTACTTTGGTTTAAGTTTTGCACGCTGATTTGAGCCTATGTATAATGAGTACACCGTTCAGACCGGATAATAGTTGTATCATGGACGTCAACTATTCAAGATTCCTATTGCACTTGTGATGCAATCCAAGAAGAGTAGATTTGGTTTCAAGCCGAGTGATCCAACACGCCTCGACTCAAACAAATAGTAATCTTGAATTGTTAACGTCCATGATATATGGGTTTTATCCACATCGCCCATCCATTTTTTTCGTATCATTTTAGGATATAAGTCTAAAACTGAGGCAGATCTAAGGCTCAAGTGGACGACACAACAAGAAACGAGGGTGATAATGATTCTCACTGTTGAAACTTTCCTAAGGTCAGTCGTGATTTTATTTTCCATTCAGCCTAGTCATAAAGTTACATAGACCTGGATGAAGAGAAAACACAAATACCAACTCGATCCGAAACTTTTATGGCCTCCAAGAAGTTTTCAAATGTAAGAGTTTAATCCTCATTATTTGGTCCACATGTGTCTTGGTTATGTTGTACCCTATTTATGATCGTTCCTGAAATAGCAAATTAGGAAATGACATGTGTCATTGTACGGAAAATATACAGTGTGCAAAAAATCTTTAAAGATATTTGGAGCATTTTTTAGGAAAGTACAATTGGCGTTGAGCTAGATGATACATGTCAGCTAATGGCGAAGCACGACTGAGAAGTTCAAGAGGCGGAAAGCAGTCGAGCAGAAAAGAACGGCTAGAGGTTAAAGGGACACCTGTCAAAAAGATAAAGAAGAATTTGAAAGACCGATGTGGCAACGATTCAGTTGCCATAACCGTCAAGGAAGAAACGCATGAAGAAAGAAGTCGTGAGAGAGATCTATAAATAGCAAGGAGTTCAGCAAAGCAAGTCCTCTCATGTCAAATCAATCAAACAAATCAAATTATCTTTCCTTATCATATCTTAGCTTTATCTTAAGAGTAGCAGTAACTTTTAACAATAATATTTAGTTGTAATCCAAGTCTATGCTTTTGCGTTGAACTATTCTCGATATCAATATAATCACTTCATCTGTCAAAAAGGCATCTTATAGTTGCTCTCTGTAATCGACCATAAGTATTTCCTTTTTGTTTGACTATTTCTGCTTATAAAAGTCCTTTCTTATGAAAGGCAAAGTGCAACCCATCTTCAGAGGAAGAACCACACCCTCCGACAATCACATGATCTTCTTAATAACTATTTTGTGAGTGGCTGAATAGGTGATCGATCTTCTCAAGTCTTAGTTATATACGATTGCACTAGATGTATCTACCTATTTTAGTGATCGGAGTCCTGTTGTTCGGTTTGAATCGAGCCGCAGAATCGGTTCTGGCATGGTACACACACCACACGTTACCAAAAACAATTTGAGAGCCAACAAAATCTGCCTCGGTTTTGGGTTTATATCCTGAAATTATACGGAAAAATGACAGTGGATAAAACTTATACATCGTGGTGGCCACTCAAAGCTTCTGCTCGTTCCTAGCTGGAGACGGCGGGGTAGGACGCAATCTGCCTTTGGTTTAAATTCCAATGCATTTCTTTTACTCTCATCCAAATATAACTTGAGTAAGTCATTTACCCAAATTTATTTACCTCTAATTCCATTTCCCATTTACTTTCATTTACAAGCTCCCAATGAAACCCTTAGGTGGTTTGTGATTAGAGCCGTTCAAAAGCAGATGGACAACTATATTGATCGTTAAAAAATTACATGGATAATAATCCGAACAATTCCAAGACGAGAAACAATGATATAGACACCTGAAAAGTAAGTGGAGGGATTTAGACTATTTCAAAATGATGAACAACAACCTAAGCCAATATTTGCATCAATATATGTAAAAATGATTACTTCTTAGAAGTATTTTCATCATTTTCATAAATAAACTAACACTCGTTGCTTGGATTGTTGTTGATTGATGTCGTAAATCTATAAATTAACATGTATGTCGATGACAGTTCGATGTCATCGGTACAATTTGGAATTTATCGAGTTGGTTGCTGGACACTTTAGGTGTCTTGTTTGATGCCATCGAAGGTTGATCGATGCCATCGAACAACCTTCGATGACATCGACAGTCTGTTTGATGACATCGGTAAAATTCGAAAAAATCATATTTAGTCGTTGGAACCTTTTGGTTGTTAGTTCGATGACATCAAAGTTGGTTCAATGTCATCGACGGTCTGTCGATGCCATCGAAGTTACCATCCAACAAACGCATAGATTTATGTAGAGTTGTGTATCTGCGGGATTTGTTTTCAATTTCGATTGTGATTCTCCTTAAGTCTTAAGTCTATATATAAGGGTGTAATTAGGGCTGTAAATGGGTCAGCGGACCCGATGGGGGTACCCGGACCCGACCCATTAAGACCCGACCCGTTTGCTAAATGGTACGGGTCCGGGTCCAAGGATAGACCCATTTGTCAAACGGGTATGTGTCTGGGTTCCTTTCATTTAGACCCGACCCGACCCGACCCGAACCCTGTTAGTAAATGGGCGGGTCTGGTCTACCTTACATGAGACCCGCCCAGACCCATATCCTTCCCACTTCCCTATATATTAAGCAACTAACAACGTTCCCACTTCAAAATAAAATACAAACTACTTTGAAAATAAGATACACCTCCTTGATTTTTTATCTGGCCCACCATGTTGTTTATTTGAGATCCACTTCAGCCAATAGATGTATAATCATTAGTTAATCCCGGGGCAAAAACATTAGGCTAACTTGAGATTTAGGTGGGCCACCTCAAAGGAAATAATTGGGAAAGAAAGGTCCACCCTTTATTTTTAATTGGCCCACTGTGATCATTATATGAAATCCACTCCATTCATTAGATGTCACACAAAATCTTAAGCCCTTTCTAAAAAAATCACGCCCATATGTGATTTAGGTGGGCTAAATTAATGGAAATAGTTTAGAATGTGAGCTTTGTCCTATATAGTTCTTTTAATGGTGTGGCCCATTTTAATCACGGATGAAGCTGATTTTAGGGTCCTCATTCTAGCATGTGGTGCCTCACCTTCTGATTGGTGTGGATTTTACATAATCATGATTGGGCCCGCACAAGTAGTGAACCATTTTTCTTCTCATAAATCAGTACCAAAGTGACGAACCAGTGGCAGTGACTCTTCATCTCCTCTTTCTTTTCTATATCCCTCTCCCGATGTATCTTATCTATTTAAGAAAGATAAGAAGTTTGAATGATATTTAAAATAATTTCAGGTTTTTGGAAAAAGTTTATTTATTTAAGGCTAAAAACAGAACTACACTTCTCATGCATCAACAATCTGTTGGACCCGTTAGACCCGTTGGACCCATTTCTAAACGGGTTTGGTTCAAGAAATCTTGTCATTTATAAATGGATTCGGTGATCTCCCTCTATAGAGACCAGGACCCATTTATAAATGGGTTAATGGGTTGAATCGGACCCGACAGGACCAGGACGCCCATTTAGTAAAAGTGCGGGTCTAAAATTTGGACCTCAGACCCGTTTAGTAAATGGGCGGGTGCAGTTTTAACTAACCCGCCCCGAACCCGACCATTCTTTGTAATCTTATTGGGGTGTATCTAAGAGTTTTTTAATTCGTTCCTAGAGTTTTCAAAGGCTTATAAGGAGAGATTTGAGGTTTGTTTGAATCAGGTATTCTCTTTATCTCTTGTCATTTCTGCTTTCATAGTGATATTTGTCGCTTTGTGCCACGATTTTTTCCTTAAAGGATTTTTCCAGGTTAAATTTGGAGTCTCTGTGATTGGACTTGTCTGTGCTATTTGAATACTTTGCTTGATTCACCTCTGTGTGCTTCCGTGATTCACCTACATGGATTTGGTGGAAAGTTAGAAAACAAATAGATCCTCAAAATGTGGATGGTAACATTTAAAGAATTTTTTTTTCATGGTTCTATCTAATTAGCAAAAAAATTTGGTGGCATTCATAAAAATCCCAATATATAAATATTATTAGCTAATTATTTAGATATAATCGGTTTATGGTGGGGTTTAAGTATGGGTTAGCTATACAAACACCCGGCTTATTTATTAGTTGGGCTAAAAAAACACTCACACCTACACCCATTTAGCCACACATAACCTGACCCATGCCGAGCTCCTATAGACAGTCACGTTGATGGTGGTGATTTCCATATTATAAGCATTTCCTTGTCGATTTTAGGAGTGTCAATGGGTTTGGGTTTGAGTTTGGGACAGATCTGGTTAGGCCCAGACAGCCTGAGCGGCTGAACCTGAGAAATACCAAAATTCTAAGAAGAAAAATCTGATGCTCCGATAGAGTGTGATAGATGATATGCACGCACTTAAAAACTACTTACAAATTGCATATACAAGTAATTTAAATTAAAGTGTACAAATTTTGGGTTCTAGTTAAGATGCACGATGACCCAAATATAATAATTATTTGGTAGACATTTATTGGATGGTTATAAAAACGAGATCCTATGGTCCTACTTTAAAAAACGAGATCCTATGGTCCTACTTAGACAAACACGTCCATGGATTAGTTCGAATTAATGTATGCCATGTGTACAATTTCTGACTGCCTGTGTATCAAGCATCCTACTCTGCCAACGTACCCAATTACTCGTAAAGTTTTGAATACGCCCACTCAGACCCGAAGTGGGAAGGGTTTTCACACGCATAACCGACTGTCGGCACCCTATAGTTAATGAAATATACACTTGAATCTGAGACTTACATATCGCTGCCCTACAGTGGACCCCTCTAGATTGATCTGGTCCCCTATCATTCAGTGGCTGAAGCAACACATACAGCGGCAAATGGAGGAATGACAGACCGAACCATCTCAGATAGTTGCGGTGTACACAACCCTTTTGGGCGGATGCAAGGCTGCCCACATGCCCGCATCTTAAAACCAATAAGGTCTTAATAAAAATTATATGATCTCGTTTCAGTTTTGTACAAGTGGAACACTGCCATAGTCCACATCATTGGCCTATTGGACCCACCACAACTGGGAATCTCCCTGATAAAACAATCCTAATCTTTCAACGTGATGCATGTCCTCCGTTGTGAAGAGGAGACACCCATGATATGCACCGGTGCTCCACATTCACCTTAAGACGTCATGATTTGTGATCATCTTTCAATGTGGGAGATGATTTAGGGGGGTCCACGCACCCAACCCTTGCAAGCAGAAAACCCGAGCAGAGAATATATCATCCTCCAAAGCCAGTGGTCACTTTATGGCACCGACTTGGATCCCAACCATGCAAAAATTCCCAGCACCAGCAATTTCATCAGACCATTAGATTCTATATTGCATACAGAAAACTACTGACACGTGCGAAAGAAAAACAACAAAACATGAAATAAGAACAATTGATTACATCTTTCCCCACTATCATTTTTCATCAATTCTCATCTCTTTTATCTTTTCTTTTTTTTGTTCTTTTTTTCTTTTTTGTACCCTTTTACAACAATGAAGATACAGCCCCACTCTTCTAATTTGAGAGAAGCTGTGGCCCTAAATGGATGCCTCACAAGCAAAAACCAACCCCCATTCCAAAAAAAACCTTCCCTCTTGTGCATCCAAACACACCCACCACCAGTTACAATACAGCCAAGTCTGTCCTATCAAAACCACAACCCGACCACAAAAAAAAAAAAAAAGGAGAGAAAACAAAAGGCACGGATCCGTGCGCTGAATTTCTAGTCAGCAGCCATCGTGAATCTCCACCAGCTCACAGCTGGGAGTCTGCTCGAAGATAGGATGCCAGTCACCGGAATCTTCATCAAATGAGGCTAATTCAAATGCAGTGAATCCCTCTACACGGGAACCAAAATACAACACTCCCTCCTGGCATCTTTGACTGTCGATTGTGATGGCCATTTGAGCCATGTTCTTCAAAACATCCGCGAGCTGTTCCATGGCAAAATGATCCCCTATTCAAAAGTTGCCTTTGCTACTTGGCTTGAACGCCTGCCTTAATTTCTTTGTTCTTCTTAGAAGAAGCCAGTTCAATCACCTGTTCACCAGCAACAATAGAATTTGAATCACCTGCCTTGGTCACATGCTGGCCTTCATCTGCTTTCTGCTGCAGAAGCATAGAAGGAAAAGGATTTTCAGTATCTACAATTTCAAATGGCACATGAGAAATGGAAGGGTAAAATCACACTTGAACATGCATTTGTATATTCCACAATTTCTCGCAATACAACTAGATTTGAGTATCATTTCAACAAGAAATCAGTCAGCTAGGGAAGAACAGCTTTAATTTCACACAGGCCTGGATTTTGAACTGGTCCAACCAGCCCATTGCCAGCCCTAGATTCACACATACATGCACTAGTAAAATGCAAGGACAAATAAAACTATCACGCCATTGATATTTAACAACAGCTAATTAATACTAAAAGTTAAATAAGAAGCAAATAAATGATAAGGCTAAATTACTATGTGCATTTCCCACTGTTTTTTAAATGGTGGCAGTCATCCATCATCACCAAGGATTAAAAGATCATCTGAAAGCGGTAGATATCACCTGATACATACCCGTATCGATCCAGAACAGCCCACAGCCCGATAGGGTTATACGTAACGGTATCAGTGGTGAACAGTGTGTTATGTTATGCACATTTCAAACCGTGATCATCACATGACAAGGGCGTGTATGGATTCAGATAGTCCAAACTGTGGGCTGCATCATCAAACCTTTTGATTGACACATGGGACAGCTAATCATTGATTCGGACAGTCTGTTTGATCCATAACTGATGCAGGACCTCATCAATAACACCATTGGCAGATCATGATGCAAAACTCACAACAATTGGATGATCCTAGCTCCTCAAATGCTGCTCATCATCCTATGATTGTACATTTCTTATGAGCCGTAGATTGGATGATTTAGCATCATCCGACTAATGTGCTACAGTAGAATAACACACAATCCAGTGGGGTTGACAAATTGTCCAGTTTAATTCAAACTATTATTTAACATGTGTACAATTTCCAAATGTCTGTGTATCAAACATCAAACTCTGCAGTCATATAATTCCCCTAATTGCATACGGAGCTTCGCTACATCCACCCGTGGGTGCAAGGCAGTTCATGTGCATTCCACCATAAGTGCTAGCATGGCACATTGCTACAGGCACCACCTATCCATCAGACGGTTCCTTCTATGCGGATGCCCTGGTGCAAGAATCAGGTTGGTCCATATATCAAGTAGCCATGGTTAGTGAAATAAAAGTACAGAAAAAAATTGGCAGTAGTTTTCTAAGCCGTCCACCTGTTTTTAACATCATGGACCACAAAAACATCTTTGGAGGTGCCACTTTGTGAACAGCTTGAACATTATACTTCTCTGCCATGCCATGCTGGCACATGTGCTGGTGTACAAGTTCATAGGTCTGCCTTGTACATGCAAGAGTTTGGCAAACTTCTCACCCAAATAGGGCTGTGTTAGTTTTGCACCATTTAAAATTGTGTGGTAACTCATCCTCCCCACATGGCATTGATGGACAGCTATCCAGGGCATCTAAATTGTGGGTCCCATTGTAGATGGAACATATCTTCAAAAGCACACCGATCAACACCCCTAAACATCCAACAAATGGGCTATGAAATGCATGGTAAAAAGTAAAATAGTGAAATAATTAAGATGGTTACTACTAACAGAATACAGTTTAGGCAAACTTTTGCCCAAATAGGGTTATGTTAGTTTTGCGCATTTAAAAAATGGTGGTAACTGATCCTCCTCACAAATGGCACTGATGGAAAGCTATCCAGGCCATCAAATTGTGGGTCCCATCATAGATGGAACATATTTCAAAAGCACACTGATCAACAATCCTAAACATCTAATTAATGTCTATAAAATGTACAATAGTAAAAATTTTCAGATGGTTACAACTATCAGATGATTAGTATTAATTGTATTATCTTATCAGAGAAGTGCAATTTTCCAGTTCTGCTACATCCACAGTTGGGTCAGCAATCTGGGTGGTCTGGTTTGCTGTACAGTTAAGCCATTTGTATGGTTAAAGAGTCACCCCTATTGGAAAATGGTTCAAAACTAACATAGTGGTCACCCTCTCGAGTAAGATTGAGTGGATGAGGGGGATGATCATCACTCCCTTTGGTTCGCACAACAAAAAAGTTATAAGCCATTTACTAAAACTCGCCTAACTTTTTTTTTAAATGATGAAAACCCGCCTACTTTCAAGTTATTTAAAGTAATCCGCTTACCCCTTTGCTATGTTATCGATTTAACCACCTGACATCATTTGCCGTAACAATTGCATACAGTTTTAAAACCGTATGTTATAAAAGGTTAAAATGCCATTCATTTAAGACACGTAACGTAACAGAGAAAGCAGCGGTCAATGTTCCTGAATCCCAAGCTAGACAAGGCACACCTTGGTGTTTGTGAGAATTCCAACCTGTTTGCATGTTCTGCCAAATCATTTTATTGCATGACCCCAAAAATGAGGCAAATCCAAAGCTCAAGTGGGGCACACAACAGAAAACAATTGAGATTGTACACGCACCGTTGAAACATTTGTGGGCTGCAGGCCGCAGAAGCTTTGGATCAGGCTAATAATTTCATTCTTTCAATTCATCAGTGACAAGGACCTTCGGTGGAGCCCAGAAAGTATTGAACAAAGCAGCCCCTTTCCATTGTTTCCACTCATGTGTCCCACTTGAGTTTCAGATATGCCTGATTTTTGGTCTCATGCTTAAACTAATGTGCCAAAATGGATGAACGGAGTGGATTTCTCCCAAACATCACGGTGGGCCCTACGTATAGTGGGATCAAATACATCATTCAAAAGTCACATCAGAGCTGGCAGCTTTGGCACAGCTTTGGCAGAGGGGAATGGATTAGGTGTGGCTCCTGTCTCATCCAACACAGCGTTGTCCTCAATGTGGGGCCAACCTAGATGTATTTGTCTTACATCTACACCATCCAGCCATTTTGAAAATTCATTTTAGAGCAAGATCCAAAAAATGAAAAAAGATCTAAACCTCAGGCGGACCATAGTACAACAAATAGAGGTAATCAGCCATTAAAAACTTTTCGAGGGCCACAAAAGCTTTGTATCAAGCTGATATTCGCATGGTCTCTTCATCTATGTCATTTTGACCTTATCAACAGGTTGGGTCGAAAATAAACATTCTAGTGGCCTCCATGAAGTTTTTAATGGTGTGAACTCAATAACGACTGTTTCCTCTAATGTGGTCCACATAAGATTTGAATCTTCTTCATTTTTGGGATAATGCCCCTAAAACGAGCTGTTAAAATGTCTAGACAGTGTGGATGTAAGGAAAATGCACTAAAGTCAGCCCCACAATTAGGGATCGACCAACCCCGGTGAATCCCGGGATACACCAAAAGCAGATTGCGTAGTGAGTAACTCAGTACGCTAACCGTATTGAGTAAACTCTGTGGAGGAAACAATATGAATTGAACATCTACCATAGAAAAACTCTTGGGGGCCACGGAAGTTTTGGATCAAGCTGAGATTTGTGTTTTCCCTTGATCCATGTCTGTGTGATGATCTTATCAACAGGTTGGAAGGCAAATAAACATTACAGTGGACCCTAGGAAGTTTTTAATGGTGGGAGTTCAATCACCAGTATTTTCATGTGGTGTGGTCCACCTGAGAGTTGGATCTGCCTCATTTTTGAGCTCGTACCCTGAAATAATTATCCAAAATGGATGGACTGCTTTGACAACATATGTAGGCAATCCAGCAAGGGAGTGGATGAGGTGCGACCCCGGTCGAATCGTGTATGGTGCTGCCCTGACCGTGGGGCCCACATTGATGTATGTATTGTATATCCACACCGTCTATCCATATTTCTACGTCATTTTAGGGCATGACCCAAAAATTAAGCAGATCCAAATCTTAGACAGACCAAAACATAGGCAACATTACGGTTCGACCATTAAAAAGTTCTCGCTGGTCACATTTTTTATCGAGCTGATATTTGTTTTTCCTTTCATCCAGTTTTTTGTGACCTTATCAAAAGGTTGGACAGCGTGGATATGCAATGCATGCATCAAGGTGGCCCCCACTATTAGGGCCACACTGTGTTGGCTAATGCCAGGGTCGCACCAACTCCCCTCCACATCCTTGCGTGGTAAGCTAGGTGAGGCCCACCACAGTGTTTGTGAAAAATCCAGTCCATCCATTTTTCTAGATCAATTTAGGGTATGACCCCGAAAATGAGGTAGATCCAATGCTCAAGTGGACCACACTAGGAAAATATGTTTTATGGTTCTAACATAGTCCACTGTTGAAACCTTCCGAGAGCCCGCTTGCAATTCAAATCTAACTCATCCTTTTGGCTCGTGACTCTCTCTCTCTCTCTCTCTCTCGGAATCTCAACTCGTCTCCGAGTCGAGCGGTTTCCACTACTCGTTTGATTACGCCAGTGAGTACGAGTCTAGAGGCACTCGACTCGGTACTCGATCGCACTGTATATAAGTCCGCCCGAAAAAAAAAAAAAAAAAAACCCTACCCCACCTCGCCCGTCATTTTCCAGCAGCGCACAAACCCTACCCACCCGTCCTTTTCAAGCAGCACCCAAACCCTTCCCTCCCAGCGCCGGTCCATTCGAAAAAAAACGGTCTCTCTCTCTCTCTCCCCTCCCAGCGCCCGTCCGGCCATCCCTTTTCTTCCCTCTCTCTCTCTCTCTCTCTCTCTCTCTCTCTCTCGCCCCTGTCCCCTGTCCGGTGGTGCTAGAAGCCTAGACCCTGCCACTCGTCCCTGCGGCCTGTCCGGTACCCTTGTCCGGTGACTGAGCTCTTCCCTGCCACTCGTCTGGTGCCGCAGCTCGTCTCTGCCAGGCTGCTACTCGTCTCGTCGCCCATCGTCGCCCTACCCTGCACGTAGCTGCCACTCGTCCCTCTTCTGCTCGCCCGACAAGGTGTGGGGTTGATTTTTTTTTATTTTTTATTGCTAATATATGTTAGAAATTGTTAATATAGTTTGAGATTATCTTGATATTTTTGTTTTCATACAATACTCGTACTCAGGCGAGTAGAGTACGAGCAGGGAGTCCTTGCTCGTTGGCCGAGTAGAGCTGAGTACGAGCAGCACTCGGACGTTAAGAGCCGAGTACGAGTAGGGCGATACTCGACTCGTGTACAGCTCTACTCGTGACCTAAAATTAGTGTACAAGAATGGATGGAAGCTTTCAATCAACTATATACATAAAGATGGGCGCCATGAACTCTTTTGCACGTTGTCCCCAAACAATGGGGGTAGATTCGTGAAAACAAGTGCCCTTAAGGGCAAAATGATCATTTTCAAACCTTGACGACGCTCTTCCGTACACAACAGTTAGTCAAGGTTGGCAAAGTGGTTTTCTCACTGTCTTTTCAAACTATAAGCACATTACTTTAAATAACTTAAAAGTAGGTGGGTTTCGAAATATCAATGTACAGGTAAGCAGCAAACCCTAAATATCCCAAAAGTTATTCATTTTTCCTCATTGATACATGAGAGATGCGAGAAGGGAAGGGGAGGGAAGCTAGTTGGAGACTTAAGAGGAGTTTACTCAGGGGACTACAATGGGTGTTAGGGTTAATTAACCAAATAGACCTTAAAGGCAGATTTTATTCTTAAATACCATTCTTCCAATGTTTTAACATTATGCACTTGTATGCTCTGTTTGAACTGTGATTACAATGCATAATGATTATATCCAAAAATGAAAATCAGAGCAAACAATTCTGTTTATGTTTTCGCTGGAAGGTAATTTACCTGTAATTGCTCTGAGTGTAGCGTCAGTGGTCTGATCCTCTTTTCCTGCATTGCTTTCTGCCGGCTTTCATAAAACCCAAAGTCATCCAATATGGATGTCTTGGCAGTGAAGTTCTTAAAAATGTTCAACATTTCAATGCCTTGAGGAAATTTCACCTGCAAAAGACAAAAGGGAAAAACTAACCTATTTTATTAACAGCCAAAAATAACATCAGATGCAGTTGTAATCTTGAATTTAAATCAAAATCGTCGCATCGTAGAACTATGTATAATAAAAGCTTTTAAGTTGTGAAAGTGATGATTATAGGGAAGGAAAGAGTTTCCAACTCAAAACAATACCAGGCCACCCAATGGATATTTATATCAATTATTAGATGAGAACGGTGTCAAAGTGTGTTGCAGATAGGTAGCTGTTAATTTATTGACGGTTATCTAGATTTGCTTCTTTGATCCCACCGTCGGTAAGATCAGCCTTAAGTCTAAACTGGGGGGTTGGCACTCATCGTCTTCGGTAAAGCGTCCTTCGGCGCTTTGTTTTGTGACTGGTCTACTTTTCAAAGTCAACAGGGTCCATTGATAGATACAAAGCCAGGTTGGTGGCTAAGGGATACACTAAAGAGTATGAGCTTTATTATGAGGAAACCGTCAGCACCAGTAGCAAAGTTCAGTTCGAACCCTTTAGGGGCATGGCTTTGGTCATTTTGAAAAGGATGGTTTCTATAGTATGCCATATGTCAAGTACCATTAGGCTGAGAATCAATATCTGAACGTGTGCTTGCAGTTTACATCAGTCAAGAATCAAAAGAAAAATGCAGTTATAATGCAGGCATCATTGAAATTCCTTAAATGTGGACTCCATAATACGCTTGGTAAATATGCATGGTAGCAAGGAGACTTCACATGGACAGGCAGTAGCCCATAGATGGAACTGATTTTTTTTCTCCTGTGTTAACAGCCCATTTGCAGCCCACTGAAATGATCACCAAAGCATCTTAAGTCCACAAGATGGCCCACAAAATTATGGCCCTGAAGGATTAATGTTCCATAAATTCAATGGAGATGTCGCATCTCATGGAACTCCATGATGCACACACATCATAGCAGCATTTCTCAAGGTTGAAGCAGTGGAAATGGACTACTATTAATAATTCATACCTCCTGTGTATCTCTGCTATTAGTAACGGGTTTGTTTTCATTGTTCTCAAGTATTACATGACGAAACTGTGGGTTTGGTACATCCTTTATGATGTGCCACTTGACCGGAAAAAATCCATTCCACTTATCCTGCTGCCAGAAGTCCATGTTCTTGTTGAAATCTACGTGGCCAGTCATCTCAGCTATTCCACAGAACTGACCACTGGCATTTACCTGTTCCAAAGACAAAAGAACAAAGATTATATTGATATCCAGAAAATTCTCTACAATCGGAAATTGATCCTGGACTCCAAAACTATTTAGATTTTTATCATCAGTTTCTGTTAACAGCAATCAGAGATCTTCCAGCATTCGGAAAACCATGTAGGGTGTAGTTCTCACTTTATTCCAATATGATCATCAAAGTGTCTACAAGGGCAAGGGAAATTTTTGAATATAAATGTTCATTACTCAGGCTTATTACTTACTAAATCAAAATCCATATAGCTATTGATGAGAGCTAATCAAAAAGACGTACCGAAAAGAAAAGAAACACTGGGCACTTGCTGCCTTTCTCCCCCGTTCTCTCTTGTGCATCTTGGTATGCACTGTCAAGCCTCTTATTTCCATTCGGAGTGCTAGCCCAAACATTATACTTAATACTTTTATGGACGTCATCCTCACTGTATGATTTTATCACGTAGAAAAAAGCATGTTCATATTTGGTTGGAAAATCTGGATGGTTGTATTGATCCCTCCTGATTATAATAGAGCTGCTGCTATTGTCTTTGCCCTCAGCACCAGGAGATCCAGCTCGACCAACCTCCGATACCCACGCACTTTTGGCACTATTGGTTCTTGGGCCACGGTTCTGTTCATTCAGCAAGTCAAAATCACTCATTCCATTGGCCTTGGCTCTCGTTTTAGGCTTTTCAGTGCCTCCCCAACCTCGCTCATTTGCTTTGATATTGATAGGACTGTTTGGGTAGCGCAAGTCACTCTTCCCGTTGCTGGGGAATGATGGGAACTTAGATATGGGAAAGTAACCCTTTGTCAGGAGAGCAGGGGCTTGAAACCCATGTTGTGATGCCTGTAAATTATTATGAATATCATCAAATCCCACAAATAAACTTAAATATACTCAGATTACTATGAAATGCAAATCACTGCAGTACCTTATTCGTTGGCTTCAGAGATTGGTTATGCAGGACAGTGCTTGGAGGTACGTTCAATGGTGGCAAGGAGCCTTTTGTTTCTAGTATATTAGATTTAGAGGGTAGTGTAGGTTTCGGAGGAGCAAGCGTATGACTTGCGGCAGGGTAATTGGGCTTGGGACCAGTGACTGTTGGACCTCCACCAAAGCCACTACCAAGGGCCCCATCACCAAATATAGATGGGTCCCACAGGTATGCTGGTGCTACTTCTGATCCATATGGGACTGGAGAAGTGTAATATCCTGGGGAAGTCATGGGCTGTGAAAAGACTGGGCTCGATAAGTATGGTTGTTGACTCAAATATTGTCCATCAACACCAACCATACCTCCAGGTGAGTATGGACTGTAAGGATTATAGCCAGGTTGAAACCCTGGCATATAGTAAAGGAGAGATCCATTATCTGCTCGAAAGGCCTGGAAAAAGAAAAAGAAAAATGAATAAAAAAGACCACATATGATAAAGCAATAGGTGATGTCAACTATAAGCAAAGCCAGTTTTGCATTTTTCAGGACTTAAAGACTTCCAGAATCAAGTTGCTGGGAAGAGTTTCCAAACAAAATGCATGCACATCTATTCAGCTGAAATGCAAACAGAGTTCTAAGAAGACAGTAGAAAATAGACCAAAACTATTCTAAGAATTAGACAGGTAAAAGGAATTTTTTTAATAATTTGGCCATCCAGCAATCCAAATGGAATGCTGGCAATAAAATATAAGCTAGAAGTCCTGTCAGTTGCCAGCTCAAACAAAAAGATGCTACAGAGGCTGTTGAAAAGCATGAGGCATCATTCAAATGGGCAACACATTAATCCATGTAGACCTGCCTTAAAATGCACCAATCTAAAATTATAGGAAAACTGTAAATCTAAAATTCCATAAATTGAATTGCCAACCTTGGAGACAAGATCAACATCCAGAACATACTAATCCTTATACCTTGCATCCTGCGTAACTCACGACTTTGTTGAGTCTCTTGATTTTGGTCACAAACACCAGAGAATGACCCTGGAAAACCCAGCCACTTGCACTTCCATAACGCCACATGACGAAAGATATATTCTCACAACTTTTACTGTAGGTAAGGTGGGTTTGAACCAAAGACCTCAATGAGGAAACAACAACGGCCCATCATCGAGCTGCAGGCTGGAAATATCATATAACCACCAGGTAAGCCTTTTTTAAGGGGGATCAGTAACCCACTTCCAAATGGTACACGTCTTTTGGCAACAGCATGTGTTTCTTTGGATGAAATAACGGTGCACAAGCACAACAGATTCAAAAATAATAATATGCCATTACATAAGCATGCATTTACCAAATCACAAAATATAGAAGCACATCAATATAAATGAAAATGCATTAGGCATTAACTAGCATACAAAGTATAGAAAGGGCAGTAGAAAGAGCAAATTGAAAGATATCCTCTGCCAGCTAAGGTGATTAGATGGATGACCAGGTGGAATGTCCTTGTTACATAAGCAGCAGCATCGAATACTCAAGCCATTAATTTAATAGTCTTACAGAAATATAGAGTTCCTCTACTTCTCTCATATTAAGAAATTATCACAATTTTTTTGAGTACACATCAAATTTCTTACAACAAAACAGATGAAATTGGCCTCATAATCAGAGCAACACATAACAGTAACCATAAATTTTATTTTTTTTAAAAAAAAAGAAAGAAAAAAAAAAACACACACACACACACGGATAAAACTCACAGGATATTGATCCAATCCATCAGTCCCATAAAAGTAACCCTGATCATCCCATTCTCCAAAGGAAGCGTCGTATCCTGTATTCATACTGCCAATAGAATTATGGAAAAAGAAGAAAACATGATAATAAAAAAGATTGCCTATCTTAGTCACAACAAACCTGGGTAATAGTATCCATAGTAGCTACTGGGTGAATAATACACTCCTTGCTCAGCCATCAAAGACTCATGATCCACTTCACTTTCCTTAACACTGCCTGTCGCATCTCCTGACGAGGAGATACAGGACGTTGCATCAGACGGGCTTCCATCCTTCGAAGCAACCTGGTATGAACAGAGTCACCAAAAATCATATCTATCAAAAAACCAACATTCCAATCTAAGAGGTTTGCTAACCCCACTTGTGCCAAAGCCCACCTACACGCCAACATAGATTTGGTTTCCATGTCCATGATGAACATCCATCAGGTGTGTCCCGGCGTGGAGAGGCCCTGGACCAAGTTCAGGCCCACCACTCCTCAGGCGGCCACAGTGGAAACAAAAAAAAGGACAGCCGCAACAAGCTCTTTAACCATCCAATTGTTTCATACAGTGTCTCGCCTAATCAACAAACCAGACTGATTTTCGGACCAGGGCATCTACACAGTGGGACCTACCAGATGGACGGCTTGGATGTTGAGTCAACATACAGAGTGGGTAACACGTGCACGGAGATAAAGAACCTCCCCAATTCATTAAACAACAGTCGGTAACTTGATAAATTGAAATACACCAACAAATTGTTAGTTCAAATCACTGGATTCAATACCATAGTAGGATGGCTGACATCAGAGGGACGATCTATTTTCAGATTCTTCATTACACCTTCGAGAGCTGGATAGGAAAACAAGTTAAGGTTCCAAACCATGTTCTATCCGACCTTTCGATCACGACGGTTCCAGCTCATACATCAAATTTGCCATCAAGATCAGCATAAGAAAACACGATCATAGAGTTCTATAATTCCAAATTTCAAAAAAATACAGAATCGACTTGACTTTACTTTTCACTGTATTCAGTTCAAGACTGCAAGTCTTTGTGAGATTAGATCGAATCAAAAGCCAAAACAGCTAAAGACAGGAACAAGAAAATCAAATCGATCAATGACGGAGCTGATGAGACTCGACTATCAAAGATCTGTAACAGCTACCGAGAAAATACTAACAAAAAAAAAAAGAGGAAAAATCGATCTATAGCTAGCACGAAGAGCGGATCTAAACCGAAGATCGATCAAAGATCTCTAATCTACACAGATCTGCCAGACCAAGCAGCCCATTTTTTAAAAAAAGAAAAGTACTAATAAAAAGCGGAATCCATGAAGGAAACCCTACATCGAAGCAATAAATCCTTTTCGAACATCGATCAAAGTTGAGATCAACAGGAATCAGGAACAAGAAATACAGTAAAAATCACGAAACAGAAGCGAAAAAATCATAAAAATATTATAGAAAAACGAAAGGATACGCTTCTGCTGTTTTAATTCCGACGCCATTAGATCGCACCACAGATCTCCACAGAAAAACCCTCGATTTCCTTCCTCCAGCTCGAAAAACAGCTCAGAAACCTCCCAAACCCTACCTAGAAACAACTTTTGAAACCAAAAGGGCCGACACAGATCGAAACCTTCTCAGATCCGCAAAAATGAAACCCCTTGCGAGACGGAAAATCGAAGCCGGTTTGAAAGATCGGAGCGAAGGGTACCAAGACGGCGGAGCGAGGTAGAGAAATAGAGGGAAAAGGGTTTGTAGGGAGCTGGAAAGTCAAGGGTAAAAGAACGGTGACAAAAGCATCCACGTCACCTAATAGTCAGAGATCGGACGGTCTTTGTCGGCTCATGGAAAACTGGAGGAGGGTTTATTGTCCGTCGATAAAACCGAGAAGCAGGAGCGGGAGTAACTATAAACTGGAAAAATCCTTGTCATACCGACACATACATGCATACAGACTCCATGTATGTGGATGATGTGGAGATGGACGTCTATGCGACGCTCCATACGCGTGCTTTCATTTCTGATGAGTGGGTCCCATTTTTAAGAAATCCAGACCTTTGATCTGTTAATTCCCACTGTATATGGCCCATTATATACAATTTATTTTTGATATGAAAATAGAAACGTCTCAACTTTGGTCTACGTATAGAAGGCTCAGAACAGAGACAAAGCCGTCCACGTTCATTTGAAAAGGTCACAAGATTGATCGATGTGGTCTTCCTATCCGAGATATCTTATCAGACGTGTTCCATTCAATACGAGAGGCAACACAACAATAGTCTGGATCAGCGAACCGTGCAGGCCATGGCCGATATGTAAACGGAGCTAGCTTGAAAAGATGGCTCCACTCGGCTTGACTCAGCTTGAATTGACTCGGCTTGAAACTCAATTCAAAGCGAGTCAAGGTTGTTGCTAAAGCTTGAGTTAAGCTCAAGTCAAGCTCGACCATGGTGTATTTCATCTCGACTTGACCTCAATTAGACTCAAAGTTCAAGCCCAACTCAGCTTGAATAATATATTTTAATAATATATATTATATATATTATTAATATTAAATATATAATATATATATTTAAGTTAAAAAAAAAAGAGTTAAAACTTAGAAGTTTTTATTAAAAAATTCTACTTGGTCTTTCCCGTCTCCATTCCTTCCTTTTCTTTTCCTTATCCTACCGAGGTAAACCCGATTCGACCCGAATCATTAACTCGACTCAAAAGTTTTGATAAATAAGTCAAGCTTCAATGTTGAGCTCGTGCTCGGATTCAAGTATTGCAAGAAGAGTCAAGCTGAGCTTGGCCCACCTCTACTGGTCTCGGCTTGATACACAGCCCTCGATACGTAAAGGACTGAAAACCGCTGGTCGACTACCCTGTCGTTTCATCCTGAATCCAGTAAAGCCACCCGAGTTTTGTGGGGATCTCCATGTTTTGGGTATGAAATCCACTCTGTCTGTCAACTGAGACTTCTCGTTTTTACCGTAAATACCATAAAGCATAGATAAGAAGTTGAAAGACCCGCATCGGGAAACAATGTAAAATCACTCATAAAAACCTCCAAGGTCCAGTAGGTGTGGGGCGTCTGAATTTTGGATCAAGCAGATATTTGGAATCTATATTCATCCTTGTCAAACCAGCCTGATAAACGGATTGGATGGAATATAAACGACATGGTTCGCCCCACACTCAACCTGTGGTGGCCGTCTCATATCTATATTTTCAGTTGTATGGCCCACTTTAATTTTGTATCGGACTTGATTGTGGCTACAGATTCTAAAATCGATAGTTTTCCGCGATGCGTCCAATAACCGTTGCGGAGGATTCCGTCAATACCATCCTACCCACGGAAGACGACTTAATCGAATGGACGCGGCTTGGCCACGGACTGTACTCGGTGGGCCCCACCATGATGTATGTGTTTTATCAACGCCGTACATCCATTTTTAAAGATCATTCTATTGCGTGATCTAAAAAATGAGGTAGATCTACATCTAAGGTGGTCCATATCATAGGAAATAGTCTTGATTGAACACCCACCATTACAAACTTTCTGGGGGCCACAAGAGTTTTAGAACAGGCTACTATTTATTTTTTTTTCCCTTCATTAAGGTATTTTTCACCTAATCAAGAGGTTGGATGGAAAATAAACATTACAGTGGGCCCAACTCTTTTTTATAGTGGGCGTTCAATCATAACTGTTTTCCTGCGGTGGGGTACATTTGAGGCTTGTACATACCTAATTTTTTGGCTCATCCCCTAAAATGATCTATAAAAATAGATGGACGGCATGGATAAAACACATATATCATGATAGGGCCCACATAGCACTGAACTAGTAGGCACACGGATACTGGCAGCGTCAGTAGGCAATCCGCGTCCCACTCCAATGTCCCGCGAAATTGTACAGTACAGAGGGCTTCAATTTTGAGACTTTGGGCCCACGCTTCGTTATCCGGAACATTGGTCTATTGTGTCCCACCTTGGGTGGCGCATGCCCAAAAAATATCTCAGATTGAAGGATCCAACCAACCAATATTTCGGTTGTATCTGGACCGTTGTTTTATTTGTCTTCTTTACACCGATCTCTAGGCAACGCATCTAAAGGTTGAATTAGTATATGGAAATATTCAAGCCATAGTAAATCCACCGTGGGACCCAATATACGAATGGTTTGGGCGGCGGCTTTGGTGGGTGGATCCCTGACGGTAGGGCCATTTTGATATACGTTCGTTAAATCCACTCCGTCCATCCGTTTTGAATGCTCATTTTAATGTATTATCCCAAGAAATGAAGCATACCCGATTCTCAGGTGGACAGCACTAGAGGAAACAGTGATGATTCAATATCCACTATTAAAAACTTATTGTGGGCCACTGTGATGTTTATTCGCCATCATACCTGTTGATAAGGTCACAAAGACATGGATGAAGGGACCACATAAATATCAGATTGATTTACAACTTTTGCAGCCACAAGAAGTTTTTAATAGTCAATCACCACTTATCCTATGGTGTGGCCCACCTGAGATTTTTATATGCTTTAATTTTTGAATCATGCCTAGAATGATCTTCTAAAACGTATGGACGGAATGGATGTAAGGAAAATACATCAAGTTTGGGCCCATAGTCAGGTATTCACCCACCTTGGTGGATCCGGGGATCCAACTAAGCCGTGCCCGATGGTTTGACTACTGAGTGGCGGGCTCCACCCCACGGAGGTGAAAATTCTTGGATGTACTACGAAGAAATGCAGTCCACGTCTCATGTGATTCCTTCGCTGCGAAGAAACGCAAGCTAATGCGATTCACGCGAGAAGAAATTGAAAATGTCACTCGCGGCATCTGCTCCAACCCGGAACATTCGTGCGGGATCTGAGCCACTCATCACTGACGGACAATGGCACAACCCTTGGACTAACCCACCAGAACATAACGCAACGTCGATGTTCATAAATTTCATATCATTCACTCATGCTGTGATTATGTATGTGCGACTACACATCGGGGCCCACTATTTGGACGGACTGGATTGACGTACATGTATGCCACACGTGCGAAAGGTGAGATACCACAGCAGTTGCAACGACGAAAGGAGCAAAACACGAGTCGTACCGATTTCGAATTTTAAATGTTACAAATGACCATGACATCCATGCCATGAGACTCATAACCATGCCGACATACCATCAATACCACCACAAGAAGTTTGCTTGAATACGTTTCGACGTAGCGTGATGTGATACGTCGCGCTGTTATCCCTTTAATATGTAAATATTTCAATGATCCAAGCCGTTTATAAGATGGTACTCAACTTCTTTCGTACATAGAAAACAAATATTTTTTTCATTGAGTTATTTTAACCATTTGAAATTTGGCTATTTTCTTTGAAGATAGACGATCTACCTTTGTATAATAAGATAATATTTCTGGAATCTCCTATCCAAATGGAACTAATATCACATGAACGGTTTGGATCATTGAAAAATAAAAACAAATGCAATGGATAAACGTGGGGATGTACTTGACTCAGCCTCTCACCAGAAAATCAAACAAGAGATAATTACCACTGTAAACCCCACCTTTTATCCAGCGTCTTCTATGAAGAATCCAAAACTTACCTTCACAACTTAGACCTTTCACGTACGGACAGAGCATTTAAGTACGAAAATACCCCTGCTTTCTAAAGTGGTTTTTACTTTCTGATGACCTAGAGCTGCGGATGATAACCGTAGCTAAACGTACCGGAAGCAGAGGTATTTTCGTCCTCAAAGCTCTGTCCGTACGTGCAGGGTCTAAGTTGGGATGTTAAGTTTTGGATTTATAGTAAAAGACGCTGGATAAAAGGTGGGGTTACAGTGGTAATTTTCTCGTCAAACAAAGGAAGACCGGGAGGCGGGAGAAAAACAGGACTACTTGAAAAACAAGCCTATTCACGCGAGTAGGATTAACATACTAAACGAAGGAAGCACGTGTAATAGTCGCATACTTGCCCAAGATCCAGACCGTTCACCTAGCAGCCGGTGTGACACACGTCCACCGTTTCTATTGGTTAGTTTCATGATCCATGTTTTGGTAGCCCACCTGCGACCAGATAGGCCTGCCATTTGTGGCCAGTTGCATACCCCACGCCATGTGAGGGCTTTCATGTCTTCTAACACGCGTTCCACGCTGCACGTGTGCCCGTGACTAGAACCATTACATTATATTATATTGGTCTAACAGGCACCGTGGTCTATACGCCGAGAGATGATAAAAAGGAAGTGATGTGCACGTACACGCTAGCCCTGTTTGTAATGGAAAGAAAGTGACATGCAATGGAGATGTAAATTAATTTTTTTAATGATTTTTAATTATATTATTATAAAAAAAATTGATTTCAAATATACAAATATGTGTATGAATTTGATGATTTAACGCTGAAGTAAGCTGTCATTTGGACGGGAGTAGAGATATTTTAAGAGGAATAAAAATTAAATGAGAAAGAGGTGGGTTTTGCTAGGCCTAAATACAGTAAATGAGACCAATTTGAAATTGATGATTAGTATAAGGTGCTTTATTTTGTCTCTTTTGGAGGGTCCGATGCTTAAACAAATGTGTCATTATACTCCTAGTCATTTGCATATGTGGAACGTTGATGACCATATCAAACAATCCGTCTCTAGTTGCATCATTAAAATCACACCAATTGAATGATCCATATAGTCCAAATGCTGATCATCCAAACAGGGGTTAAAAAAGGTTGGTGAGTCACATGTTAGTGATCCTTCCATTTATGGCCCAACCGAGGCTCAATATACTTATATTTTTCTCTATTCCAATCATTCCGCCACACATACACTAATTTAAGATATTGAAGCTAGTTCAGTTAATCAAATTCAGGTTCTTATGAATTTAAATGTATTATAATTACAACTAAATAGAAGTATCTAAACAAAATATTTGGATTCTAATACATTTCATTTATAGACTATTAAGCACAATTGAAGACTTCATTTACTTCTATTTACAAGATTTTAAATAAAAAATAATATATAAGTAACATCATTATGATTTTACTATCCATAAATTAAACAAAAAAGATCCTAGTCAAATGCAAATACTTTTAAGAGATAAGTGTTGATGCAGAATTCCGGTTAGCCTTTTTTAGACTTTCGTGTATCTGCACATGAGATGAACAAAGGAGACCTTGGCCAGTACAGGGGACCCTCCAATGCCTAAGTCAGGTAGGAAATCTGGGTCTAATCAAGTAATGAGTTTTAAGCTAGAGATCGTACATACCTTTCACCATTAGATATGTTATATAGTTGAGAAGAGGCGGTGACGTAGAGGGAATATCCTTATTTAGTAGGTGTATGGAGGGATTCGGATTCTGAGCGTGTGGGAGAATCATCCGAGATACTTGGCGAAGATCTTGAAATCTAGAGCGCATCGTAGATATCCTCCGAATTCTTTGGAGAAGATCTCAGGCGAACCTTTAATTATTCGGAATTAGCGGTGGCGTGTAGTAGGAGGCTGAGGTGGTCTTGGCCACCTGGGGATAGTATGTTGACCTAAGGTCCGACCTGATCATTTCGTTGAGTAATGTTGTGCAGGTCAGCCTATTTCCCAACCTGCTAGTGAGAGGTCGAGCTTGAGCTCGGTCGCTACTCGGTTTGGGGCCGAGTGGGCAGATTTCCCATTCATGTCCATTGTTGTCTGACCTAGCGAAGTGCACAAGGGTCCGACTTGACCTCTGTTTATTAGTCGACCTATTTTCCCCACAACAATAAATAAAGTATTTGTACTCATGACACTTTTTCATTGCATTACTACGATAATCCTTCGTGCGACTAAGCCTCTAACTTCTTAAATAAATGATCAGTTTTTGTTCAATTTTACTTGATATGGTAGTGCAACATTGTAATGTTCCATATCACTAAACTAAGAAATGAGACCACCCAAAAGAAAAGCATTTCAAATGAAGAATTGTGGCATGCCCATGCGCAATCAAATAAGGGTCCTTACTCTTGCTTGTGTGGTAGACTCTCAGGAGTTTCAACTCCCAGTCAAGAGTTCGAGTACCCATAGGTGGTGAAATTCCACCAGCGTGAGTGTGTGGGGTGTGTGTGCGTGTGTAAAAAATAAAAATAAATAAAAAATAAAAAATAAGGGCACATTATACCTACACATGCCATTAAATGCACCACCTAATATTTGGCCTTGAAACGGAACACGACATCGATCCATACTTGAGGTCAACTTCACTATAGAAAACAATATAAAATCATGGTAAACATGGTGCATCCCTCGTGGGTTTTATAGCACAATTATTCATTCCACTTATTTGTGTCATATGAGCATTAAGCCCCACACTCAACTAATGGTGGGCATTCCATACCAACTCTTTCTAGGGTGAAAAGACCTGATTTTTTGGTTTTGGGGTGAAAATGAGGCCAACACTAAAGGCCCATTTGGATACCACAAAATAAGTTACTTTTTCTACTTACAACAATAAATAAGTGGCTTATTTTAGATAAGTAAGTTTGGTTTATGATTAGTTATAAATAACTTTTTAACTTAAAAGTACATAATCACTTCAGTTAGTGTTTTTAACTTTTCTATTTATTTTATAAGCTACTGGAGAGAGGTATAGAGAGGAGAAACTGATACATATGTTATTCGTCAAACATACTTATCTTCTTAATAAGTAGAAACTAAGATAAGATACTTGTGAAATAAGTACATGGTTCGAGTACCCATAGGCGGTGAAATCCCACTATAGCGTGAGTGTGTGGTTGTGTGTTGTGTGTGCATGTGTGGGTCTATATGTAACGCCCTGAAAATCGGGGGTCGAGTGTAACTCAACTCCCGAGTTCCAACGCATCACTTATGCAACATATTTAATGATATTTGAATGTTGTCTGTGTTAGAGCAGTAAACATGAATGAGATTATACCAAAGCAGTAATTCATACTCCAGATCAGTTGTATAAAAGCAAGCGGAAGACTGAACTGTATAAATATGTATGTAAAGAAACAAAATAATCGATTCATTATCCAGAGTATGAATCCTTCTGAGTCACAATATACATGTCTGTCTATATAAACAAAATGTCAAAATACTAGGTACAATCTCGTATCCCATCAGTCCCGGCAACCTAGTCGAAACCGCCAGCGAACTGCATATATGAGAACTCCTCCTGGTCCTCGTCGTAATCGGGCTCCGCCTCCAGAATAGCCGGATCGCCTAAACCTGAGACAGAGTCTGGTTGGTGTGCGCAACACCGTCCCGTAACGTGGGAGTGAGTAGCTAACTCAGTGGAACGATAAGACATAAGTTATCATGTTACCAATACAGTCAAGCAGTAATGATAAAGCAGTAAATCAAACACTCCTAGTTACTTTGATTAATGCAAGTATGAATGCGGAGATATGATGGATGCCCTCTCCGACATACTCCCTCAAGCGACACCATCTCACGTTCGCGCGCGTGCTTACATCCCACAAGCTCCACATCTTTCCGTGGCACATGCGATGCATGATGAGTATGATTACCGAGTTTTTAATTAATTCATTTCAAACACAGGATTGGGAAACTAAGGTACCTCCCTTGTATCATATCCAAACATGATCCAATCTAGGGTCGTCGATCCCTAGTTAATATCGACGATGGTGTGTTTTCTAGGTCACCGCAGCAGAGGCCGCTGTGGCACGTTACGCACAAAGGTTGCACCACTCCCCATCACCCCTTAAACGATTCATCACGATACAACTATACGAAAAAATGGCCTAGTTCATACTCTATATATCGCGGCGAACCCTAAGGCACGCTGCAACTTCATAGTATGCTCGCGGTCACTACAAAGGGTCGCTGTGGCTGTACACACAAAGACTGCACCACTCCCCCATCACCTTATCAGTGTAGGCCGACAGCGCGAATATAGTGTCCCATACCACCATAATCGGCTCACGAGTAGAGTTGCTCACTGGTCACTACGGGGAGGCACGTAGCCCCGGCGTGGCCGACAGCTCGACAACCACGGTGTCCCATACCACCATGCCCGGCCATGAGTCTTAGCGGATCGAGGTACCATGGTTAACGGGATTTTTCACTGGTAAGTTTGGTACCCTAGGTTCAAGCATTAGCGACCAAACATGGTGAACATACATAAGACATGCGGTTTACTTGATATGTTCGGCTAGCTCGAGCGCACAACAAGTTGGGCGATATGAGGCGCAGAAGCACCTCGTGTGGCCAACCACTATCGCCAACCGAAGTACGACACGAGTTCACTAACACATCGTGCATGGCGGAACGAAACCCCAACCACATCTTCCAGTCTGATACCGGATGCCTGGACTACGAACATAGTCCCAAGCTCAGTCAAATCCTAACCAAAGCATGTGAAATAAGGCATGATAACATGGTAATTCAAGAACACTAGCAAGCGTAATATAAGCATAACATGAAGCATGTTAATGTGCGAAGTCACAAAGCATGTTCAAAAGCATGTTATAAAGCATTATGTAAATAAGTATACAAATACTTACATTTCGTAGGGCGAGTGGTTAGAGTGAACAACCACATGGAGAATGTCCTATGCGACTCTAAGGCAACCGAGAATCCCACCTCAGCACCTACCTAAGATTCTAACACTTAAGCACTTGCACTCACAAGTGAATTCTCCAACACTTGGAATGCAATAGTTCAACATACATGACGTATGCTAGGGAAGCGTGTACTAGGGTTGTCCCTTTACCGAGCTAGTATTTTATACATATACATCCTATTCATACAAAGAAATAAACATAGCAAACACATCAAAGAAATTTTATACGTATAGGGTACTTTCACGTATACCCAATTTCGACATACATAGTGTTTACAAAGGAACATAGGTTTCGGCGGTTCCTTTTGCCAAGCTAGTATTTTAATCATGTATTGTATAATCATACATTAAATACATATGTCAAACATTATTCCAAAAGAAATACGATACGGTATTTCTACAATACGTATTTTCAACATACGGCACATTTACAAAGGAACATATATTTTGGCGATCTCTTTCGCCAAACTAGTATTTTATTCATATGTTATATAATTAAACATTAAATAAACATGTTAAACAATTATCCAAAAAAATACGTATACGGTATTTCTACGTATACCTAGAATATGTGAAATTCCATATTTCACACCGCTAATCAAAACAGAAACTAAAAGCACTTTGTACATGTGCAATTGCAAGCAGATCATGAATCTACCATTATCGACATTGAAAGCGTTGAAAACCAGTAACTTATAAGCTTAAAGTCCTCACCTTTGCCTTTTGAAACGAACGAATCGAAGAAGGGTGATGAATCTTCCGTCTACGGGCGATTTCTAGCCTAAAGAGCGGAATCGGTTAGTCGAATACATCCTACCTCGATTCCAACTCAAATCGACCTAGGGTTAGGTTTTCTTACCTTCAAATGAGGCGAATACGCCGGGAAAAAGCGTCTAGATCGGAGAGATGTAGGTCAGTGTAGCAAGCCAAAGCGGGAGGAAGATCGGCAACGATCTCCAAGTCTTTCCCTCTCTTTTCTCTCTCTCCCTCTGGGTTTCTCCCAAAATTCGTATGGTGTGAGAGGGGCTGCTCTAAGCCCCTTTTATAGCCTCAAACATTACGGAAATAGACTTAGGTTCATGGGGTCCGCCTATATAAGATTTTCGACGCTTTTCCAGCTCAAAAGGGGTGTTCTGGTAGCCCTCTTTGAACCAAATGTCAGACTTAAACTTATCATCAATGGATCTACGTGGGATTACATTTTTGACTCATTCGGATGCGCAGATCGCACGTGGCGGACCACTTTCAGTTCGACGGTCAGTGGGCCACGATCAGAAATTCCAAGTACATGTAAATGTTCCTGAAATTTTTCTTAATCCGAGGGTGTAATTTGGTCCGATTCGACGGTCGGGTTGCTTAATAGACGCGTCAACGAACGATGCGAGATCACTATTCCGATATTTATTTCGGCTTGTGAATAGTATTTTTCACACTACCTCGCTCCGATTCGAAACGAATGGCCGTGGAATATCGGATAAGGCCGATTTTTGAGATGATTGTTAAGCCCAGTGGGCGGTCCTAGTTCCTTAACTTCGGGTTAATCGGAATCCCGATGTGCGATCTGACCTAATACTGTCTGAAGTTTCGTTTCATTCCCGAGAGCAGACGGAAATGAGTTTGGTTCTAAACTTTAGGGTAACCTAGCGTCAATGATTCTGCAAGTTTTGGGTCTTGCAGATCGTATTTAAAGCGATCCTAACGGATTTCATAACTAATTGAGTTTAGTACTTAGTTAACTTTGTTAAATTTCTAAAGGATTTAATCCTATGTGATTTCTGGTCGAGGTGGTACTCGACCCAATGTACGGAATTTTTCAGGTCGTTACAATCTACCCCCCTTAAACAAAAAATTTCGTCCTCGAAATTTATACCTGTTCGTACTCCTCGAGAATCTGAGGGTAGTTCTTCCTGACCTCGGCCTCGGTCTCCCAGGTAGCTTCCTCCTCAGAATGATGTGTCCAAAGTACCTTCACAAGTGGGATGACCTTGCTACGCGAGCACTGCTCCTTCTCGTCAAGGATGCGCGTCGGCGCAACTCATATGTCGCATCCTCGCTCAACTGTACTGCTCCCATCCGATGATATGCGAAGGATCAGGAACGTACTTCTTCAGCATAGATACATGAAATACGTTATGTACAGAAGCAAGTGGTGTAGGCAAGGCGAGACGATACGCCACATCACCCACTCGATCCAGTATCTGAAATGGACCGATGAACCTCGGTGTGAGCTTCCCCTTCTTCCCAAACCGAAGGACTCCTTCATAGGGGAAACCCGAAGGAACACATGATCACCAACTCGAACTCCGGCGGTACCGCCTCGTACGGCGTAACTCTTCTGTCGCTTTCTCGCCTCAAGCGCCGTAGTAATCGACGCCGATAATGTCTACCTTCTCTCGTAGTCGCCGTACCAACTCGGGCCAATCGGGCACGCCTCTCCAACCTCTCGCCCAACAAGTGCGGTGCTCACAAGGTCGACCATATAGAGCCTCATATGGCGCCATACCAATCGTCGCCCGGAAGTCATTGTTGTTGTAGGCGAACTCTCGCGTACGGAAGACACGGTCGTCCCAACCGTCCTCGAAGTCCAACACACACGCTCGCAACATATCCTCCAATCCGATTCACTCGCTCGTCTCGCCCATCACGTCCCGAGGATGAAACGCCAGACGAACTTCAACTTCACACCCATCGCCTCCTGGATACGAGTCCGGAAGATGGATGTGAACCGCGTGTCTCACGTCCGACACAATCTCCAAAGGAACTCCGTGCGCACGGACGATCTCCCGATATACAATCTAGCCGGCTCATCCGCAGAGTTCGTAACTCGATAGGGAGGAAATGGGCCGATTTAGTCAACCGGTCCACAATCACCCAAATGGAATCGTGCCCCTTCCTCGTCTTCGCAACCCGGATATGAAGTCCATGGAGATGAAGTCCCACTTCCACTCCGCTATGGCATGGGCCGAAGCCCAGAGGTCGACGATGTTCCCGCCTTGACTACTGCCGGCACGTCGGGCATCGAGACACATACTCGAATGTGGGCCTTCATGTTATCCCACCAATACGTCCGTCTCATATCCCGGTACATCTTCGTGCTACCGGGATGCATCGCAAACTTCGAGTTATGGGCGGACTCGAGAAGCTCGCGTCTCAAGTCGCACACATCCGGAACACATAGGCGGCCACCGCAACCGTAAACCCCATCGATCCAACTCTCCACTCGGAGTCCACGGCCGCTAGCCCGCTCTCGAAGCTCGGGCAGTAGTGTATACACCGTGTATTTCACCCCTTGCTCCGCAATACTAGCACAGGGGGCGGACGTCAACTTGTCCTTCACTCCTTAAAAGCCGCCTCCGCCTTCTCATTCCAGCGAACTTCGGTCCTTTCGAGTCACCGAGACAAGGGCCTGCGATCTTCGAGAAATCCCGAATGAAACGTCTCGTAGTACCCAAAGGGCCAAGGAAACTCCTCACCTCAAGAACCGATCAGCCGTCGCCAACCGCTCTGAACCGCATGCTACCTTAGCAAGGTCCACTGCTATCCCATCCTTGGACACTACATGTCCCAGGAACTTGACTTCCTCCTGCCAGAAGTCGCACTTCTTGTATTGCGCAAACAACTGGTTCTTCTTCAGTGTCTCCAATACCGCTCGCAAGTGTTCCTCGTGCTCCTCCCGCTCATGTCGGTAAGTCGGCGGGTAGTATTTCTCATGGAACCGGAACTCAAAAGCATCCCAGGTCCATACGTAGTCTGCTGCGACAGACCGCAACACACTGTCCCACCATAAACTCGCCTCTCTCTCAAACATGAAGGCGGCCAGCTCTACTTGCTCTGCCTCTGAGCAATGCAGCATCCGAAGCATCTTCGAGATGCGGTCAAGCCAAAACTCTGCCTCCTCGGGCCTATGAGTGCCCATGAACGAAGGAGGCCTCAAGCGCTGAAACCGCTCGAGTAGACCGCGCGTGCCGACATCTCCAGTAGGAGGCACCACGGGTGGAGGCAGGGGCACACCCTCACACTGAGCAGGAGGCTCAGAATGCCCGGCAGGACAAGCAGGAGTCGTAGGTGGAGTCGCACTACCACCATGTGACAAGGCCTCAGTGATAGTGGCCATAAGTGCCGAGGCTTCTGGCCGGCTGGCCGTATCTCCGCTGTGCCGCTCCCGCATCTCTTTCTTCTTGTGTCTGACCGGCCGCCGATGCATCATCAACATCACCGCTCAAATCTATCGGTCGGCGGAGCACACTGGGTCATCTTCGCGCGGAGATGAAGACGGCCGAAATCGCTCACGCGACCGGGGCGTATAAGGTGGTCGTCCACCGATAGACCAGACCCGGCAGGAGGCCGATCGATCCCAACCCTCGGTCCGTAGGACCGCTACTACCGAAGGAGTCCGGTCCATAGAGCCGGCCGAAGGAGATGTGCCGATCTCCGTGTGTACTGCCGTGGCATGCCCTATACAACACAGGGTACAGCATTGGTGAGATACAACATAACACACATCATAAAGCACTTTAAGCATTCCACACATAATCAAAGCAAAAGGGGCTACATGCCTTTCATTTACCCAAAATTAGTCATAATACATGGATTACAGAGTTTACATGAATCATGACGGAAATCACATGATAGCCAACACATCTACTACATCAAACACTAAACATTCTACTACCTAATACATCATCTGAACGAAAACACAAACCGCCTATCGCGGTAACCAAAGCAAACACAACATACAACAATATGGATGACTAAGCATCCGAAGTAGGCGGTGGAGGAGGAGCATTCTTATCCTGCGCACAGCACAGGATGACCTTCAACGTACGGGACATCTTCTTGAAATTCTTCTTCATGTAGGCTTCATTCTCTTCAAGTTTAGTTCGAACTTGACCAATCTCACCCGAACTTGTCCAATCTCACCAAACTCGTCCCAACCTCTTGCTTTGCAAGGCGGCTCGCCTCTCCTCAGACGGCAAATCGTGCATCGGATACATCTCGATCCACACCCCGCCCCGAGCCGCGGGGGTGAACTCTCCTCGTGTCCCGAGCCTCGTGTTCTTCCTCCCGTATGTCATCACCGCGCTCCTCATCGCTCTCGGCCGGAGGTCAACACTCTCCTCACCGCGCTATCCGTCTCATCTCCGCGGACTCGTCGAGTCGGGCTTGTCGCCGTTGGGGCCGATCTTCATATTCCCGAGTGTCGCTTCATTTATGATTCGGACGGTGCAAGATCCTCCATATTCAATCTGTAGCCTACATCACGAGCCATCCCGCATCGGTCAGTCGGCCAAATGGGAGCGAAAGATCGTTCCTGGCAGAACGAACAACATTAACTATCTGGGATAGGATGAATGTGGGCAGGCATATGTTTTCCCAGCGTCCCATCTTGTACAGAAAGTCCACCATCACCCTAGTACATTCCGTGCGGTTACCCCACCGTGGGTATACATTGTATGTGAAGATGTGATGGAGCAAATGGAAATCTTCAGACATCTTTGTCGCCGCAATACAATTTCCTCGCTTCCAAGTAACCCGGCGACCACAGAGAAATCGCGTGCGGCGATCCCTTTCCCGCGCAATTCTAGAGAAGTCATCACTAGGATGCACTTGACCAAGCGGAATCTTCGTGATTCGAGCCACCTCATTCACAGTGATTGTGCGCCTTATGCCCCTCACAGAGACAGTAAACTGAAGAGGCTCTACTGATGCGTCTATGATGTGAGCGTAGAAGGCACGAACCGTGTGCTCACATGCGGGGACTCGCCTTCAAAAATATAATTCCACCCGATATCCACCAAGTGGTCCATCATCGGGTGTAGACCAAACATCCTCTCATCCACATGAGCTTCAAACACAACCTTGCGGCCCGCGGCGCCCATATTCCATGCCTATTGGGTAAGCATTCTGGCGGGGTGGTCGGGATCCGTGTCTCGCTTCGACCTAAACTCCCGTACGGTGCTTGTGCCGGCCCCAACATCGATTTTCTTCGGGAACGGGCTGGCCTTACTTGGGCCGGCGTCATCGGCCGCGGTTTTCCTCTTTCCCATGAGAGATAGGATGGAGGAAATGGAGAAAATGGTGGCCACCACACCAAGGAGGGCCATGGAAATTTTCCAAAATGGGGAACAAAGGGTGACCTCTTTTATCTTCCACAATCAACAATCCAACGGTGTGGAAGAAGCTCTAGAGGTAGGAAATGAAGAAGAAACAAGAAGAAAATGGGATGGGTTAGTAGATTACCCGATTTTGAGCTCCAAGGAGGGTTATGAGAGCTCCAACTTGTGGAAATGGGGAAAGGGAGAGGCTAGGGCTGTTGTAGGAGGTAGGGGTGTGTGAGTTTTGGAAGGAAATGGAGGGATTGAAGGTTTGGAGGGATGAGTTTTCAAAGAAATCGAAAATGGAGGTGGTGGTGGTTGAAAAGAGGGGAAATGAGAGAGATGGGTGCTTCACCCCTTAAAACCCAATCTAATGCAAAAATCGCACGTGCCATGGGGTAGAGGGGACCAAACCGACCACTCTCACGTTTGGAGACACGCCGGAAAATCAACGGGGCGCGGTCCGCCGCGGTGCCGCGTGGCGCCGCGGTCCAGGCTTGGCCGAATCACGCGCCGCCGCTGGTCCGGTCTTGTTCACCGGACTCCCGGGTGCCAAATACACCTGGATTGGTCCAAAACTTTAACGGATTAGGCGTGGGGGTCCACGGACTCGCTTTGTGCCAAAACGGCCGGTCGATTCCTAACTTTCTGATCCAATCTAATTTTTTTTTTTTATTTCTAACAACTAACTTTGGGTGGATTGTGACCTGGACACGTCAATAGACGGTCTAGGAGTGACCTGGGGTCCATAAATATGGTCGGGATCGAGTACGCACTCGATCAAACTGTCCGTGTGCAGTGAACTTCGCCGAATCGGCAAATCGGGAGACCCTAAGACTGTGGCTATATTTTTGCGCACCCTCCTAAGTGTAATGCGTCAGCGTACGTAGTGGGGACATAACTCAGGTCCGGTTTAATCAAAATCATGCTCTGATACCAACTTGTAACGCCCTGAAAATCGGGGGTCGAGTGTAACTCAACTCCCGAGTTCCAACGCATCACTTATGCAACATATTTAATGATATTTGAATGTTGTCTGTGTTAGAAGCAGATAAAAACATGAATGAGATTATACCAAAGCATAATTCATACTCGGATCAGTTGTATAAAAGCAAGCGGAAGACTGAACTGTATAAATATGTATGTAAAGAAACAAAATAATCGATTCATTATCCAGAGTATGAATCCTTCTGAGTCACAATATACATGTCTGTCTATATAAACAAAATGTCAAAATACTAGGTACAATCTCAGATCCCATCGATCCGTGCTTAGTCGAAACCGCCAAATAATCGCATATATGAGAACTCCTCCTGGTCCTCGTCGTAATCGGGCTCCGCCTCCAGAATAGCCGGATCGCCTAAACCTGAGACAGAGTCTGGTTGGTGTGCGCAACACCGTCCCGTAACGTGGGAGTGAGTAGCTAACTCAGTGGAACGATAAGACATAAGTTATCATGTTACCAATACAAGTCAAGCAAAGAATGATAAAGCAGTAAATCAAACACTCCTAGTTACTCGATTAATGCAAGTATGAATGCAGATATGATGGATGCCCTCTCCGACATACTCCCTCAAGCGACACCATCTCACGTTCGCGCGTGCCCACATCCCACAAGTGCTCCACATCTTCCGGGCACATGCGATGCATGATGAGTATGATTACCGAGTTTTAATTAATTCATTTCAAACGGCGGGATTGGGAAACTAAGGTACCTCCTCAGATCATATCCAAACATGATCCAATCTAGGGTCGTCATCCCTAGTTAATATCGACGATGGTGTGTTTTCTAGGTCACTTCAGAGGCTGCGCTGTACGTTACGCACAAAGGTTGCACCACTCCCCATCACCCCTTAAACGATTCATCACGATACAACTATACGTAAACAGTGCCTAGTTCATACTCTATATATCGCGGCGAACCCTAAGGCACGCTGCAACTTCGTAGTATGCTCGCGGTCACTACAAAGGGTCGCTGTGGTGTACACACAAAGACCGCACCACTCCCCCATCACCTTATCGGTGTGGGCGACACAACGGCGAATATAGTGTCCCATACCACCATAATCGGCTCACGAGTAGAGTTGCTCACTTTGGTCACTGCGGGAGGCACGTAGCCCCGGCGTGGGCCAGGCCGACCTCGACCACGGTGTCCCATACCACCATGCCCGGCTCATGAGTCTTAGCGGATCGAGGTACCATGGTTAACGGGATTTTTCACGGTAAGTTTGGTACCCTAGTTCAAGCATTAGCGACCAAACATGGTGAACATACATAAGACATGCGGTTTACTTGATATGTTCGGCTAGCTCGAGCGCACAACAAGTTGGGCGATATGAGGCGCAGAAGCACCTCGTGTGGCCAACCACTATCGCCAACCGAAGTACGACACGAGTTCACTAACACATCGTGCATGGCGGAACGAAACCCCAACCACATCTTCCAAATATGATATGGGATGCCTGGACTACGAACATAGTCCCAAGCTCAGTCAAATCCTAACCAAAGCATGTGAAATAAGGCATGATAACATGGTAATTCAAGAACACTAGCAGGCGTAATATAAGCATAACATGAAGCATGTTAACAAAGAAGTCACAAAGCATGTTCAAAAGCATGTTATAAAGCATTATGTAAATAAGTATACAAATACTTACATTTCGTAGGCGAGTGGTTAGAGTGAACAACCACATGGAGAATGTCCTATGCGACTCTAAGGCAACCGAGAATCCCACCTCAGCACCTACCTAAGATTCTAACACTTAAGCACTTGCACTCACAAGTGAATTCTCCAACACTTGGAATGCAATAGTTCAACATACATGACGTATGCTAGGGAAGCGTGTACTAGGGTTGTCCCTTTACCGAGCTAGTATTTTATACATATACATCCTATTCATACAAAGAAATAAACATAGCAAACACATCAGCAAATTTTATACGTATAGGGTACTTTCACGTATACCCAATTTCGACATACATAGTGTTTACAAAGGAACATAGGTTTCGGCGGTTCCTTTTGCCAAGCTAGTATTTTAATCATGTATTGTATAATCATACATTAAATACATATGTCAAACATTATTCCAAAAGAAATACGTATATACGTATTTCTACAATACGTATTTTCAACATACGGCACATTTACAAAAACATATATTTTGGCGATCTCTTTCACCAAACTAGTATTTTATTCATATGTTATATAATTAAACATTAAATAAACATGTTAAACAATTATCCAAAAAAAAATACGTATACGGTATTTCTACGTATACCTAGAATATGTGAAATTCCATATTTCACACCGCTAATCAAAACAGAAACGAAAGCACTTTGTACATGTGCAATTGCAAGCAGATCATGAATCTACCATTATCCGACATTGAAAGCGTTGAAAACCGTAACTTATAAGCTTAAAGTCCTCACCTTTGCCTTTTGAAACGGGCAACTCGAAGGGTGATGAATCTTCCGTCTACTGAAAGCGATTTCTAGCCTTTAAGAGCGGAATCGGTTAGTCGAATACATCCTACCTCGATTCCAACTCAAATCGGACCTAGGGTTAGGTTTTCTTACCTTCAAATGAGGCGGAATACGCCGGGAAAGCGTCTAGATCGGAGAGATGTAGGCGTGTAGCAAGCAGCGGCGGGAGGAAGATCGGCAACGATCTCCAAGTCTTTTCCTCTCTTTTCTCTCTCCCTCTAGGGTTTCTCCCAAAATTCGTATGGCTGTGAGAGGGGCTGCTCTAAGCCCCTTTTATAGCCTCAAACATTACGGAAATAGACTTAGGTTCATGGGAGTGCTTGCACATATAAGATTTTCGACGCTTTTCCACTTTCAAAGGGGTGTTCGGTAGCCCTCTTTGAACCAAATGTCGACTTAAACTTATCATCAATGGATCTACGTGGGATTACATTTTGACTCATTCGGATGCGCGATCGCACGTGGCGGACCACTTTCGATTCGACGGTCGGTGGGCCACGATCGAAAATTCCAAGTACATGTAAATGTTCCCGAAATTTTTCTTAATCCGAGGGTGTAATTTGGTCCGATTTCGACGGTCGGTTGCTTAATCTTGACGCGTCAACGAACGATGCGGATCACTATTCCGAGATATTTATTTCGGCTTGTGAATAGTGTTTTTCACACTACCTCGCTCCGATTCAAACGAATGGCGTGGAATATCGGATAAGGCCGATTTTTGAGATGATTGTTAAGCCCGTGGGCGGTCCTAGTTCCTTAACTTCGGGTTAATCGGAATCCCGATGTGCGATCTAGACTCTAATACTGTTTCGTTTCATTCCCGAGAGCGGAGACGGGAAATGAGTTTGGTTCTAAACTTTAGGGTAACCTAGCGTCAATGATTCTGCAAGTTTTGGGTCTTGCAGATCGTATTTAAAGCGATCCTAACGGATTTCATAACTAATTGAGTTTAGTACTTAGTTAACTTTGTTAAATTTCTAAAGGATTTAATCCTATGTGATTTCTGGTCGAGGTGGTACTCGACCCAATGTACGGAATTTTTCAGGTCGTTACACTATATGCATGTGGAAAAAATAATAATTTATCTTGAGCAACTTACAATCCAAACGCCCCCTAAATGAACTCAGTGGATCTCTTGCTCGTGGTCCCTACGTGTAGATCAATTAGTAGCTCTTAATTTGATTACCTTTCTTTGATTTATTTCATATATTTATGTTTAAGCACGTATTGCTTACCAATATTGAGAAAGTTAAGAGTAGACTAATTTGGGAGGATATTCCAAGAACGGTCCATCAAGATGGAAGAGTTCAGGCAAATGGCTTGGATAGGTCAACCACTGCAAGCTATGCTCAGAACGAGGTAGTTTCCTGCTTGAAATGGCATAGGAAACGCTCCTATGCGAGAGCGGATTAGGCAAGGCCCACTATGATGTATTATGCATCCACACCGTCCACCCATTTTTCTAGATCATTTTTGGGAATTATTCCAAAAATGAAGCAAATCCAATTATCAGGTGGACTATACTATAGGAAAGAATGGTGATTTACCATTAATGGTGATATATATATATATATATATATATATATATATATATTCCCTTTATCTAAGTTTATGTGACCTTTTCAACAGATTAGATTGAAATTAAACACTACTTAAACATTAAGGTGCGACCTAAGAAGTTTTTAATAGTAGGGCATTCAATCACGACCATTTCCCATGGTATGGTCCACCACATAATTAGATCAACTTCATTTTTGGATAATGCCCTAGAATGTGTCGAGGGCCTTGCACAAGACCTTAGGATATAGCCTCCCGAAACAAACCAGAATTATGGATAATAAGGCAATGAAATAAATCAAAGCATAAATCACACCACACAAGAGATTTTTACTTGGAAAACCCTCAAAGAGGTAAAAACCACGGGACCTCTTCCAGATCAATAATCCACTATGAAGTAGAACGTTATAACCTTCGTCACTCACACAAGAGTGGATGAACAATGAAAGAATAAAGAAAAACGAAGAGATCTCACCGATTACGAGGACGTAGGAGCGCTGAGATATAGATTGCACCGTAGATCACCTCCAAGAGCATAACCTCCCTTCTACAAGCTTCCTCTCTCTCTTTCTCTCTCTCTCTCTGACCTTTGATATCCCTAAACCCTTTAGGAAACCCTCTTGTGCTTTTTCTTACACCTCACCTTTTAGAAAAGCCCTAGGGACCCATTTTTATAGTTTTAGAAAACTCATTTTCGCATCCCAGTTGCGAAAGGACTTGCGAAACGAAATCCGTAAAAAATCGCGGAACGAATCTGCGTAACCTCAACTGGTTGTACCGAGTCCACGACTGGTCGAGCGCCACCCACCACCAGTCGAGGACCTCCCACAACCGATCGAGCACCCCTAGAAATAATAGTCCACAATCGTTAGACTTTGAGTCGAGCCACGACTCGACTCCATGATTGGTTATACACCAACCCTCGACTAGTCGAGCGAGGGTCACGACCGGTCGAGCACGGGACAAATTTTTTTATCAAATCTCTCCCTTTTTGTCCCGGGAGGGATCCACCTTCTTCAAGTCAGTTTGGTTTCTACAAACCTCAAACTTGACCTTGAGCAAAGCCTTGGTCATCATGCCCGACCCATTATCGTCCGTGTGGACCTTCTCAAGCTGTAACACCTTCTGTTCCAAAATAACCCTGATTCAGTGATACCGAATTTCTATGTGCTTCAACTTGGATTCTTGCTCAAGTGTATAACACTCTGACTATCATAATAGACCACGTGCTCTTCCTGCTTCAGGCTAAGTTCCTGTAGGAACCTTTTCATCGAAAGCATCTCTTTACATGCCTCTGTGACTGCAATGTACTCGGCCTCTGTTGTCGACAATGCTACGACCTTCTGTAACTTACTCTGCCAAGAAACTGCTCCCCCTGCAAACGTGAACATGAACTCCGATGTAGACTTCCTGGAGTCTATGTCACCTGCCATATCTGCATCTGTGTAGCTCTTTAAAACAGGTTTACCGTCACCATAGCATAGGCTCAACCTGGATGAGCTTCTTAGATACCGCAGTATCCACTTAGCCGCTGCCCAATGTTCTTTGCTAGGATTGACAAGATACTGACTGACAACACCAACCGTATATGCTATATCTAGGCGTGTACACACCATAACATACATCAAACTTCTTACAGCTGACGCGTAGGGTATCTTCTGCATCTCTTCCACCTCTACCTTCGTCTTGGGACATTGCCTGTCGCTCAATCTGAAGTGACCATATAGTGGAGTATTGACCGGCTTCACTTCATTCATATTGAACCGCTCTAGGACTATCTCAATATACAGCTCTTGTGACAGTCAAAGCTTCCTGCTGCTTCTATCACGGGTTATCTCCATTCCTAGGATCTGTTTAGTCGTGCCCAAATCTTTCATCGCAAAAGACTTGCCCAACTCTTGTTTCAGCCTGTCGATCTTCTTGATGTCTTTTCCCATGATGAGCATGTCATCAACGTATAGCAGCAGAACTAAGAAATCACCATCTGAGAACTTACGCGTGAACACACAGTGGTCCAACTCTGTTCTGTTATACCCATGCTTCAACATAAATGAGTCGAACTTCTTGTACCATTGCCGTAGAGCTTGTTTCAGCTCGTACAAGTGTATATATAGCAGCAGAAGATTGAGTACATTATACCCGTATGGATGTCATCTTCACCACTTGTGAGAATATCTCATCGAAGTTTATACTTTTCCTCTGACTGAACCCTTTCACCACAAGTCTGGCCTTGAACCTCTACTGTGACTTCTTTTATTCAATCTTCTTTCTGAACACCCACTTGTTGCTCAGAGCTTTCTTGCCCTTAAGCAGTTTCACTATATCATAGGTGTGGTTCTTATGCAAGGTTCTTATGCAAGGATTTTATTTCCTCTTGCATAGCTTTCAACCACTCCCCCTTATGCTCGTCGGCTAGGGCCTCAGAATAATCTTCTGGATCTTCCCCATCAGTCAGTATAATGTACTCATGTGGTGAGTACCTCTTGGACGGTTGTTTGTCCCTAGATGACCTTCTCACCTGTGGCTCAAACAGGTGGATCAAGTGGGGGCTGCTCTCCTGGTCCATCTTCTGAAGGAACTCCCTTGTCCTCTGCACATTATTGTACTCCCCCGTCATCAGGCACCACGGAAGGAATAATCGGATCCATGTCCTCTAGCTCACCTGAACTAGGTTGGTTCTTCTCTGGCTTACCAATGTCTTCTATACACCAATCTTCAAAGAAAACCACATCTCTACTCCTGACGAGCTTCCTCTCGGTCGGATCCCACAATCTGTAACCGAAATTTTTATCATTGTACCCTAAGAACACATACTGCCTGATCTTTATATCGAGCTTGGACCTCTCGTCTTTTAGTACGCGAACGGATGCCCTGCATCCAAACACCCCGAGATGACTGTACGATGGATTATATCCAGTCCACACCTTCTCAGGTACTCCATTCAACGGCCGATGGAGACATGTTATCAAATACACCGCCATGTGCATTGCTTCTCCCCAGAACATCTTGGGTAATTTCACATAGGATAACATGCATCTAATTCTCTCAACAATAGTGCGATTCATTCGCTCAGCTATACCATTATGCTGGGGGGTCTTGGGAACCGTCTGTTCATGCCATATACCTAAGAACTTATAATACTCATGAAAGTTGCCAATATATTAACCACCATTGTCAGTGCGAATGCACCTCAATGATCTACCTGTCTCTCTCTCGACCATAGCATGAAACAATTTAAACATACCAAAGACCTCGTCCTTAGATTTTAAAGCATAAACCCAAACCCTCCTAGATGCATCATTTATAAAAGTGACAAAATACAATACCCCACTCAAGGTTTTTGTCCTCATAGGAACACAAACATCAGAATAAACTAAATCTAATGCATGCACTTTATTAACATGAGAAGCATATTTAATAAATGAAACTCTATGCTGTTTCCCTGATAAACAATCAATACATGTTTTGAGAGGTGTACCTGTCACGTCTGGAAGGAGCCGTTTCTTTGCTAGTACCTGAAGCCCTTTTTTACTCATGTGGCCTAGACGCCTGTGCCACATGCCAATAGCTGAATGTTCCACTGCGTTTAACCCACCCTTATACATATTGACACTTACCTTATAAAGGGTGCAACACTCCTTTGCCCACGATCAATGAACCCTTGATGAGCTTCCATCGCCACCAGCAAACCGGCTTTCATCGCCATCATCATCCAACCTTCCCGTTGACATCAAGTTGAGGCGAAGGTCTGAGATACGTCTCACATCCCTGAGAACCAATGTGCAGCTCACATTGGTCTTTACACAAATATCATCTACTCCCACGATCTTCGATACGCCAGAATTTTTCATCTTCACAGTCCCATAGTCACCTGACTTGTAACTTGTGAAGAAGTCCCTGCGTAGAGTCGCATGAAAAGAAACTCCTAAATCTATCACCCAGTCGGTGTCCTGACTCGTAGCCGTGAGACATACATCGTGATCTACTGAAAGAATAACTACAACGTCGTCATCTGAGGCGACCGCAGTGAAATCTGATTCATCTTTTTTTCATTTTCTTTTCTTGTCGTTTTTAGCCTTACGACATTCATGCTTATAGTGGCCCTTCTTGCCACAATTCCAGCATTCAACATCTTTTCTGTTACTTGACTTACCTCTTGATTTATTTCAGGCTTTTCCGCCCTTCCTGTTCTTTCCTCTCCCCCATTCCTGTGTCACAATGAGACTTCCTCCTTGTCTCCTCATTGAGGAGACAAGTGATTACCTATTTCATGGATATCTTTTTGTCTGGCGCGGAGTTACTTAGAGACACCACCGATGTCTCTCAATTGTCAGGCAAAGAACTAAGCAATAGCAAAGCTTACAATTCATCATCCAAGACCATCTTTATAGAAGAGAGTTGGTTCACTATATTGCTAACCTCATTCATGTGCTCAGCCATAGAACCACCATCCTTGATCTTAAGATTCACAAGTCGCCTTATCAGAAATTTTTTTATTACCGGCCGTCTTTCTCTCATACAGCCCTTCTAATTTCAGCCATAGGCTAGCGGCTGAGGTTTTCCTAGACACATGGTGGAACACATAATCATTCAACCATTGTCTAATAAACAACACCGCCTTTTGGTCCATCTTCTTCTAAGCATCATCAGACATATCCTTAGATTTTGTTGATATGCCTAAAATTGAAGAATATAGGTCCTTGCAATAAAGCAAGTCCTCCATCTTAGCCTTCTATATGGTCCAGTTAGAACCATTGAGGCTGATCATCCTTGATAAGCCACCTTCCAAATTTCCAAAACCGATCCTACCCGTTCAATAAACTTAGCTTTGACACCACTTTGTTGGGGGCCTTGCACAAAACCTTAGGATCTAGCATCCCGAAACAAACCAGAATTATGGATAACAAAGTAATGAAATAAATCAAAGCATAAACCACACAACATAAGAGATTTTTATGTGAAAAACCCTCAAAGAGGTAAAAACCACGGGATCTCGTCCAAATCAACAATCCACTATGAAGTAGAATGTTACAACCTTCGTCACTCACACAGGAGTGGATGAACAATGAAAGAATAAAGAAAAACGGAGAGATCTCACCGATTACGAGGACGTAGGAGCGCTGAGATATAGATTGCACCGTTGATCACCTCCATGAGCATAACCTCCCTTCTACAAGCTTCCTCTCTCTCTCTGACCTTTGATATCTCTAAATCCTTTAGGAAACCCTCTTGTGCTTTTCCTTACACCTCATCTTTTAGAAAAGCCCTAGGGATCCCTTTTTATAGTTTTAGGAAACTCCTTTCCGCATCCCAGTTGCGAAAGGACTTGCAAAACGAAATCCGCACAAAATCGCGGAACGAATCTGCGTAACCTTGATTAGTCATACCGAGTCCATGACTGGTCGAGCGCCACCCACGACTGGTCGAGCGCCACCCACGACCGGTCGAGCACCCCCGGAAATAATAGTCCACAGTTGCTGGACTTTGAGTCGAGCCACGACTCGACTCCACGACTGGTCGTGCACCAACCCTCGATCGATTGAGCGAGGCTCACGACCGGTCGAGCACGAGATAAAAAATTCCATCAGAATGATCTAGAAAAATGGATGGACATTGTGGATATAGAATACATACATCAAGGTGGGCCCTACAATAAGGGCGGCATCATCTAGGGTGAGTCCGGGGTCTCACCTAATCCACTCCCTACCTACAATTTTTATATTGAAAAAGCTCGTTTGTTAAGCTTTAAACATGAGAAACTATAGGGTAATGACCATATGAGGCTCACCCAAGGAATTACGTTATAAAACGTGGCTGGATGCTTTGGCAAGGATACCATGTTTTCATTCCTGGCAAGTGGATCCAAGTTTTCATGATCCAAACTATTAATCTATTGATCATCATTATAAATAAAGAATGCCCCAAGCAAATCCCAAATTTAAGAATTTTTAAGGAGAAATCTCAAGACAGGTAACTTTAGACTCATGTTATGTTTCTCTTCTCACAGTGTATGTTACACCATAAATATAAAATGTTACTATCATTCCACTAAGGAAATGCTCTTTGAATGCAATTTGTTGCAATTGGATATGACTATAAGTTGTAGAGAACTCATTGAAGATCCATTGATCCAGTAAGGTTTCTTTGGATGCTTGCAAGATGAGCACTTCGGCAAAAAAATGATAAAATTCCAAGCCTTGGATAGGTCACATGCATAGGATCGCAGACGAGCAACTAATCAACATTTTTTAAGTTTTTATTTACATGGCCCATATTTAAACTGTTTGTATCATTCTATTGATGTAATTTTCGTAATGCAGTTGATAATATGATTGTTTTAGGACATCATCAATGGATCATGCATGGTACAATAGATTAGTAGCCTAGTAACACATGTTATATATGCAAATCACTTGTATTTAAAAAAAAATAAAAGAAAGAAAAAAACTAATCGATAATCTAAGGAAAAGAGAGAGATCATGAAACTCACCAAAAGTGAGCATTTAAATTTCCTATTAAATGACTGGTGAGTTTGGAATATCCTTAAAATCCCTGTAAATTTGCAATGCCAAACAACCCCTAGAGAGGAAGTAAAAAATGAAGAGAGGCTTCTCTAAGGTTGTCCAATTGGAAGTTGATAATGCCTCATTATTTAGTTGATATTATGGTACATGTACAATGTCCATTCAATACAATTATTTTGGTGAGCAACATATGGTACGTATTTCACAAAGTCATTGTACGCCATGCACAATGAATACTTTTGACCCTATAGGAAGTAGGTGGGCCCCACTTAATGTTTGTTAAAAATCTATCCCGTTCATCTGCTTTGCAAGCTCATGTGAGGACGTGAGCCCAAGAATAACGCAAATATATAAGGGCCTGTTTGGGAGCGTGGATTTGAAACCCCCTGAATTTGAAATCATCTTGTTATGTTTTGCACCTATGTTGAGAATTAACTTTAATCCAAAGTAGATATAAGTTCGTAGTATATTTGTAGGGATTTGAATTGAATTACTGAATCAACTTTAATATCTCTAATTACTGAACTTATGAAAATTTTGACACAATAGTTGTAATAAGCCTGTTGAAATATATACTTTGCCAAAAAATGATGAAATTCTAAGTCTCGGATGGGCCACAACCACAAGATCACGTCTAAGTGACTAACCAATGATTTTTAACCGTAGATTTACATGGACAATGTTTGAACAGTGTTGATCATCGTATTAAAGTAGTTATAGTGATGCAATTAATAATCTAATTATTTTAGGATATCGTTAGTGGGCCATGTGTCCAATACATTAATAGTCTAGTGTTACGCATGTTACACATGTAACTATGAGAATGATTTTAGTTGTAATCCAAAGTCTCACCTTGGATTTCAAACCCCTATTTAAGGGGATCTGAAATCCTGTGGATTTATAACCCTTTATGGTGCCAAACAACCAGTGGATTTAAAATCCCCCTAAATCCATGGTGCCAAATGACCCCTAACTCAAGTAGTCCACGTGGCGAGAAAGCCATGAGGATTGAATATCCACCGTTGAAACATTCTTTGGACCATGTAAATTTTGAATCACACTGATATTTTTGTAAACTCATCGCAATAGAAATGATGAAAGGTTTAGATGGCATATAAACATTAAGGTGTACTTTGTAAAGGTTTCAATGGCAGGCATTTCCCCTCCACTTTTTACTGTGGTGTGGCCCACTTTAGAATCTGCTAAATTTTAAGCACGTGAGCTGGCAAATCGGATGTATGGAGTGGATTTCTCGCAAACATCACGGTGGGCAGGCAATAAGTGTCCGAAAGCGGTCTACCCAATAAACCTTTGACTTGTCTATTGGTGTAATCTGAACCGTTCTATGGCCAACAATCAAATGGAAACACAAAATTCAAAATTATTTTACTTTATTTTCTTGTAATTTATCGCTGCCTTAGAGATTCTGAACCATGAAAATCGTGTATCATCAGTCGGAGATCGCGTGGAGCAAAAACTGAGACGATCCAACCACAAACTTACATGTGTAGGACCCTTTGGCTGCCCGCTGGTTTCAACCGTATAGCCTTCTTGATGAGTGGAACATCCTTATGTTTTACCAAGCTGATCTTGATGTCGTGTCCCACCATTCGTACGACTCAGATGTGATAAACAGACGACACACAGGTGAGAAAGAAAGTGTTGGAAGCGGATTAGCTGGTGTACTACACACAAGCTATATAGCTACTGTAGGTACGTGTCGTGCGAAGACGAGCACTGATAAATGAATTTTAGAGAATTATCCAAAAAATGAATCATATCCAAAGATCATCTGGACCACACCATAAATAGTAGCAGAGATAATGATTTTCACCGTTAAAAAATTCGTAGGGCCCACCATAATGTTTATTTTCCATCTAAAATGTTCATAAGGTCAAAAAGTCCTGAATGAAGAGGAAAAACAAATTTCATATTGATCCAAAACTTTTGTGACCCGAAAAAGGATTTCAATGGTGGACGTTCAATCCCCCATTACTTATTGCAGTGTGGTCCAGTTGATACTTAGATCCGTCTTATTTTTCATCTCAAGCCTGAAGATGAGGTTGCCAAATGGACAGACAATTTGGATATAACAAATACCTCATGACCAGATCCACATAACTTGTTGATGTCAATCAGCAGCTATATAGCTGGTGTGAGGTACACCAGTGAATCGACTTCCATTTTTAAGCCACCATACACTAATGCTTTTATGGACGGGATGCGGATTGCGTCCTACCCCTGGAGCTGTACACGAGCAGAGTTAGCTCGGTAACTCGCTCGACCTGGCTCGAAAAAGCTCAACTTGACACGGATTGAAACTTTGTTCGAACCGAATCGAGCTATTTTTTAGGAGCTCGAAACATTTCGAGTCGAGTCCAAGCTGGACCTAGCTCAACTTGGTTCGACTCGGTATTGAGCTCGACTCGACTCAACTCGGATCAAGTTTTAAGTGTATATATAAGAGTTTTTTAAAAAAAAAAAAAAAAAAACCTTCATTCGCCCGACCCTATCCATTTCACCCAACCCAGCAACCCTAACCAATTTCTTCATCCCTTTCTCCCAAATCGCCCGACCCTAATCCATTTTCCCTCCATTTCGCCCAAATCGGCCGTTCATTCGCCCAATACGCTCGCCGTTCTCTACTGCCCGGCGAAATTCCTCCTTCCAGTGTCTGTCCGGACAATCTCATTTCCCAAAGCGATTCCTCTCCTCCTCTCTCTCCATTTTTTTCGGTGAGTAGTGTCCGTTTGAGTAACAGAAAAACTAAAGCTCGAACTCGGCTCGAATTGGGCCGAGCTGCTGGCCAAGCCGAGCATGAGCTGTTGTTCCAAGCTCGAAGGCCGAGCACGAGTTGAGACTCGTGCTATCCGAGTCGAGCACTCGGCTCGACTCATGTACACCTCTACCTACCCTGTCCGTCTCTAGTGGGGAACTCTCTTTATCCACGCCGTTCATCCTTTCTTGGCCCATAATGCAAGAGTCATCTGTGGTGTGGTCCACTTGAGTGTTAGATAAGACTCATTTTTAAGCTTATAAATAATATGAGAAAAGAGATGGATTGCGTGGATAAACAGATACATCACGAGACTCCACATGGATCTGCCCGTTCGTCGCTGGCGATGGCGGGGGTTGGACGCATTCCGCATCCGTGCGCACCACAAGTGCACTAACCTTTTGCTTGGTGAGGAAGTTACCATCATTGGACCTACTAGAACGCCCCAATCAGGACGCCTCTAGAGGAGCGAGAAATGCCACGTCAGCACACGCAGTTGGCCCTAGTCTCGACACGTTGACCGACGGCTAACGGTACACGAGAAGCACCCAGTAGAGACGCTTGTACTAAACCTCTCATACATCCTACTGTTCATGATATCCATTGCAAGGCGCATGTGTGAATTCGGATAGTCCAGTCATTCGAATCAAGGCTCACTTTTTGGACGAAAACTAATCGAAAAACCCTATCAATTGTTTCACCAGCATTTCCTTATGAACGATGTACATTGACCATCCATTAAAAGGACCCAGGTTATACGTGTCAGATCATCTGAGTGCTTTTCCGCTTGAAATGTAGCGTGCTCATGTCCAGGCTTGCTGGATCGATGGAAAAAAAATCTTTAAATCTATGAACAGTGAAAGGTAAGGTGCAGGAGAGATTCGGTAGATACGACTCTACCGAATTGTTAATCGAGAAAGGTTCAGCACATCAAATGTCCCGCGATGTTGTACTTTTTAGGGAGACATGTGGGAATATGGAGTTGTTCAACTCGTGTGAGCTATAAATGTCATATGCTACTCTCTCACACGTGCGAATCTTGCGCGAAAAATTTACAATCAGATGGGTCATACGTACATGAAAAACGGATGGCGATCGATGGTCCAATACGTTCTTGTTTGGCATCGATCCGATAGCCAGACTGGCATGACCTCACATTTACCCAAACAGGATACACTGTTGAACAGCCCGGATCTAACGTGCACTGTTACATTGATACTTGTAAGCAGTTGGTTTTCATGTGCGCATGGCGCTGATGTGATGGGACACGGATTGCGTCCTACCCCTGCCATGACTTGGTCCACGCCGTATGTGTTTTATCCACGTTGTCCAAATCTTTTAACAGGTATCGTTTTACGGTATAAACTAGAAATGAGGCAATTCCAAGGCACAAGTGGGCCACACAATAGGGATTGAATCCACACCATAAAAAACTTTTTGGAGACGCATATATTTGTGTTTTTCATTTATGCAGGTCTACGTGACCTTGTGAAAAGGTTGGATGATATATAAATGTCACGGTGGGCCCTTAGGAAGGTTTTGACGGTGGGTGCTATTATCACTTCTGCTACTTGTGGTCCACTTGAGCTGTAGATCTGTCTTACTTTTGGGGAAGCAGAATGGTTTGTGTACCATAGACCAGCTATGTAGCTGGTGTATTGACATCAGCAAGTTCTGTGGGTCCCATTATGAGGTATGTGTTATATCCAAACCGTCCATCAATCTGGGGAGCTAGTCTTTAAGGCTTGTGCCTAAAAATAAGAAAGATCTAAAGATCAATTGGACCACACTGAAAAAAGCAGTGGGGGATTGGATTTCTACCATTTAAACCCTTTTAGGGGGTCACAGAAGTTTCGGATCAATATGAAATTTGTTTTTCCTCTTCATCCATGTATTTTTGACCTTTTTAACAAATCGGATGGAAAATAAACGTCATGGTGGCCTTAGGAAATTTTTAACGGTGAAAATCATTATCCTTGCAGCTATCTTTGGTGTGGTCCATTTGAGCTTTGGATATGATTCATTTTTGGTCGTTTGCTGTAAAATGAACTTGAAAAATGGAAGAACGGTGTGGATATAATAAATACATCATTATGGGGCCCATCTAACTTTGATCTCCTTTTAACCATGCGTAAACTTAGAGAGTGTCGACGCTCGTAGACACGTATGAAAAATGGAAGAACAGTGTGGATGTAATAAATACATCATTATGGGGCCCATCTAACTTTAATCTCCTTTTAACCCTGCGTAAACTCAGAGAGTGTCAACGCTCGTAAACACGTATCTACACCAGCCATATAGCTGGTACTGGTGTGTGGTACACCAACCAATCCACTTCCTACTTTTGGTTAGGGGTGTATATCGAGTTAAACCGAGTTGAGCTGGCCTAAGCTCCACTCGGCTCGATCACCAAGCACACCCAGCTTGAACTCAGCTCGGCTTAGTGACCGAGCCAGCATCTCCAGCTTGACTTAGCTCGGTCAGCAATCAGACCAGTTCGAGTTGAGTTCGAGATAGGTTAGAGCTTTCGAACCGAGTTTGAGTTCGTTTTTCGAGCAGAGCTAAGGCCAGAATACATGATGAGCACACCTAATGAATAGCTAGATCTTGTACAAATAAAAAAATGGATGGCTAGAAAACCCATAAAATTTTAAAACAAAGATAGAGAGTTGCAACTTACCAGCAACCGAACATGCAGTGGTTGCAGCACAGTCGAGCAGGGGGCACTGGACAGTCGAACTGGTGACCGGATAGGGAGAGGGAGAGCTTAGGAGCCGGGGCCTCGGACATGCTGAGAGAGGAAGAGGGAGAGAGGGAGAGGCGGAGAGCTCGGGTCAGGTGAGGTGAGCCGTGAGCGGTGTCGGATGTGGGTTGTGAGAGGAGGGAGACTGGAAGAGGGAGAGGATTGAGACTTGAGAGAGGAGGGAGAGACTAGAGAGAGAGAGAGGGAGGAAGATTGGAAGGGACTAGGGTTCGTTCGTGTAAGGGGCGCCGGACGTGTGTTCGTTCGGGTAAGGGAAAGGGAGTAACTCAGTAAGGGAGGGACTAGGTTTTTTTTTTTTTTTTTTTAAGGGCCTATATATACCCCGCATCGAGCTGAGCCGAGTTTGAGCCGGATATGATCTGAGTCGAGTCGAGCTGGGGCAAGCTTGAACTTGGCTCGAACTCATTTTCGAGCCAAAAAAATCAGTTCGATTCGGCTCGAACTCAGCTTCAAACTAAGTCGAGTCGAGCGAGCTAATTGAGCTAGCTCGGTTAGTGTACACCTCTACTTTTGGTCCCCCATTGGGTACTACCCCGTGACCTAGCTAGAGATGGACGGTATCGTAAAAGGCTTTATAAGCTCTATAGTGCATACCATGATATATATGTTTTATCCAACCCGTCCATCCATTTTGAAAAATCATTTTAGGACACAATTCAAAATAGGAAATGGATATAAGACTCGAGTGGACCACAACACAGGAAGTGGTGTTGACAATGACCCCCACTATTTTATACTTTTTTAAGACCCAATGTAATGTTTATTTGCCATCTAACCAGTTAATAAGGTAACATGTACTTGGATGAATAAATATCAGTTTGATCCAACACCTATGTAACCCCCAGGAAGTTTTGGGCAGTAGGCATTCAATCCTTACTAATCTGTTTCATGTGGTGAGGGCTACCTGAGCATTCAATCCATCTCATTTTTTTTTTTTGTCTTATCAGTTAAAATGATTTTTCAAAATGGATGAACGGAGTGGATAAAACACACATCATAGTTGGCCTCACAAAGCCCCTGATAGGACCGTCCGTCTCCAGCCAGGCCGTGGTGAGGATAGTACCCACTCCCCGCCCCTTCTTATTGGGCTCAGGCCTTAAATAATGTCAAAATTGGATGGACGGCATGATAAAACACATACACCATGGTGGGCCTTACACAGACCCAAAACAGGGTCTAACCTCCTGTGTTAGTTCACCACTATTAAAACAAAAAAGTGGTGATCCATCCCCCTCGCATGTTACACCCATATATAGCTATCAAGACCATCCAAATTAAGCATCCAATTGTGTACGGATCATATATTTAAAATCGCACCAATGAAGCAATCATAACCATCCAATTATCAGTTATCAAAGGGATATTTATGAGTAAAATAACTACTCTACATTAGAAGTAAAAAAATTAAAAAATAAAAATAAAATCAGTTATGCTCCATCCACAGCTGGGTCAATGAAATGGATGGTCTGAATTCCCATAAAACTATACAATGTATATGGTTGAAGGGTCACTGCTCACCCAATATATTATTGAATGGTGTAGAAATAGTGGAGTATAGCCCAGTGGACAAATTCCAAAGCATTGGGGAGCTGATGTGGAGGGGATAACGCACACTAGTTTTTAAAATGAAATAGGAATCGAATCGGCAAAAGAAAAACAATTTCGGTGGTTGCTAATCCATATATGTTTGTGTCTCTTATTAATCTAATAGGAATCTGGTTCGTGAGGGAGAGAGTGGCATCCACGTGTCAATTGTTGGATGTATTGCACAGACCTTCACCAAACACTCGCACGCGTGTGCAATCAGCTCGTTTACACGCCACGTTTGTGCCAGCATGCCACGTAGGCATGAATCCAATCCATCAATCAGAGTGGGACTGATATTTTGATATACAGGCCCAACAAACAGATTGATCCATTCATCTGGTGGGCCACGGTTTAAGACGCAATATGTACGGTTGTGAAAATTTTGTTTGAAGTTTTAACCCGTCCACCTATTTCTAATATTGGGGCCGACCTGAAGAGTGGATCGAATTTGTTCTGGAAAATTCTCCAGATGGCCCGACCAATATGATGGATGGCTTAGATCTTGGGTCTAATTACCGTGTTGGCAGATGTGGAGCATGTATGTGAGCCGTATTACCAGGCGTGTGGGCTTAGCAAAAAGTACTGCGAATCTGAGGAATTCGCGATGCAGGTTCCGCGCAATGGGGCTATGCTTCGATCATCGAGACCGTTGATCTGATACATATTCATCTGATGGATCTGTTTGGAAAATCTCAGGATATAATTTTAATCAGAGGCCCATGGAGCTTTTAAGAAAAGTGGTCCATTTTCAAAGTAAAATAGCTCAATTATGGACTTGTATTCGGTGGTGTCCCCTCCAATACCCAACCGGTATTGTTCTCGCATTTAAAAAAGCTATACCATACCATGACGTATGTGTTTTATCCATATCATCTATTCATTTTCCTAGTTCATTAAGATGAGGCAGGTTTATATCTCAGGTGGACCCTAAGAAACAATGGTGATGGAAGGCTCATCATTAATAAAAAAATTTTGGGCCACAAAAGTTTTGGATCAAGCTGGTGTTTGTGTTTTCCCTTCATCTTAGGTTTGTGTGGCATAATCAACTTATGGACACATTAGTAAACTCTGCAGGCCAATGTAATCTGCCTTATCCTTTATTTTACCTACTCATTTTAGGGCATGAGCCAAAACTGGGAGGAAGTGGATTGCTAGTTACCTAGGCATAGAGACATTGCTGTGTGGGCCTGGAGTTGTGTGGGGCTCACAGACATATGGGTGACAAATCCACTTCATCTGTCTGTTTAAAAAGACCACAGTAGGACTTGATTATAAAAATCAGCTAGATCCAAAATTAATGTGGGGTAACAGAAGTTTTGTACTAGGATGATATTTTTCTCTATAGTTTATTTGACTGATAATAACCCTACGAGCAGCTTGGATGGCATATGAACATCATGGTCAGCAAAAGTTTCAATGATGGGCATTTCTGTTCCTATTATTTTGTTGGTTCAACACTCTTTATGTTTTGAATTTGCCTTATTTTTAAAATACTGTCCTATTGACGTCTTTTAAAATATATGATGGGAGGGGATTTATTAGATATCCCTGTGGGCCTCATATAGCTATGGGAACAAGCATATTTCTATGGTACAGTGAGAAGTTAATGCCTATAGTTGAAAACTTGTGAGGCCACAAAAGTTTTGAGAGTCAAGCTGATGTTTGTATTTTCCCTTGGCATATATCTATATGATTTTATGAAGCGGTTGGATGACAAATAAAAATCATTTTAGCCCTAAGACTGTGTAAATGGTGGACATGATTATATTCACTATTTCGCATGGTATGGTCTACTAGGGGATTGTAGAAGTACACAGATTAATCAAGTGAAGTATTCCAATCGCACTAATCAAGCACAAACACAAACAATTCAATTTTTACATGGAAACATTATTTCATGAAAAACCAGGACATAAAGCGATAGATAATTATTATGAAATTAGAAATTACAAGAGCTTAGAGAATATTCAATTCAAACAACCTTGAATCTCCTCAAGTTACACCCTTGAAACCCTATGAACGATTTGGAAAGCTATAAGATACTCAATGTCTATTACACATCTATATACACCTTAGGTAGAATCACAATCAAAATTGGAAACAAATTCCGCAAATACACAACTCTGCGTAACTTTGTGATATGTCCGATGGCACCTTTGATGTCATTGACAAACCTGTTTCTTAATTAATTTAAGACATCAAAAACAACATGGGTACACCTGATATTTAAATCTACTTTAGAGATTAGACTTACGCCCAATACGGACTTGATACCAGAGGGGTCACCACATGGGCCGAGTCCCTCAATTATCAAAAGGTTAGAATATTCCACTGTATGGTTGAATCATGTCCCCGCATGGAGGTAATCCCGTACCTTTGCTAATGTTGGAGCATGTCCAGGGCCTGTTTGGACTATAACCCAAGAGGAATCTCTTATAACAAGTGCCGTCTCACGTGCGTTTCCTTGAGGTGTGGAATCGTTTGCCGTACATGTTAATGCTCTTGTCTGCAAAAATCAACCCAATTGAGATCCCACATTGGAGTGGGCCACACCTGTTCTCATCACATTCCCACTTTGGGCAGTAGATGAACGGTGATAATTAATGAAAGAGATCTATACTAGCTAACTGTAAATTGTAGAGTGCACGTCCACCCGGTTTTCTTACTGTAGAAACAAATGGTTCAAAATTCTTTAGACGGAAATAAAGTAAAATCATCCCATCTCTGTGACCTTCAAAGCAATGGTATGCTTGTAGATTTAAAACAATGCATAGGTTTATGCAGATGTGGTTCTTGATTTTGGGCCATACATGGTGACGCCTCAGGTTCTTTTTTCATGAAATATAATAACTTGATATTTCAAAAATGGGAAGATGGAAAATGATTCATGTAGCTGGTCCACTTAGGATATGGTTTAGATTATGGCTATGATGATGATGGCAACAAGGTCCACTGTTTGAGTAGTCTGGAGTCCACCAAATAACTTATAATTAAGAGAATTCATCTGGTTAACAGAGGGAAATGATTTAAATGCATGTACATGGAATGATCCTAGCCAACCATTCAGTGGCCATCAAAGGCTCATAGCTGCTGCGGGGAAAAACAGAGGCAACTGATAGTCAACGATAGACATTCATGGTGTGTTTGGATGGTGGAGAAATGGAAAAAATGTAATAGTTATTAAATAATTATTTTTCAGGATTTCTCGTCACTATAGATTCCTATCGATTTCATTTTGGAGGTTCTTGCTTAAATAATGAGGGAAATTTTAAATAAAGCTCTTATAAAAGTAATATTTTATTTTGTGTTTAAGAATTTAATTATGCTGTTTGGATAATAATTGCATCTTAAAATCGAATATTTTATTTATTATTTAAATGATAAGAATCATTGACCTAACATGCCACGTAATGTTTGTGAACACCATTTAAAAACTCTTATTTACCATCTATGATGACATCTACAAGCCTAGTAGCTTGTCCCAAATATATCCTAATCACTGATTAGTGGATATTTGTTCTTCAAATATGGACCATTGACCAATTTTGTTTTAAGCATCTGTTGGTTGTCCACTAGGCATCTTTTAGGTTGAAGGTTTAATGCGATTTTTGGTTTATGACCCATCAATGATAAGGCCTATGATTTGGTTCGTAGTACCTTATTTCAGTTTGTTACTTGAATAGATCATGAGTAAAAGACACGTGTCATTGTATGGAATTTATATAGCGTATGAAAGAGCTTTAGTGATATTTGGAGCACTTTTTACGAAAGTACAGCGGCACTGAGCCGGATGATACATGTTATTTGATGATGAGTCACAGTCAAGAACTCCAAGAGGCAAAAAGCAGTTGAACAAAAAAGAGCAGTTAGAGAGACATAAAGAGACATGAGAATTTAAAAGACCGACGTAGCAACGATTCAACTGTCATAATCGTTAAAATAAATAGAAGGTGTATCTTAAAAGAAGCTGCAACAAAATTTATAGATAGTAAGAAGTTCAATAAAACAAATCATCTCACCCTAATCAAACAAACTAATCAATTTATCTTTCCTTGTTATGGCTTTATATTTATCTTAGGAGTAACTATAATCTCTAGCTGTAATTCAAGTCTATGATTTTGTGTTGGACTAATTCAATTTCAATACAAACCATTATTCAATCAGAATGTGTAGTTTTGCCTTACGGACATCGATTGTGAGTATTCCTTTTTCTATGTGATTGTTTCTGATTGCTTAGTATAACAACAATCTTTTCGTATGGATGGTAAAGTGCAAGCCATCTTCGGAGGAAAAACCCTACCCTCCAACAGTCGCTTGATCATCTTATAATAATTTTGTACAAGTAGCTAAATATGCGACCGATCTTCTCAGGTTTTGATCATATATGATCGCATTCAACGTATCTGCCTATCTTGACACTTGGGGTCAATGTTGTTTGGTTTGAATCAAGCTGCACAATTGATTTTAGTATGCCTGCATACACCCCACGTGATAAAAAAACCAGCTAAGAGCCAAACAATTTTTTGCATGTTCGGTGGGACATTAAATTATTAGGTTGTCATAAATGTCTATTGTGTTCCAATGCAATATAAGCCGAAAAGGTAGTAATGCTTCTAGCACTACTAAACATTTTGCATAATAAAAAGAAATGTAGGTGCAGCCAATGCTTGAGGTGTAACATCCCGAATTTTTGCCAACCTGGAATTAGAGTCCTTAGGCAATGGGTCAATCCTAACACCTTATTAACCTGTCAGAACTCAATCCCAAAGTCTAAAACCGCTTTTGAACCCATTTCCTTCACAAATCCCACCCTTCACCACCTTGTTCTTTCAATTTTTCTAAGTACTTTTACATTAGATACTAATCTTAAGGTTTAGGTGATGAAGAACAATACTTAAACTATAAATTGCTGTAATTAGTAAACACAGAAATAAAATGGGCTTTTAACCAATACCCTTATGGAATTTCACAAAACGAATAGGTTATTTAGAACATCCGCCTCTCCTGCCCTAGGATTTCCTTCTATTGTAATTAGGGCATGCTTTAGTAAGTATTGATAATTTGGATCACTTTATATACAAACTACAAAGGCCCAGGTATTACCTCAGACAGAAGTTACTCAGGACTAAATCCTTTAGAAATTAGGTGAGAATTAGCCAGTGTTAAACTAGAGTACCTGTGAAATTAGCACCAATCACTTTAAATACGATCTGCAAGACCCAAAACTTGTAGAATTATTGACGCTACATTACCCTAAAATCTAGGATCAATCTTATTACCCGGCTGCTCTTGGGAGCATCTCGAAACTCCGTATCAGATCTGGACCGCACGTCGGAAGTCCGATTAACACGAAGTTAAGGAATTAAGACCGCCTTGCTGGGCTTGACAACCATCTCAGAAATCAAATCCAGATAGTGTCCCAACGCTATTCGCTTGAGCTCGAAGCGGGGAGTGTGAGAAATATGAAATTAATTAAAAATAAAATACAAATTTATGAAATCTGAGACTTGTCGCTTGCGGGTCAGTATTGAGCAACCTGACCGTCAGAATCAGGCCAAATTACACCCTCGGATCAGGGATATTTCCCCAAACATATCCATGTACTCGAAATCTCCGATCGAGATCCATTGACCGTTGAACTGAAACTGGTCTACCACGCGTGATCTGGGAATCTGACCGAAACGAAAACATAACTCGACCTAGATCCAATGTCTGTGAGCTTAAGTCCGACTTTTGGCTCAAAAGGGGCCGCCAGAAATCCTTCGTTGAGCTGAAACTAGCTTTCTTTGGTTATAACCTAAGTATACTTTGACCTTAAGTCTATTTTAGTGTATTTTTAGGCTATGTAAGGACCTTAGAACCCTCTCTCATTTCAGCCATACGAATTTGAGAGATAAGAGAGAAAAGATAGAGAAAGTGTGAGAGAAGTGGGAGCATCTCCCTAACATGCTTCTCTGCTGCTATACGTGTTCAATCACCCCTATCTAATCGCTTTCTCGGTGATTCCGGCGTCATTTCTAGGTAAGAAACCCTAACCCTAAACTGATTTGGGGTTTTGATAGTTGTATGTTATGAAATAACTAACCTAAAGCATCCTGTAGGTTGCCAAACTGCCGTAGGCGAAAGCCTAGCAAACCTATCGAATTCGTTGCGATTCTACGACAAAAGGTGCGGACTTTAGGTGTATAGGTTATAGTTTTCAACGCAATGTCAGATAATGATAGATTCATGATCTGCATGCAATTGCACATGTACAAAGTGCTGTCTGTTTTCCGTTTTGATTAAATACGAAGAATATGAAATTTTGTGTATTCTAGGTATTTGTAGAAAGTACCGTATATGTATAAATTTTAGAAATGTGTTTGCCATAATTATTTGCTGTATGAACATATTATATATGTGTATAATACTTACTTGGCGAAAGGGTTCGTCATAATACACGTTTTTGCTAATGTACGTTATGTATGTTAAAAGGGTGTATTCTAAGTGTTTGTGAAAATGACCGAATGAGTAAGAAATTTGTATTCGTGCTCGCCATGGCTAATTGTCATGGATTTATGATTGTTGTATAGGCGATACCCCTTTGACGAAAGGATTTGCCTTAAATCACGCCACGGCCAATATACACTATATATGATAAATTGTGTAGCCCAAGTGTTTGTAAAAATGTTCCAATGAATATGAAACTTGGATTCATGCTTGCCATAATTATCCGCCATGGATGCACATGTGTTATCCATGGGGTAGCTCCCTAGTGAAAAGATTTGGCCTAATACCTATGTGATCAACATATGGCATGTATGTTGATGTATGTAGTCTAAAGTGTTTGTTGGAATGTCTGAAAGAGTAGTAGTTAGTAAATTATAATGTATAAAGGTGTTGAGATAGGATTCTCAACTACCTTAGTGATGTGTATGATTTCCTTCATATAAGTGTTTAGTTTAATCACTTACTGGTTTATGAAACGTATGTGTTTGGATTTCCTGTTTGCATTGTATTTTATAACATGCTTGTTAATATGTTTGAATTACTTGTTTATTAAATTCTGCTCTGACTACTTCACATGTTTAAGTTGTATTCCATAAAATCCGTGAAGGGTGATGGGGGAGTGGTGCAACGATTCCGTGCAACAGCCCTGGTAGCCCTAAGCGGATAATATCAGACTTTGATTGTATGATTTGAATCTTAATCCATTACTGCTTTAACTATCTGCAATGAAATGTGATTGGGGCTATTGTATAGTCCAGGCAATCGGTAACAGACTTGAGTTCGTGGTTGAGATTCATTCGCCACGAGAGTTGTATTCTGTAACATCCCGAAAATCGGTGGTCGAGCATAAACTCAACTCCCAAGTTCCAGAACATCACTTATGCAACAAAATGAATGATGATTGAATGTTGACTGTATTCATGTATTGAACATGAGTGAGATTAAGCCAAAACAACATATCATACTCCAGAGACAGTTAAATTGCAAGCGGAAGACTGTGATAGACATATAAAATATAAAAACTGTGGTGAGTCTCTAGAGTGTGATAAAGTTACCAGGTTAAATAATTACAAGTACAATTCTAAAATTTACCAAATGTGAGGAAGTGTAATGTCTTCTATCCCAAGTACCATAGCCCCGTCAATACATTACCAAGTCTTCATAGACCTGTCAGAGAGTTATAAGTAAGAGAACTCCTCCTCAACATCATAGTAGTAGTCCGGCTCTGCTTCATAAGCATCGCCATCATCTGAAACTCAACAAATCTGGTTGGTGTTGCAAACACCGTTCCGTAACGTGGGAATGAGTGATCAACTCAGTGGAACAATAAAGCATAGGTTAACATGTTATCAACTCAGTCAAGCAGTAATGATAAAGCAGTAAAATCAAACACTCCTAACTACTCTTATTAATGCAAGTATGAATGCGGTCATGATGTATGCCCTCACCGACATACTCCCTCATGCGACACCATCTTCGTTCATGCGGCATGCTTTCTTTCCTCGGCTCCATATCTTCCAGGCACATGCAATGCATGATGAGCATGATTACCGAGTTGTTATTAGTCCATTTCAAATAGCAGGATTGAAAAACTAAGGTACCTCCCTTGTATCATTCCCAAACATGATCCATTCTAGGGTCGTTAATCCTAGACAATATCATACGATGGTGTATTTCTAGGTCACTGCAAGGGTTGTCAGGGCTGTTATACAAAATCGTTGCACCACTCCCCCATCACCTTATCAATACAGGCCTAATTTATACTTTGTTACTATGGGAAGGCTCGGCGCCTCACCGTAGGTTTAGAGTATGCTCGAGGTCACTACACCGAATACGGTCAGGGCTGCCAGGGCTGTTACACGGAATTATTGCACCACTCCCCCATCACCCATCAAGTAGTGTAGGCCGACAGCTCGAATATAGTGTCCCATACCACCATAATCGGCTCACGAGTCTGGTTGCTCACTAGTCACTACGGGGAGGCACGTGGCCCCAGCATAGGCCGACAGCTCGACCACGGTGTCCCATACCACCATGCCCGGCTCATGAGTCTTAGCGGATCGAGGTACCATGGTTAACGGGATTCCACTGGTAAGTTTGGTACCCTAGGTTCAAGCAGTGGTGACCAAACATGGTGAACATACATTAGACAGATCGGGTTACTTGACGAGCTCGACTAGCACGAGCGCCCGTTGAGTTGTACAACATGAAGTGCATAAACACTTCGTGTGGCCTAACCACTGCTGACAAGCAACGCACGACTCGGGTTTGTCAAACATGTCATACGTGGCAAATGAATCTCAGATTACTATTTAAGATATTTATTTTGTAAAGAAACAAGTGTTCTCATACTCTCTCGCTCCGGACTCAAGCGAGCAGCCGTGGGACACTATCTGGATTTGATTTCCGAGATGGTTGTCAAGCCTAGCGAGGCGGTCCTAAGTCCTTAACCTCGAATTATTCGGACTCCCGATGTGCGGTCTAGAACTGATACGGAGTTTCGAGATGCTCCCGAGAGCAGCCGGGTAATGAGATTGATCCTAGATTTTAGGGTAACCTAGCGTCAATGATTCTACAAGTTTTGGGTCTTACAGATCATATTTAAAGTGGATCAAACGGATTTCGTAGCTAATCTAGTTTAGCACTTGGTTAACTTTGTCAAATTTCTAAAGGGTTTAATCCTAAGTGATTTCTGGTCGAGGTGGTACTCAGGCCTTTGTAGTTTATATATAAGGTGATCTAAGTTATAATACTCAGTTTAAGATAGTGTCTAGGGTGAAAGTACTTAGAAAAATTGAAAGAACAAGGTGGTGAAGGGTTGAATTTGTGAAGGAAATGGGTTCAGAAGCGATTTTAGATTGTGAGATTCAGTTCTGACAAGTTAATAAGGTGTTAGGAGCGACCCATTGCCTAAGGACGTCTAATTTCAGGTTGGCAAAAATTCAGGCTGTTACATATTCGACGAACCCGAGTCGTACTTCGGTTGGCGATAGTGGCTGGCCACACGAAGTACTTATGCACTTCATATCGTTCAACTTGTTGTGCGCTCGAGCTAGCCGAGCTCGTCAAGCAACCCGATCTGTCTTATGTATGTTCACCATGTTTGGACGCCTCTGCTTGAACCTAGGGTACCAAACTTACCAGTGAAATTTCGTTAACCATGGTACCTCGATCCGCTAAGACTCATGAGCCGGGCATGGTGGTATGGGACACCGTGGTCGAGCTATCGGCCTATGCTGGGGCCACGTGCCTCCCCGTAGTGTCCATTGAGCAAACAGGCTTGTGAGCCAATTATGGTAGTATGAGACACTATATTCGTGCTGTCAGCCTACATTGATAAGGTGATGAGGGAGTGGTGTAACGAATGCGTGTAACAGCCCTGGTAGCCTTTTGTGGTGACCTCGAGCATACTCTGAATTTGCGGTGAGGCGACGAGTTTTACTGCGGTGAATAGAGTATGAACTAGGCCTGTATTAATTTAGTGATGAACCGTTAAAAAGGTGATGGAGGAGTGCTGTAACCATTGTGCGTAACAGCCCTGGCAACCTTTGCAGCACCCTAGAACCACACTATTGTATGAGATTATCTAGGTTTGACGACCCTAGAATGGATCATGTTTGGGAATGATACAAGGGAGGTACCTTAGTTTCCTAATCATGCTGTTTGAAATGGACTAATAACAACTCGGTAATCATGCTCATCATCGCATTGCATGTGCCTGGAAGATGTGGAGCACTGAGGGATGAAAGCATGCCGCGAACGTAAGATGGTGTCACACGAGGGAGGGTGTGGTAAGGGCATCTATCATGACTGCATTCATACTTGCATTAATAAGAGTAGTTAGGAGTGTTTGATTATACTGCTTTATTATTACTGCTTGACTGAGTTGATAACATGTTAACCTATGCTTTATTATTCCACTGAGTTGATAACCCACTCCCACGTTACGGGACGGTGTTGTACACACCAACCAGACTTGTTTGAGTTTTAGTTGTTGGCGATGCTGCGAAGCGGAGCCGGACTTTTATGAGGATGATGAGGATTCCTCCTTTATGCTGTTTCAGGCAGGTTCCTGTGAGCCGTGTCCTGATCGATGGGGCTTTCTGGGATGTTGACTAGATGACACTACACATTTGGTATAATTTGAATTGTACTTGTAATTCATTAACCTGGTAACCTTATCACACTCTGGAGACTCACCACAGTTTATATACTTTACATATCTATCACAGTCTTCCGCTTGTAAATTTAACTGTCTTTGGAGTATGATATGTTGTTTTGGTATAAGCTCATTCATGTTTCAATGCTCTCATCATAAACATCATTATCTGTGCTGCATAAGTGATGCGTTGGAACTCGGGAGCTGAGCTTTGCTCGACCCCCGATTTTCAGGGCGTTACAAGATGGTATCAGAGCATGATTTGGATTAAACTGGACCTGGGTTATAGTCACACGACGCACTCTGACTTAGGAGGGAACGACGGAACGTAAGAACTGACTTAGAATTTTTCAAATTCGCCGAACGGCGAAACCGACCGAAATCGACCACTGAGATTGGGCCCGTACACACCCATGATCACACGAAACGATCCTGAATCACTTCTAGACCGTCAGTCGACGGGTTTGAGTTATTCCTTAGAAACGAATGTCCTTAGGTTGTGGGTCAACCACAACACCTTATACTTCATCTCAAAGCCTAGAACCCCTTCTTATCCAATTCCTTCAAAATATCTCCTTGCACCACTTCATTCTTTAATTTTTTCTAAATCCTTTCATACCAGATATAAATTCTAACATATAAATGATGAAGAATAATACTTAAACAAAAAGTTACTATAAATAGTAAATATATGTATAAATTGGACTTTTAACTATTCAAACTTTGGAATCTAACTAAATAAATGGGTTAGTTGGATAGATTAGCTCCTCCTACCCCAAAATCATATGCCACACGTTACATAAACTCTTTCCGGTTTACAAATTGGCCCCGAAAATGCCTCAAATGGAGTCGAGGGCCACACTATGAAATTCGGAGGGACCCGGGACAGACCCGAGGTACCATTGGCACCATGGGAGGGTGGTGAACACCACCCTACCACGGTGGCACCGCGGTTGGTTCGGTGGACCGCGGCCGAACCGCGGTCAGGTCGGGCCGGGCTGGTCGGGCCGGTGCTGGTTAGGATCGGCCCGACCCTTAGTTACATGTGGGGCCTGCGAAATTGCGTGGGGGCCCTTCTTTCTTGTCTGTTTGGCCCTCCCCCTCTCTCGAACACTTCTCCAAGCGCTCCATTTCCTTTTAAAATCTGATTTTCTCTCTCAAACCTCCCTTCCAATCGCCTCTTCCGCTGTTTTCTGTTAAATCTCACACCCCTCTAACGTTTCACAGCAACACCTACTCTCCTACCCTCTCCATTCTTGTTCATTTGAGCTCCTACACCCTCTATTTGAAGCTTAAATTCGTGTAAGCTCTCTAACCCATCCATTTTCTTCCCTTTCCTTCTCCAAACCCTACATTTTGGGCCTTTACAATCCCTGTTGAGGCTCAAGCCCGTGGAGAACTAAAAACTCCAGCCCCCGTTTCCCCCTATCCTCATTTTTCATGTCTCTGTCCGAGCTTAGTATGGCCACTTTCTCGGATGTTTAGCTATCCATACTGTTGTCTTGTAGTTTGCATGGGTTACCGTATTTGGATGTTTTTATTTTCATGTTGATGGGTGTAGTAGTTGGCAGAATATTTTAGATGTTTAAGGACGTTTAGGGCCGGTCCGGCCAAATTACATTAGGTGGGTTTAAGGTGGATAAAAATTGTAAAGGTAACAATAAATGTATGTGTAAGGTATGGTCCCTAGATTGGGTGTATCCCTTGATTTCCAATACTATGTTTGGAATGTATGCTAAACATAAATCCCGTACTTTCCTTTCAAATTACACTTAGAAATTCATTATCCTGGGATTTGGAACTCCCATCTCACGCTTTCCCACACAAGACTCATTTTTCAAAGCCTATAAAATTGATCCCCACCCACCCTCCTACTAACCATGCCACTCCCAATTCCGAGGAGGGATTAGCAATGAAGTCCCATTTACTACAACTTAAGACCACTGGCCAAATAGTGTTGAAGTGATAAAGTTCCTTGATATATATTAACCCACCACACTCTGACAGCTTAAGCTTTTAGGGTAAATGGTTGTTTGACAAATAGGCCCTTAGAGTTTTGGACCTAGAGTTGGTACTCCTAGATTTTGCAAACAAATCTGGCGATATGGGAAATTAAATAAATTAACAACGTGAACTCTAGGACTTCCTTAGTTGGTATAGGCATCTGTGAGGTGCTCAAGCGTAGTTAAATTCAAGTTCGGGTAACCCAATTCCAATCAGACAACTTTTTTACCCTAAGCGATAAAACAATTTTCTGTATTAGATATGGTATGAAATCATCTAGCGTATGAGCTTGGACTTTGGATTTCACCTATTGGAATATCGATACTCCTAAATTAAGACTAGACTACTGATTAGGCTAAGGAAGGTAAAGGACTAATTAGTTATGCTAAGCTAATTGAATAATAGACTTAGTTATTCGGCTTAACCGACTCAGACCCACTACACAACTTTCCTTCCGTGTTGGCCCGACCACTTGCAACTAAAAGTTTATAACTTTGTCTTTGAGAAGTGTTAGGAGTATATAGCCGATAGAGATTTTGTCTTTGGGCCATAAACAGTTAGGAATTAGGTCCCAAATTACATGCCATGTCGGCATACATATTGTGCATATGAACATAGAAAGATAGCTTACCTGTTAAGCTAGACATGATTAAATAGGATAAGTCTGGACCGTGACAAAACTCCTTGGTAGAATTAGGCATCTTGCCTCAAACTCACACCTGTCCCTGAAACCAACCACGACACCCATCATTTTATCTCCTTCATATAACCATAGGTACCAATGTATTGGGGGATCGTTTTCCATTTCCTGCCAAGGATAAGTTCTAAATTGCCCCTCGTTCCCACATACGGATCGAGACATAGATTCTTGAGCCTTGAGAAAATATTTTTTAAGAGGGGTAGAACGTTGAGAGCCTAAGCTAGTTAAGTCAGTTTATACACCTCTTTGATCAGAGTGGCGCAGCGGAAGCGTAGTGAACCTTTGCCCCACTGGCCTAGGATCGAATGGAATTAATCCTGACTGTACGTAAAGATAGGTCACTAACTAGGATCTGAATCTTCCTTCGAATGTAAAGCAATCAGGGTTCAAGTATTAAACAATTTCATATTACACAAAAGGCCTAACAATGGGTACGAACTGAATTACAATAGCCAAGGTCAATGTATCTACAACTGTGCTCGTTGAATACGAACATAATAGAAGCCTGTTCTACTATGAGAAACCATTTTAGGATGATCTAGTAAGATTTGATTCACCATTTCCTTGGACATAGATAATAACGAGGACTCTCTTAGACTAAGACTTAAAGGGCAACCTTAGAAATAGACAATTTGAGCCTTTTTATGATGGACATTCCCTACGTTTGTAGAGTGATCGGTCTACGGAGATACTGAAATATAAACTGCGAAGCATTCACGACTTGACCCAATTCTCAATCCTGGGCGACTACCAATAGACTCACTGCTGATGAACAGAAGACCAGGATCTACCAGGATTCGGAAGGGATACGATGAGCTTTCTACCCTGGCCCGGTAGATGATCGATGTATCGGGATCTAGCCCACTATAACCGTCTCTACATGTTGGTCAAACATTGAAAACAACTACCTTACTCTAACTTATTGGGAATTGTCGTCAAGACGTCACATAGATAACGGAATAAATTGTATCAACTTATTAGGGAATGAGCAAATGATAAAGAAATAAGTTTTAAAGGGGGTAGACTAAAATGAACCAGGCTAGTATATACCCTACACAATAAAACTTAGGCAAAGAAATAATTAAATCTTTCCTTATTATCCTTAGGCAATTCGGGGACGAAATTTTGTTTTAAGGGGGGTAGATTGTAACATCCCGGATTTTTGCCAACCTGGAATTAGACGTCCTTAGGCAATGGGTCAATCCTAACACCTTATTAACCTATCAGAACTCAATCCCAAAGTCTAAAACCGCTTTTGAACCCATTTCCTTCACAAATCCCACCCTTCACCACCTTATTCTTTCAATTTTTCTAAGTACTTTTACATTAGATACTAATCTTAAGGTTTAGGTGATGAAGAACAATACTTAAACTATAGATTGCTGTAATTAGTAAACACAGAAATAAAATGGGCTTTTAACCAATACCCTTATGGAATTTCACAAAACGAATAGGTTATTTAGAACATTCACCTCTCCTGCCCTAGGATTTCCTTCTGTTGTAATTAGGGCGTGCTTTAGTAAGTATTTAGTAAATGGACGGGTATGGTATATGTTGCAAGCCCATTCATATCCGAACTCATCCTGACTTCATTTTAAACCTGATAAAAATGATTATATACTTTGACAAGTAATATGGAAAAACGAGAAATCCACTTTATAATTGGTTGAGAATATGGGACACCACAAAATCCACCCCACTTGGGTTATGGAACTGCCTCATTTCTGTCTCATGTCCTAAACTGAGCTAAAAAAATGGATAGGCAGGGCATATTTCTCACAAACATCATGATGCCCCCACCTAGCATCCCAATATAAGAACTTCCTGCTTCATATTAGAATATAAAAGTTAGTTACTAAATTGCATGGTAGTGACGGTCGGTGATGGTTAGAGGTGTACACGAACCGAGTTAGCTCACTCGACTCGACTAAAAAAAGCTCGATTCGGCTCGGTTCGAAGATGAGTTCAAGCCGAGTCGAGTTGATTTTTTGAGCTCGAAAATGAGTTCGAGCTGGCCCCTGCTCAACTCGACTCGGATCAAACCTAGTTCGAATCGAACTCAGATTGAACCAGTTCGGTGACTCGATTACTTTGATATTGATGTTGCACACCAAGTGTTTGATGAAATGACTCAAATTAGTGTGGCTGGTGGCAAGGAAGGTATGTATATGAAACCAACACCATTTTTTTCCTTGGTTTTTATGTTGCTTAGAAGGTGCTTAGAAGGTGTTTGATGAAATACTTGTAAAACCCTTGCTGCTGTCTCAAATACAGTGAGATTTTGAAGGTGCAGTCCAGGTGTTTGTGAAAATGCTACAATGGAGAACTCGGCTTGAATTGGCCCGAGCTACTGATCGAACTGAGCTGAGCTGGCCAGTCAAGCTCAAGGACCGAGTCGAGCCGAGCCGAGTTCGAGCTGAGGTCAACTAGTGGTTGAGCCGAGGCTCGACTCAGTTCGACTTAATGTACACCCCTAGTGATGGTGTGTTGACGTCAATTATGTCACCAAAATTTGTGAGCCTCACCATGATGTATGTGTTAGATCCAACAAAACTTATTTATAAGTGGGTCTAGTTCAGGTCTGAAAATCTCTTTATCAGATCATATCCATTTATGAATGAGTTTGGGTGGATTTTCCTCCATTAGGCCCAGACAAATGACTGAGAAACATTTTTAAATAGATTTGATGGGGTTGACTCTGACACACCCATTTAGTAAAAACATCTGGGTTTAAAATTTAGACTTGGGCCCCGTTTGTTAAATATGAAGTCTAAAGGCCGAATCTGAAATCTTAAGCCTGAATCTGAAAGCCGAAGTAAAAAAACTTGTTTGATACTTATGGCTGAAGTCTGAAAATTAAGTATTGAATTTGAAACAACGTGTTTATTAACATCTTAAATGTTTGAAATATGTTAATTTGGCACATTTGCCCCTATCTCTCGTTTGAAAATGTTTTACATTATAAAGAAATTATTTTTTTATTAAATAAAAATAAAATCATTATATTTAATTCAAATAAACTAAAATATTTAATAGAAAACTAAAATATCATTATTCATAAAGCCCTCAATTCCTTGTAGCGGGAAGATTATCATTATCTGTCGTGTAGCATTGGGCACCAGTAGCAACAAAACCTTCAACTAGGCTCACCTTGATGTGACCCCAAAAAGGGTTTCAATGGTAGACGTTCAATTCCCTGCTGCTTTTTGCAGTGTGGTATATGAAATTGGATTGCTTTTCATACTGAGTAAATTCAGTTGGCCCACCTTGAATGTATGTGGTCTATCTATCCATCCCTATTTCTATCTAAATTAAGGGGTTGAGTCCAAAATTGAAGCATATCCAAAGATCAAGTGGATCATACCACAGGAAACAGTGGGGATGATGATTTCCACCCCCCACAGTGATGTTTATTTGTCATCCAACCTGGTCATTATATCATAAGGACATTGATGAAGGGAAAACAAAAATATAGGTTTTCTCTAAAACTTCTGTGGCCCCCAAGAAATTTTCAACTGTAGACGTTCAATTCAACTATTTCTTGTGAGTGTGGTCCATTTGAACATTCTATATATTTCATTTTTTGGCCTAACGTCCTAAAATGAGTTCACAAAACGGATAGACGGGATAGATTTCTCACAAAAGTCAGGGTGGGCCCCATATAGGTTTCCAGCGCAGGAACTTCGGAAGGCTTTCCCACGAAATCCACGTCCATGGGTTGGTGTACCACACGAAAACGGATTGGCTACTCCCACTGCCACCAGCCAATGGCTGATGGTTGGTGCTCTGTGGTCCCCACCATGATGTATGTGTTTCATCCATGGTGTCCATATATTTTTTCAAATCATTTTATAATATGTGACCAAAAATGAGGTATATCTCAATTTCAATTGGACAACATTACAGGGTAAAGTGTTGAATGAGCTTTATCCATTGAAAACCTTTTAGAAACAGTGATATTTACATGCCATCCATACCGTTAATAACTTCATTCCTACTTGGATGAACGGAAATCACAAATATTAGCATGATTCAAAACTTCTTTGGCCCACAAATATTTCAATTGTGGACGTTCGATTATCACCTTTTCAGCCCACTTGAGCTTTGGTATATGGTTCATTTTTGGCATCATGTCCTAAAATGAACTCACAAAACAGATGGACGGGGAGGATTTCTCACAAACATCACAGTGGGCCCACCTGAGCTCTGAGCGCAGAACTTCTTGCAAAAGACTTTCGGAGGGAATCCGCATCCCAGCCCATAACGCGGATTGCGTTACCCCCGTCTGGACGAATTACAGTCCGGGCAGGGCTCTATGGGGCCCACCGTGATGTAAGTATTTTATTTAAGCCATTTATTATTTTTCTCATATTATTTTAATACACGATCCTAAAGATGATGAAGCAGGTTTGTAGCTCCAGTGAACCACACCAAAGGATGCTGCAGTGATAATGACATCCACCGTCAAAGCCTTTCTAAGAGCCACTGTGATGTTTTATTTTTTACCATCCAACCTATTCATTGGGTCATGTAGACGTGGATGAAGTGAAAACACAAATATTAGCTTGATCCGAAACTTCTCCAGCTCCCAATAAGTTTTTAATGGTGGACATTCAATCCCCACCTTGTGGTCCAATTAATCCTTGGACCTACCTCTTTTTCTAGCTAACACCTTAAATGATCTGAAAAAGTTGATGGACGGTGTGGATCGAACGCATAAATCATGGTGGGGCATAAAAAAGTTTCACATGTTAAAAGTTAGTTTTCTATTGGGCAAACAATTTAAAGGGAAGAAAATTTCTATAGTAAAAGAGATAATTTTGGAAGTAATTTTTTTGTTTTAATAGAAAAACTCATGGAGGGCATTCTGCGTTCACATTAATCCAAACTCCTATTGTGGAAAGAATTCAGTGAAAAACTACTTAGGGCTTTCCTTCTTCCACGTTAACAATGCATTAACAAACACCACTAAACACAAAATGTTTTCCTAATTACACGTTAAGTGCAAAAATTCAGCATTAACAAAAAGCCGACTTATTTAATAAAGGAAGCAGATAGCGTGCGTACTGAGTAAATTCTGTGGGGTCCAATGTGATTTACATATTTTATCCACTCCATCCATCTATTTTACCATATAATTTTAGGGCTTGAGCATAAAATTGAACTATATATAAACCTCAAGTGGACCACACCACATGAAGCAGTGTGAATTGAATATCTACAGTTGAAAATTTCTTGGGGGCCACAGAAGTGTTGGATCAAGCTTGTATTTGTTTTTTTTTCTCTTCATCCATGTCTGAGTGATCGTATGAACAGGTTTGATGAGAAATAAACATCACTATAGGCCCTAAAAAGGTTTCAACGGTGGAAATCATTATTCCAACTTTTCCTATGGTATGGTCCACCTGACCTTTGGGTATGATTAATTTTTGGGCTCAACGGCTAAAATAAGATGAAAAAACGGATGGATGGCGTGGATAGATCACATAGATTCACGGTGGACCCAACAAATTTTACTCAGTACGATGAGAGCGTGCTGAGCAACTCCGTACGCAATCTGATTTCTTTAATAAACGGGCAGATTTGACTTTAGCTAAACCCACTTCAAAACTAACCATTTACCTACCACCTTATATTTGATGTTCAAATTTCAATCACGTCATATACCAGCCACACTACAAAAGAATGGCCGGCCTAGGTTTGGCTTCGGCCGGATTTTGAATTGGTCGGGTCAGACCTGATGAGCTGAGCCTATTCAAAATTTCGTGCCCGGCACATGGACATCCCTAATTCAAACATGGCATTAGTAAAATTGAATTCCGTGGTAATTTCTAACAAGAAGGACAGATTAGATTACACACCCCCGTTCCAAGTTGGCACGTGTGCATACTTTTACACGTGCAAAGCTACACACATTGGAATTACCTTCTTAGGGCCTGTTTGGGAGCGTGGATTTGGAACTCTAGAATCCAACCCCTAGGATTGGAAACCCTCTGGATTTGAAATCCTCCCGGTGTGTTTGGCACCCGGAGTGTGAATCAACTTTAATATGAAGGAACCATGGTATATTTACCGGGTTGGAATTTAATTACTGAATCAATTTTAATATCTCTAATTAATGAGATATATAAATTTTTTGACACAATGGCTGTGATAAGCCTGTTGAAAAATATACGGGTCCTCACTCTTTCACCGGTGGTAAACTCTGGCGAGTTTCAACACCTAGTTAAGGGCTCGAGTCCTCATAGGTGGTGAAATTCCACTACAGCATGTGTGTGTGGTAGTGCATGTGCGTGTGTTAAAAAAAAAAAGCCTGTTGAAATATGTGATTTGCTTGAAAATGTTGAAATTATAAGTGCCGGAAGGGCCACAAGCACAAGATCATGTTTGAGTAACTAACTAATAATTTTTAACCATTGATTTACATAGACATTGTTTGGACGGTGTTGATTTACATGGACAATGCTTGGACAGTGCTAATCATCATTAGCAGGCCATGTGCCCAATAGAATAATAGTGTATGGTGACACATGTTACACCCGCAACTTTTGAAATAATTTTAAGTGTAATTCAAGCTATCAAGATAAATTGCGAACGCTCTCAAATCGGGGATTTAAACCCTCTGAAATTGAAACCCTTGATACTTTATGCTGCCAAACAACCCGAGGATTTGAAATCCCCCCATATCCCCTCGAATCCCCTCGAATCTTCCGCCACAAAAAGAGACCATTGTAAATGGGTCACACGGAGTTCTCCCGAATTTTTCGGGAGTTTTTGGAGTTTTGAGTGTTTTCTCGGGATATTATCTGGAGATCTCGGTAAAAATTAAAATATTAATAAACAATGTTATATTCTTATATGATTATTCGTCAAATGTTAAATAATCTATTATTTAATATGGGGATAATTTCTCCCTTCCAAAAAATAAATAAAAATAAAAAATTCATAACTGCGGATATTTTGGAATCACGCGATATTATTACAATATCGTCTTTCGGTTTACTTATCGAGAAAATGTAGCGATATTTTAAAAAACTCGGCGATATTTGTCACACTGGCCACGTGAAAAACACTCCACTAAACAAAGGTCATCGCTATCCCTGCAAAGATGAGCTGGAAACATGATTTTAACCGACTTAATGAACGGTCCGGATCACCCTGGAGATGGGCAAAAGGAGGCGAGCCTCTTAGGGCGAGTATCTTTTCGAGTCACCATAAAAGAAAATCTGCAAATGGGGTGTCTACACGTGCTTGCAACGTGCAATGCACATGGGTACCAAAAACGAACACCTGCTTTGTTATTAAATCCTAACCGTTGACTAATGAATGGCCAAAGTGGTATTATTTGATGTGTAGTCCCGCATCTTTGCACGTGTGTACACAAGTTTTTATCTGACAAGAGGTACACATTGTTTGATAATCCAGACCATTGATCCGCTGTGTCCCACCACGTGTAATTATGACGACGTTCTCGATACGACAATATCAACCTTTAGATTTGTGGCCAACAGGTAAATGGTTAAGAAGAGAAATTCCAGTGGTCCACATTCAACGGCACGTGTCTTAACATGACTCGCTGCGATCTTCGGAATCTATAGATTTTTGGGGGCTTTCTCTATCAACAGTGGGACTCAACTGACCAATGTCTTGGATTACCCAGCTATGGCTGCCACTTGTCAGCATCAGAACCGTGCATACTATTATGGTTTACAGGTAGCATGCAAGTAACACAATCAAGACCGTCCAATCCACTATAAATGGCCACATCCCAAAAATCAAAATACTGGATGATCTCGTCCGTAAATTTCGTGGCTACAATAAAGGGAATTATGATGATACGCTAGTATGATTTTGGGTTATGAACCATCTACACTGGGACCCATTATTTTAATAGCCTGTTGATCCTTAGCACGGGTGACACGTGTACAGGGGCTGTGTTCGTGTGTACGGATGGCGATACTCTGCCTGATTATAAAGAATCTTTCTCATACACGGATGGAGTTGCTTGGGGGAGAAGACTACTAAACTCTGGAAAGCAATAGATACTCGGTAGTTTGAGAAGAAGCGCGGAAATTTCTCCACCGCGTAGCTTTGTGGATAACTTGCTCATACAAGTTATTCATAGACGACCAGTATAAAATCCAGTCTATCCGGAGTCCCAAATCGTGGGCCCATGATGGATGCTGACAGGTTGAGTAGCGAGACTCGCTACTGAAGCGACGTCACTAAGTTTCGTGGGCCCCACCATGATGTATGTTTTGTATCCATGCCGTCCATCCATTTGGAGAGATCATTTTAGGGCAAGATACAAAGAATGAGTTAAATCTAAATCTCCAGTGGCCCCAGCATAGAAAACAGTGGGGCAGTGACGTCCACCATTATAAACTTCTAAAAGCCACAAGAGTTTTAGATCAACCTTATGTTTGTGTTTAACCTTCTTTCATAGCTTTTTAAACTTTTGAACAGGTTGAATTTCAAATAAATATTATGGTGTGCCTTAGGATAGTTTCAATGGTGGGAATCACTCTTCCCACTGTTTTCTGTGGTAGGGTCTACTACAGATTTTTATCTGCTTCATTCTTTAGCATACTCTAAAATGATATCTCAAAATGGATGAACGGTGTGAATATAACACATACATTATAGTGTGGCCCACGAAACTTGTTGACGTCACTTCAGTAGCCGACTCGCTACTCAGCCTGTCAGTATCTAATTCGCGTCCGTAGTTAGCACATGACATAGATTGCGTACTGAGTAAGTCAGAGTGCTGTAGCGTGCTGAGTAAACTCTCTAGGGCCCACCGTGATGTATGTATCTTATCTACGCTGTCCATCCTTTTTACCACTTCATTTTAGAGTAAAAGTTGAAAATTGATGCATTTTCAAAGATCAAATGGACCACACCACAGAAAGTTGAAAATATAACACATACATTATAGTGTGGCCCACGGAACTTGTAGATGTCACTTCGACTCGCTACTCAACCTGTCAGTATCTAATTCGCGTCCGTAGTTAGCACAGGACACAGATTGCGTACTGAGTAAGTCAGAGTGCTGTAGCGTGTTGAGTAAACTCTCTAGGGCCCACCGTGATGTATGTATCTTATCTACGCTGTCCATCCTTTTTACCACTTCATTTTAGAGTAAAAGTTGAAAATTGATGCATTTTCAAAGATCAAATGGACCACACCACAGGAAAGTTGAAAATATAACACATACATTATAGTGTGGCCCACGAAACTTGTTGACGTCACTTCGACTCACTACTCAACCTGTCAGTATCTAATTCGCGTCCGTAGTTAGCACAGGACACAGATTGCGTACTGAGTAAGTCAGAGTGCTATAGCATGCTGAGTAAACTCTCTAGGGCCCACCGTGATGTATGTATCTTATCTACGCTGTCCATCCTTTTTACCACTTCATTTTAGAGTAAAAGTTGAAAATTGATGCATTTTCAAAGATCAAATGGACCACACCACAGGAAACGGTGGGATGATGACGTCCACCGAGGAAAACTTATTGAGGGCCATGGAAGTTTTGGATGAAGCTGATATTTGTGTTTTCTTTTCATTCATGTTTGAGTGACCTTATAAGCAGGTTGATGACCAAAAAACATCACTGTGGGCCTAAGAAGGTTTTGACGGTGGACGTTGTTATCCCCATTATTTTGTTTGGTGTGGTCCAATTGAGCTTTTGATATGCTTCAATTTTGTCTTTTTTCTCTAAAATTATCTGGAAAAAAGGATGGACGGTGTGGATAAAGACCACACATCACGGTGGTCCCTGTGTGGTTACAGGCAAATGGTGCATCTACGATGGAGTACATGATTTGAACGGTTCTCGATTAGTTCAAATATATGCCACATCCCTGGCGGAACCAGCCAGCACATTGTGGTTGTACACGTGTTATTTGCCTTGGATTCAGACAAGGCTAAGCTCCGATGTACGTGTTATACTTTGTTAACTTATTTTATTATAATAACCTAAATACTGGTTGAAATTTGGTTTCTGAAAATCAAAAAATTATTCTAAAAATTTTGGATTTTTTTTTTCCCACCAAAGTACTTTTTGAAAAATTTCAAATGAAAATGACCCAGGGGAGGACGGGAGGTCGAGTACCGTCTTCCTCAAGAGGATAACTATTCCGAATCTACGGAACTTCTCTGGACTCCTCAAAGAGACTTTTCAAATCCACGAGAAAAGAAAGTAGAAAATAGAAATAAATTCTAATAAATTCAAAATTGATTAATGAATGAATAAAAATGAGTTCATAACCCTTTAAATAGGGTTACCAAGCAATAGGAAAGAAATCAAAATCAAATCACAACTAAAACTCCTAGAATTTGCGACTTACTATAAATAGTAAACTTACTATTTATAGACGGTCGTGATGTCTACTAGTGCGCAAGGTTTTTGGCCAAAATAGTAAGTGTTCTATTTGGCTTTACCAAACCGTTCTCCTAATTATTCTAAGCTCTTTTCATGTTGGGCGTAACTCCTAAAGCCCGACGGATGAAGAGTTATAAACAAACTAAAACTTACAATTTATAGTAAAAACGAAATTAAAACAGGGAAACGGCCGTCAATCCAGGGTTTTTTCACAATTTCGGGTTGCGTTACCCAGCAAAGCTGGGTTGGTTGGTTAAAGTAGCTCGTTCTACCTCAAAATCATATAGTTTACGTTAGGTAACTCATTCCGGAATGCGAGATACGCTCGATCTAAGGTCTGACGGTCCGGATCACTTCTGTCGTCGACCGGGCCTTTTCTGAACCATCTTGGCCATGAAACTGTCCGCGACCCGCTCTACATCAGAAAAGCATGATGTCTACTTTTGTCCCACATCAAAAATGGGAAGAGAAAACTTGTGGTTTATATGTAGAGGTGTGTGTAGTATTCTTACTTTGAGTTTTTAGAAATTGAGGCGCTTGGGTTGTGTCACTGGAACGCACGTGCGGGCTCGAGCATGGCCATATGCATGGGCAGTGTGGTTGTAGTGGTTCTAGTTGGCGCACTTTGCAATTGGTGCGATCGCGATGCGCTGTGTCTGAAATGAGCCAAAGTTTTATAGGCTACTGAGAATGGTCAGATTATTAATCTGAAACGATTAACCGTTTTTTAGAATGGCTAGCAGCCTTGAAAACCATAACGGTGGCCACCTAGCAACGATCCACTCCCTAGTGCCTATATAAACTGGACCATTTCGGTCCAAATCCCAATAAACTCCAACAAATCTCCTCTCATCCATCAGATCCTCTAGAAAACATCTCCATTATAGAATACTGCAAACACGTCTATTGTTTAAGTCAGTCAGAAGATCTACTGCGTTGAATTGTTCCTAAGTGGATCCTTCGTGATTGCTGCACGCAGGATCCAAATAGGCTTGTCTTATCTTGGAAGCAATTCTCCTAAACCCATCAACAATTGATAAGGGAGTGAATCGTGTTTTGAGGACAATGTAAATTTTATGTGATATAGCTTGGTGAAACGAAAAATAATTAACTTTATTTTGTTTTTATTTTCGGTATTTCCAACAATATAAGATAATATTTACACCCTGTGATCACTGTCAGAGCGAACGGTTCGGAAGGTGACACAAGCTATATCACATTTGGTGAGATGAACTTCAAAAGAAAGTGTATGTATGAGTAAAGGTGGCCAGAACTGACCCGATTCGGCGGATTCGACCCGATCCGGCCCGTTCCGAATAGAACCGACGGCCCATATCGGACCTGATCGGGTCGGGCAGTATAGATCCGAAAGATTTTCGGGTCGGGTTCAGATTTATACTTACTCGAACCGATCCGATTCAGAATCCGACCCGTTTAGATCTGATTCGTTCTGACCCGACCCGATCCGAGTAGGATCTTTGAGTGGCCACGTGATATATGAGTCTTGTCCATACCGTCCATTCATTTTGTATATATCATTTTAGGATATATGCTCAAAATTGTAGTAGATCCAAGATTAGTGTGGTCCACTTGAGCCTTGGATCTGCTTTAGTTTTGGGCTTCCATCCTAAAATGATAGGAAAAAATGAATGGACTGTCTGGATAAGACCCATACATAACGCCATAACAAGAGCTTTTTTTTTGGGAAAATGAAAAATAATTAAAACCCAAGAATGATGCTGAAGGCGGCAATTGCCCAGATGGAAACAACATTTGTGATCATTGCAACACGATTTGCAAAAATAATGTTGAAGGCAGATCTGTAAAAAAAAATAAAAAATAAAATAAATTTGTTGAAGGCTGAAGCAACCACCCATATAGGGACCTTCAATCTCTCTCCCTCTTGTCTGGGTTTTCTTATGTTTGATCGTAGAGATGGAGTAAGAGAAATAAAAGCATGAGTAGGCTATACATCGAGACGAAGAAAGCAAATACCCAATGATCATCCAACGATCGAAGGGCTGAGATGACTGTGTAGATAGTCAAAAAACAAATGGCTAGTATGAATATGACCGAAAAAGCCCCTGGATATCTACACAACTGTGCAAGCGTGAAAAGCAAGGTCACAGTTGCTTGCCTTGCACGCCAAGTTAACGTCCAGTAAATATAGGTATATGTATATGAAAAGCTCTTTCAGAGCCATGTGAGGCCCACCTTGATGTATATGTTTCATCTAAGCCGTTCATCCATTTTGAAATATCATTTTAGGCCTTGAAAAAACAAATGGCATATATTAAAGATTGAAGTTAACCACATCACATGAAACAGTTGAATTAGGTTCATGCGATCCGACTCAATTCGACTCAGTTTCTCTGACCGAGTTGGAGTCGGTTCAGGTCAGGGGAATCACGTATCAGTTCGGTTCGGGTTAGGGGACTCAGATTTGGTTCCGGATCGGATTGGATTCAGGTCAAACCACCAACCTTTCGGATCGGATCAGGCGCGGAACCTAATCCAGTCAGATCCGGACCGATGTCCACCTCTATGTATGAGGTATAACATTAAAAGTAAGACTTCCATTAAAATTAACTCTATACAAGGTAAATTTCATTAAAGCAAATTTTCATCAAGCATTAATAGTTAGAGTCCCAATAAAAGAAACCTTTATGAGATGCAAGAGCTCGGTGAGATGAGGACTCTAGCAAAGTTTCTTATATAAGAGTTCAGTGACGTTGAAACTCCAATTAACCTTCGAACGCATAATCAAATTAAATAACATGTGGCTTGATACAATGAGATACACTTATGTGAAGAATAAGGAGATTCTCACGGCGAACTATCCAAATCTATTACTATATGAAAATTTATGCGTGGTCATAACCTCTTAAAAGTCTATAAAAGTAACACTTGACGAACAGTTTCAGATCTTCACCGTAGACAATCAATCTTCTTAGCCTAGATATTCCACTCCTGTTGATACTTAGTTTAACTTTATAGCCTAGATATTTCACTTCTGTCCAGACACGTTGTACCAAGTTTGAAATCCTTACTTTAGATCTAATACTTCCAGCACCATCATTGTGGTATGTCATAGGAGTAGGTTAAATATCTATGACTATCGTTGTCGGATCTTGTTCACTGAGTTCTTACTTGGCAGATTACCAGTTACATCTCGTTGACTTCACACTATAATCGTATGATATTTTTACACAATTCTTTTGCTAGCATAAGCATTAGTATGTATCTATCTTATTCTCTTCTTAATTTATTTTTTCTCACTGATAATACCTTTCTTACATGTAAATTAATAAAATTAATAATTAGCCTTTTCTTAGTCTTTCTCGTCTATTATTTATTCGTTTAGAAAAATGATACGCTAATGTACCATTTTGAAGGACCATCCTTCCCAATCTTAAATTACTTAATTGCTATAACAATTGGTGGCTGAACAATCAGATCAATCTTCACAAGTCTGATCTTAATTGACTAGTTTGATGCCTAGGGTCACAAGCGTTCAATCGATTTGAGTCAAGTACGACTCTGACATGTTTGACACTATTCAGAATTGCACATGTTTGATCGAATTCGGGACGTTTATAACACATGTGGCCACATGTTCAGATTGAACAACAATAAGTGGATCCAAAGCTTAGTATTTTACAACACAAAAACTAGTTGGGATTGAATCCTCACCATTAGAAACTTATTAGGGTCACAAAAGTTTTGGATCTAGTTGATATTTGTGTTCTCTTCATTGAGGCTGGAGTCATCTTATGAATAAGTTGAGCAGCATACAAACATTTCTATAAGCCCCATTATTTCCTATGGTGTAGTCTATTTGAGCTTTAAACATGCTTAATATTTGGACTTATGTCCTAAAATGATCTAGCAAAATGGATGAAGAGAGTGGATATAAAACATAAATCACGATGATTTTATAGAACTTGTGGTTGTAGAAATCTTCCTGCAACCTTCAGTTGCTGGCAACTCGTGGATAGGGGCTGTAGGAAATTTTTATGATTTTAATATGTATCAATAAAAAAGAATTATGTGCACTTATCAGATGTGCATGCCTTATAATAAAAATAGGACAATTTAATGACTTATACTTGAATCCAAACTCACACTAATAACGGGCCTAAATTTTAAACTCACATAAATCCATCCAGAGGCGGGTCGGGCCTGAACACTTTGGGCCAGCTACAGTGGTAGTCCCCACCTGTACAGCAATGTAGCGGAGTAATGTAGATTTCTGCCACTCTCTCCCTTTTCATGCATGCAACAAACATGCAAAGACCTAATCAATGGTCAATTAGGCCTACCTTGGATAAGCCATACCCCAAAAATTCCTACTTATCTGATGATACTAGCCGTTAGATCAGAAACATTTTCAGGAGGATAAAAAAATGAATGGTCTAACCATCTATGGCTGTCCTTAAATGTTGCTGATTGAATGGTTTGGATTGTTAGGTTTTTTCAAAATAAGAAGAAAAAGAATTTTTAATTTATATAAAGAAATTGGAAAAGGGTTGTGGTTTTGGTAATTGTTAGTGATCGTGAATGGTGGTGTCTCTTGGTAAAAGGGAGTATTATTCGAATTTGAAAAGGAGGGATGCCATTGTTGAAAAGACACCATGGAAGAAGATGTCTTTTCATGAAAAGAGTCTTAAGGATCTCTTGTGATTCTATATAAACCCATCTTTGGGTCAATCCGAATCACAATTCTAACAATCTCGTCTCCATCTTCTTCTTCTTCACCATTTTCGTTTTTTAGAAGGTTTTTGGAAAGATACAGTTATCAGGCGCTAAACTGTAAATAGTTTTTTAGGCAGTAAGTTGCAAACAGTTTTGTCCATCCAATGGATAGATCACTAGTTTATATTAGTCATGATCTCATGGGCGTGTGAAAGCGACCAAAACAATAGACGAATTGCACATTACATGCGGGTTTTCTGTCCTCACGAGTGACCATTTGTTTTGTAATCTAGACCATCGATCTGTTGTGTGCCATGGTTATTGGATAATGCCCAAAAATTACCTGAACAGAGTAATCTCAACCTTTCAATTTATGGCATAGGAAATAGACAACTATGGAAACATTAAAAAATAAAAAATAAAATCCAACATGCCCATTCAACGAAAATAAGCCCCAACGTTGGTTAACCATGGCCCACTTGCCAGAATCGAAAACCCACGCATATTTTACATAGCTGTGGATTAAGGGTGATAAATAATGCATAGGGTATTAAAGGGTCATGATTCAGTGGTTCATTTGCATCTCTTAACTAAGGATGTTAGATCCTTGATACTCTGTTAGATGGTGTGGATGAAACACAGGCGCTTAAAAGTTGCATATGTGGCAAATAACTAATTTAAATTAAATCGTCCAATTTATGAGATTATAGTTCCTGTTATGGGTAAAAATGGACCAAGTAAAATAGCCAGCATGAGAGGGAATGCAAAGAATAGAAGAGGCTCGGCCCTCACCATCCAGACAACTGACATAAGGAAGTCAGCCCACTCCCCTCACGAGAAAGAACACAAAGTGCGGAGGAAAGCTCATTGTTCACTAATGAGCTCAACCTTCACCAACGACTCGAGTTACGACCACCTATGATGACTTCGACCTCAACTGTCTCGCCATTATAACTAGCGGATGACTTTTGAGTACCGACCTGAACTCGAAGGCAGGCCTCGATCGATCACAATCAATGATTCTACTCGGTCCACAGGAACTCGATTGGTTAGAGTATGAGGTCGAACTCGCTCATTAGAAACCGACCACGGACCTCGACCAATTCGATTGTAAGGTCGAGGTCAAACATTGATCTTGAACTAGTCGAAGGCCGACCACTCGAAGATGCTATTATTAAGATAAGATCTCCCAAGGATTCTTGCCAAAGATCTCGGGAGAATAAGGGCTGACTACCTGGAAGGAGATCCCTTATATAATACACACCTATCGAGTAGAGATGTTACCACCTATGTAACTAGCACGAAGCAACTATAAATAAGGACCCCACCTACGGTGAAATGTATGTACAAATAAACCCTAAGTTCTACTAGACCCACCTTACCCATTCTAACTTTGGCATCGGAAGGTCTCCTACTATAGCCAGGGTCTCCATTGTTGTTTGCTTTTGTACGTAACGCAGCGGTCTAGTGAGGATGTCTAGATCACAGTAGAGCTGGGCATCGAGTCGAGTCGGATCGAGTTAAGGCTGACTCGACTCGATCTGGTTTTGAAATAGACCTGACTTGAACTGGATCCGACTCGATACCAAGTCCAGCATCCTAACTCGATCCAAGTTCAGTATGGCCTGGATTGATTCGGACCAAGTCTGATATGGTCAGAAGTACCGAGTCGAGTCAGCTTGGTACCGAGTTGGATTGAGAGATGAGGGAGGGAGGGAGTGGAGAGGAGAAAGAGGAGGAGGAGGAGGAGGAGGTTGATGGTGGTGGGTGGTTGCTAGGCTTGGAAGAGGAGGAGGATGAGGGTGGGAGGGAGTGTAGAGGAGAGAGAGGAGGAGGGTGATGATGGTGGGTGGTTACCGGGCTTGGAAGATGAAGAGGATGAGGGAGGGAGAGAGAGAATTTGGGATAGGGTCAGGGTAGGGTTCGGTGGGTAGGGTTAGAGAGTCGGGTCGAGTTGGGTTTATGATCGAGTTTCGGGTCGCGTTACTAGGTAACTCGAACTCAACTCGGTTTGAGTTCGGATTGGGCGAAGCCTACTCAGTTCAGACCGACCCACCCATTCGGTTCGGGTCGAGTTGGATTTGAATGGGTCAGACGAGTCGAGTTAGCCGGATCAAGTTGTCCAGTGCCCACCTCTGGATCACAATATCAACAGTTTCCATTTTAGATTTAGCTACGTTACCAAGAAAAATTACACTCATTTAATTATCTGAATATTGGATTGGTGGACATTTATTGTACGGTTTAAAAAATGTAAAAGATCAAATGGTCTTATTTCAACAAACGACTGTCCATGAATCATGAATCAGAGGTTTGAATTGCTCAAACAATCTGATTTTGGGAAAGTAAGTTAATTTCTCGTTGCTTGATTGTCAATCCGACAGTGCTGCGAGAGTATCAAATGACATCCCTTTTAGAAAGACCTCAGATTCTCGGAGGCCTATCAATGGGCCTGGCTATCGGCCCAGCTCACCTCAGGTGGACTTGGGCTCGAATACTAGGCCCAAGGACCCTAAATGTAATCTGTTTAATAACCAACTGGTCTTGGGCTTCATTTAGTGCCCATCATACCCAGCCCACGGCCCATTATGATGTTAATGGGCTGTCTTGGGTCGAAATGAAAAATATCAGGTTGGCTTTAGATGATACAGACACGGCTACTTACAATCTCTTTGTTTCTCTGGTGCTTATTCAATTGGAATTTCAACATTAGATAGTGCATACAATCATCAATGGTTTACATTCAATTCCATTCTTCGAATGGTTGACATCATCTCTACAGACAAATAAGGACAGTCCATTACTTATCCTTGGTGAGGCCCACCCACCGAACTAGCTCTGACACTGATCCATGTAGCCCACCTGGCCAACTACGATCTTGACCATTTATTTTGGTCGGAGGGCAACGGTTATTCACGTAATCGCCACTAATACAAAGAGCTCTTCATTAATGCTTCTAAAATCAGTTATACCGTTACAACCATCCTACTTATGCATGATGGTCGTTCTTTTCTCCTAAATCATCATCAATGCATGCATCCTTTGTTATTTTCTGCCTACCTTCAAAAATTCTCCAAAACAATTTCCACCGTTCAGTCTAAGTGTCAACAGCTCCCTTTTCTTCATCTCCACCGTCCATCACACACACCTTCTTTACATCATCACCCTCATCATATTCTTCCACCACCATCTCAACACCCGTGATCTCCTCAGCTCTCTTAACCTGCGCACTCCAATCCGTCCTAAAGAGCACCATTCCCAGCACCACGGCGCACGATATCTGAGCCCCTAACAACCCAAGCCACAGCCCCACAAACCCCAGCCCCACCCCAAAACCCAGCCCAAGTGCCAAAGGCAGCCCCACGCCATAGAACCCACCCAGGTTAACGTGCGCACCTAGGTCAGCACGCGCACTCCCCCTCAGCACTCCACACATGGTAGTCTGTGGGCAGTTTCCTAACTCACACAACCCCACAATTGGCAGTGCTGCAACCGTTAGCTTCAACACCCCTGGCCCGCCTGTAAACATGTGGCCCCACCACCCTCTGGCCCACACAGCAAATCCCATAGCTAGCACTCCCATGAAGGCCCCACACATGGTCCCCACAGCAGCTGCCCTCCTTGCGCCATGTGGCCGCCCGGCGCCTAGCTCGTGGGCCACCCTTGTAGATACTCCATAGCTCAGCGAAGAAGGGAAGACGTAGATCAACGACGTGGCCTGGATCAAGATCCCGATTGCGGCGACTGTGTCTTTTGGATTCCCAAACAACCCACATACAATGATCATGAACTCATACCACCACCACTCCAAACATATGGAAATGCAGCTTGGGACAGCTAGTGAGAGGTAAGATCTCCATTCTCTCATGCACTCGAGGGATAATCTTGTCCATGTTTTCTGGTGGGCCCCACTTGTGAAAATGGAACAAATCAAGAATAGTACTAGGTTAAAGTTGGAAAGAGCAACACCCATGGCAACACCTTTGATGCCTAATCCAAGTGTTATTACCAGAAAGTAGTTAATGGGTATGTGGATTAGAGAGACTAAGATGGAAGAGATGGCAATTGGGCGGGTGATGTTTTGGGTCCGTAGATAAATACGAAGTGGGTGGACGAACGCTTGTGCAATCAAGTCAGGGAGACAGTAGAGAAGGTATGTGTGGGCCACTTTAGTGATGGTGAGGTCCTGGCCAAGATAGAGGAGGATGTGATCGACGTTCAGCCAGAGAAGTGAGATTGGGAGACAGGTGAAGAGAAGGATCACGACCGTTCGATGGAGTGTTAGGCTCAGGAGGGTCCATTTTCTAGCACCATAAGCTTGGCCACAGATGGGTTCCATGCCCATCGCCAGGCCGAAGATGATAGAGTAGCCTGTGATGTTGGCAAAGCCGACAGCGAGAGAGCCGGCGGCGAGCTCGACCTCGCCAAGATGGCCCAAGAAGAGCATGGACACGAGGTTTCGAACGTAGAACAGGAGTCCTGCTATGGTTGCTGGTGCTGAGATTCTTGAGAGGGCCTTGAGCTCTTCAACAATCTGAGTAAAAGAAAATAGACATTCAAGGTTAATGTTTGAAGTCTAGAGAACTATGTGAATTGTCTATTGGGTGGGCCATGCATGTGGTCCACTGGGCCATTTTCCAAAATGCTGTCCTCTCGGATGATCCTAGCCATTAAATAGGACCTAAAATGTGGACAGTTAAGAAACACACCATCCAGGCTTCCACATTTCATGAGCAAAAACTCATCCAAAATCAATGTCTAGGACAATCCTGCCACTATTCTTTTGAGCTTAAGACCAATAGAGAGGATAGCCCAGATGCAAGAGAAAATGAGCTGACGCTTGAAAGAAATGAATAATTCATGAGAGAACTGATCACCTACAAACAGATGTAGGTTAAAATGAAAAAGGGTTGTAGTGTACCAGCAGTTGTAGGTGATCAGTACTCAATTACGCAATACTGGACCCCATGCAAGTTGCTTGTACAGCTCCGCTGTTGTACGTGAAATCCAACCACCCAGATAGTGGGACCCAAAACAGAGATTGTAGTCCAAAATTTACAGAAAAACAATCATCGAAGAGTCCAAATTCAGCAACAAACGTCCATGAATCAGAGGTCCAGATCGTCTAATCATTATGATTGGATAAGACAATCTTAGTAGATTCCACTATTGGGCAGGTTTGGATTTTGGGTTACATGCCACGTGTATGGTATAAGTCACCACAGCACCATAGCTCATGAAGATGGCAATGGGCCCCACATGATGCATTGTAGTCATTTGCAGTGCAACTCATCCAAACCCAAGTAATTAGAATAACATATAAGTGTCTTAACATTGCTCATACAAATCCAACCCTACATATAGTGGGCCATGGTATTACCTCACGATGCAATGGCGATTCCTGTCTATCTTCCTTCGATGATAATGAAATCTTCTCTACTTTAGCCGACAAACACTTGTTAAGGCAATTGTTGCTTTCGCTACATAACAAGGGTGCTGCAGGAGAGTCATCAGGACCCTTCTCTTTGATCAGAATGGGGACGTTATCGCCACCGTTGGAGATGCTATTGGACGGCAGTGATGAGCAGAGGCACATTGTTGAGGTTGTGGGTAGTGATGAGCAAAGGCACATTGTTGGGGTTGTGGGAAGTGATGAGCAAAGGCACATTTTTGGGGTTGTGGGTAGTGATGAGCAGAGGCACATTGCTGGGTTTGTGGGAAGTGATGAGAAAAGGTAGATTGTTGGGGTTGTGGGAAATGTAGTATTAATGTGGAGGGGATTTGAAATGGAAGCATGGTGGGTGTATATATAGGCAGTAGAGAAGCTCAAGTCCGGTGTATGCAAAGTCAAGTTCGAGCTTAAAACAAGCTTTGAACGTAGACTTCATCGATCTATCTCAAGGGAACGTTAGGCTTCTCACTACTTAGTATTTACCCAGGTATGAGAGAGAGAGAGAGAGAGAGAGAGAGAGAGAGAGACGTGGGAAAAGATAAAAGAGAGTCGGCCAAAGAAGGGGGAAGACAAGGGCGGTACAAAAGGTTAGAAGAGAAAGATAGGATTGCACACGAGTGTTTATCTTCTATGAGGGGGTTGAGACAAAGGAGAGGGGTGGATTTATTAGCAAGCAAGATCTCGATCTTGGACAACCTTGCGAAATTCTCAAAGAGAGGGAGAGGGAGAGCTGACTTGGCTGACTCTTGGATAATGACAATGCATGCCTATAAAAACACATCAAGAGTCGGGATATACGTTTTACTGTATGCGGAAACAGGGATTTGTATTTTCGGACCTGTTCATTTGGTGGGTGTGGACGGTTTTAGGACGCCGATCAGGTGATTATATGTATGGACCGTCCATCCGTGCTTGGCACTTGGTATTAGATGAGATTAGGTGGGATGGAATTGCACGTTTGGTCAGGTGCAAATTCCATCCGGTGTTTGATGAGGATGGGAAGGGTTATGATTAGGTGAGATGGAATTGCATATGGTCCCATGTGGGATATACACAAGTGGGCCCACATTGATACATATGTTTTATACATACCGTCCATTCATAAACATCCTTTACACATGACATTATGGTGATATAAGTGTACTAGTGGCTGACGTCTTATGTAAATTTGGTCTGCTGATTATAATTTTCCATTGTCCACCATATTGGATTTTGCTGAACCTAGTGTTTTTCACATGGGAAGAATTTTATTCCAAACATGAAAATTGGATGGCTAAAATAACATGGTATTTCAAGACATGCAATCATGGTGTAATAATTATACATGATGTTAATTTCATCTAATATAATTCTATTCCATTTAATTTCATAGACCAAACTGGCATGTATGAACCAAAAAATGAAGCAGATCCAAAGTCGAAGTGGACCACACTATAGGAAACAAAGGTGATTAAATGCCGACCTTCAAAAACTTCACAGGGGCAACAAATGTTTTGGATCAAGCTAATATTTGTATTTTCCTTTCATTCAGATTTGTGTGACATTATCAACAGATTGGATGACAAATAAACATTACAATAAGCCTTAGTAAGATTTTAAGGTGGGTGTCATTATGCTCACGGTTCCTTGTGGTGTGGTCCACTTGAGCTTTAGATCTACCTCATTTTTTGTTTCACTTCCCTGAATGAGTTAACAAAATAGATGGAACATGTATGATCACATACGTTCCTATGAATGCAAGTTCCCGTAGGTTCATACGTATGCGAGTTCATACGGATGGATTTATGTACCGGTTTCCACGCGCCACTTGCCTGGGGATCCAAACCGGTAGGACCCACCCCCACTCCGTTTGACTCGGTCTCATTTCAATCATTTATCGATGGGGAATCTTGTTTTGTTGTGGACAGAAACCGATACCACTAAGACGATAGGAGATTTCATGGGGTACCGTATTTAAAACCATGCCCACACGTTTGATCTATCATGATAGTACGTGAAATCCAATCCGTGCATCAGGTTCACCTTATCATGATCACTGTACCACTCAAAACTTAGATTGATCCAAAATTCAGGAGGGCTAACATGAGGCAATTTAAAATCACTACTAAAACCTCTAAGTTCACGTGTTGTGATCACCTGATTTAATTATATACTGGCCGGCAATTTGGGCCTTGTCTGATGAATCTACTGGATGGCACTTGTTGGCAGGGTGGGGAGAAGCGAGTCTGATGGATGGTCTAGATGACATATAGACATCATGGTGGGTCCCACACAGCTAAAAACATATTATGAGAAGCAAATATGTGATGTATGGAATGGAATTTATAACATGCGCAGGTCTTAAAAATGCCATGTAGATTATTTTATGGCATGTTTTATCAATGGGGAATGCATGAAAATAGGAGTGGTATCATGTTTGACGAGTTGGTACTTGCATTTATGAAAATGTTATTATTTTTGGTGTGTTGGACAAGGGAAATGAAAAATCATGTGCACTTATTTCATGTTGGACAAGCAAATATGTCATGAACAAGTTAACTAATACATGAAGGGTGGTTTGAAGGGAAGCGGATTAGATTGGCCTGGCTTCTCTCAGTGCCGCTCTGACTGTGGGCCCCACTTTGATGCATGTACTGTATATTCACATTGTTCATTTAAGGTAACGTAATCATGACTTAAAAGAAATTAAAATCTTCTTAATGCCCACCGTAATGTTTATTTTCCATCCAACTTGTTGATAATGTAACGTAATCATGACTTGAAAGAAAAAACAAATATCAACTTGAGTTTTTAATGCTAAATCACTACTATTGCATATGATGTGGTCCACTTAAAATTTGATTCGGATTTGTTTTTTGGTTGATTCCCTAGGAACTGATGGACGGCCGGATATACAATACATACATCAAGTTGGGATCCATGGTCAGGGCTGACCCACATTGTTGGGTGTAGCCCGTTTTTGAAGTAATGGACAGCCTAGATATACAATACATACATCAAGCTGGGATCCATGGTCAGGGCCGCACCGTATTGGGTGAGGCTGGGGCCGCACTGATCCGCTCCCGTTTCGAAGCGGCCAAAGATTCTTTAACGCTTCTGCCATATCCAAGTCTACTGCATGGACGGTCCACGGAGAATAAGATGATGGGAGGACCCTTATTTTTCTTGCTATCTTTTCTTCTCACGTCACTATCTTGGGCGAGGCAAACTTGAGGGTCGTGTTCTGTCGGTTGCTACCGGACGGTTCTCTGCTACCGCGCAACGATGTATGTGTTTTATCCATGCCGTCCATTCATTTTGGATAAATATATTAGGTTACCATCCCAAAAATAAGACAGATTCAGGTCTCAGGTGGACCACGCTACAAGAAAACAATAGTAATTAAACGCTAACCATTGAAAACTTCCTAGGGCTCACCGTAAGGTTTATTTTCCATCCAACCTTTTGATTAGGTTTCAAAGACTTGGAAATATCAGCTTGATCCAAACCTTTGGTGGCCCCAAAAAGTTTTTAACGGTGGGTGTTCAATCACCACTATTTCATGCGGTGTGGTCTACTTGAGATTTCACCACTATTTCATGCGGTGTGGTCTACTCGAGATTTCTATCAACCTCGTTTTTCGGCTCATATATTAAAATGACATAATAAAAATGGACGGTGTGGATAAAACACATAAATCACGATGGGTCCACCGATCACCGACCAATAGCTCGTAGTGTAAGTAGGCAATCGGCGTCTACTAGAAGTAGGGAGATACGGCTTCTGAGGCAGGACAAACGTAAAAGTAGGACTTCTTGAAACAATCGCCATCTTCTCGTTCGATGAAACAACTTCACTTGAATCGCCGGGAACCTTAATTCCAAGGTTCTTACAAAAGTCCCACGTTGGAACGGCTGTTATAACTAGATCGATCTCCGTTGTGTAATTTACTAAACATGGTCTCTAAAGTAACGCCGTCATGCAACTAACTGTTAAAAGGTCAATTCTCCGTCTTCTCATACATAGGACCTTCTAGAACAAGGCAGGTAAGTAGGGCGGATGGGCCGACCATCTGCTTTCGTTTTGAGTCATCGAGATCTAGGCCGTTTACCAGGCGTGCCCCACCATCCAAATGATATATTGTTAAAATGCCCATGGGCTGTGCTGGGCCGAAATGAACGGTTATGATTTAGGCCTGGGCAGAATATTACACCTCAGGGCCAGCCCAAAGCAGGCCAGGCCGGAAATCATGGTGGGCCAGCCCTGGCTGGAAAAGTCCATGAGATAGCATCAATCATTTGGTAGGCCCTACTTGGATAGGCCTTTGAGAAAAAAATAATGTAATAGCATTGGTAAATTGCACTTTTGAGGAAAGAAAACAGATGGGAAAAGGAAAGGTGGACTCAAGCTACATTGGCCGTCCAATTTTTCATCAAACAAAATCCTCCATATGAAGGGTTAGGATTATCCTATTGATGAGACTTTTTGGGCTCTGGGACGAAGGGTTTATATTCAACATCTTGCTGGGAAATCATTAGTACGGACCTTTTTAAGGCAGCCATAGACTTCCTCTCTGGTGGACCGATCCCCAAGGACTTCCAATGCAAAACTCATTACAGACTACAGGCCCATTAGTCTAGCAACTGCATTATGAAATTTTTTTCCAAGATTCTGGCAACTAGGATTGCTCATATTTTTCCAAGTGCTGATATCAAAGGAACAAGGTGCCTTTGTTAAGGATAGAGCTATTGTGGATAACATATCGATTGCGAGGGAAATGGTCCATGAGATTGATCGGAAGGTGTATGGAGGTAACATGATTATTAAACTTGATATGGAAAAGGCATATGATCGGTTTGAGTGACATTTCATAGCTCAAGTCCTCGACAAATTTGGTTTTAGTGCCCAATGGATAGCCCAACTTCAACGATGCTAGAGAGATGTTTGGTTCTCAGTGTTCATTAATGGCAGGAGTTATGGCTTCTTTCAAGCTGGCAGAGGTCTTCGTCAGGGAGATCCGCTCTTCCCATCCTAGCATCAGACGTTTTCACCAGGGCCATCTCCAATCTTTTCTCCTCGGGCCGCTGCCAGCCCTACAAGCTCCCTAAAAATTGCCTCAGTATTTCTCACCTTTTTTTATGCTGATGATGCGATTCTCTTTCTTAATGGTAGGCTCTCGAATGTGCGTATCCTTATTGATTTAATTCGTGAATACGAATGCGCTTCAGGTCAACGGGTTAATGCTTCCAAAACCTCTTTCCTCCTTCTCAAGAAAATGCCAAGGAGCAAAGCGCACAAACTCAACAATCTCACAGGTTTTTGCCAAGCGTTCCTCCCCATGATGTACCTGGGCATTCCTCTCACCAAACGCAGAATCAACAGTTCGCTCCTCCAGCCGACCGTGCACAAGATTACAAGCAGGATTGATGGTTGGAAAGCGAAGCTTCTTAATCCAGCTGCGAAACAGGTCCTCATCAAACACGTCCTTTCTAGTATTCCCATCAACTTGCTTTAAGCCATCAACATTCCAAAGTTGGTCTGTAAATTCTTGGAAAAAGCTTTTGCCAATTTTTCTCGGGCAGCTCTGAGAAGGGAAACAATAGACATTGGGTTAAATGGGTCAAGATCTGCACTCCCCTGCCTGAGGGAGGTTTAGGTATCCGGAGCATCGATGAGGTTAAGCAGGTGTTTAGAATCAAAATGGGGTGGAATCTGTTAAAAGGAAAGTCTTTCTGGGCCCACTTCATGTCCGCCAAATATTTCTGGAAGATTATTGCAAATCGTGGAAGAATTGGGTCGGTCACGTCTCCAGGCTGGAAGGATATCCTCCACACCTTGCCATTCACATTAAATCACTCTCGTTGGCTAATTGGGGAAGGAAATGTAAGCTTCTGGTTCCACAATTGGTCAGGTAAAGGAATTTTGGTAGGAGCAATTGTCAGACCGATCCCCCATCTGCTTCATCAGGCCAAGGTTTTTGACTTTACTCCCTCGACGGGCAAACGGGATTTCTCTGCTATTCAGCATATCATAACGCCGACAGCCACGCAATCCATTTCCACCACTGATTTTGGTCTCACTAATAGAGAAGATAGGTTCATCTGGGACCTAACATCGAAAGGATCTTTCTCCGTCAAATCTGCTTGGAACGGCATCAGGCAACACTTTCCGAAACTTCTATGGTCCAAGTGGCTTTGGCACCAGCTTCTCCCTACTAAGCTGGCGATTTTTTACTGGAAAACAGTTCATGCCGCTGTGCCTGTTGACACAGCAATTCAGAAATGCGGGATCCCTTTTGCTTCTCGCTACGAATGTTGTTCTTCTTCTCCCGAAAGCAACTCACCTTTTGCTGGCACGCTGAGATCTGTCCTCCTTTAGTTGAACAAGGATCAGCTTAGCCATCAGCAGATGCTAATCAGGGGTGATTTTAACAACCCCCAGACGCTGCACCAACACACCTCTGTCGAATCTTTGGACCACCTGCTTAGCCTTGGCAGCACCGCTATGATGGTGTGGGCCCACTTTAGTGCGTTATTTGACATTCCGTCTCTCCAAAATGCTTCTATTCTGCAGCAAATTGAATAGTGGTCAGCTCTGGCTAGTGATAGATCCCGGGTTAAGACGATGATTGGATTTCTCCCTTGTTTTATTATATGGGAGTTGTGGATCGGCCGTAATGCGGCCCGTTTTGAGGGTCGCAAAATGTCTGTTTCAGGCATCATATTCAAGGTTCTCCAATGGCAGCGTGAAATCAGCTCCCTAATTTAAGCTCCGGATAGCAACTCCATGTTAGAAAACCTGATCATTCAGATTATTAAACTTCCTTCTCCTCCTATCATCCCTGCCTCCATACCTTCAGTTGTTAGATGGGCGAAACCCCCAGATTCTTGGTTGAAACTTAACACCGATGGGTCCTTAAGAGGAAACCCAGGGGAGAGTGGTGGAGGAGGATTTACCGGGACTATCTTGGTCGGCTTGTTTTTTGCTTTCCAATGATATTACAGAAATTCTTCCAACACTTATGCGGAAGCTATGACCATTTTGGATGGCCTTAATATTTGCTACAACATTGGCCTTGTAAATATCATTCTTGAAATTGACTCTAAAGTCATTGCAGATGAGTCAAGGGACTCGGGATCGCCCAACCTTTGGAACATATGGAACATTTTGGGGAAGATTAGAGCTATTGCCAGTAACCTAAATCTGGAGGTCAGACACATCTTTCGTGAGGGGAACGTAGTAGCCGATGCGCTAGCGAGGTTGGCTAGCTAGCATCGCCCAGACAGCATTTTCTTCCACCGTTCTCAGCTTCCGAGGTTAGTCAAAGGAGCTTTTGTTTTAGATAATGCAAGGGTGGGAGCTCTCCGTCGCCAATGAAGGAAGCGGGGTTCGTTTTCTTTTCTTTCATGTCTAGCCTTTTGCTTGTTGAGTTTCTTTTGTTTTCTTGTAGGCTAGCTGTTTATATCCTGTCCAGTTTAGATCGTGGTATATGATAGGTGCGGCTGCCTCTCTTTTTGTTGGGCCCACCTGAAGGCGGTACATTTTCTGATCTATGAAATACACTTCAGTTTTTTTTTTTTTTATATATATATTTATTTAAATTTGACCAAAGCTAGTGATGTTGTAGCTTAAATAAATGATTAGTCAGCCAAGTGTATGGAAACCTTCACATGCATCTGATTGGTTTTGGACTTGTTGCCATCCGTATCATCTATCTGAACGTCCAATAGGTCGAGTCCACTCTTTATCAACTACCTTGAGAAAATCTTACTAATCAGATAATCCAAACCGCCCATTTACTGGAATAGAGAAATGATGATAGGTCTAGTCACAAATGTTGACGCAGGGGAGGACGTGAGGTCGAGCACCGTCTTCCTCAAGAGGATAACTATTCCGAATCCATGGAACTTCTCTGGACTCCTCACAGAGACTTTCTCGAATCCACGAGAAAAGAAAGCAGAAAATAGAAATAAATTCTAATAAATTCGAAATAGATTAATGAATGCATAAAAACGAGTTCACAACCCTTTAAATAAGGGTACTAAGCAATGGGAAAGAAATCATAATCAAACTACAACTAAAACTCCTAGAATTCGCGACTCACTATAAATAGTAAACTTACTATTTATAGACGGTCGTGATGTCTACTAGTGCGCAAGGTTTTCGGCCAAAAATAGTAAGTGCCCTATTTGGCTTCACCAAACCGTTTCCCTAATTATTCTAAGCTCTTTTCGCGTTGCGCGCAACTCCTAAAGCCCGACGGATGAAGAGTTATAGTCAAACTAAAACTTACTATTTGTAGTAAAAACGAAATTGAAACAGGGAAACGACCGTCGAATCAGGGATTTCTCGCAATTCCGAGCATCGCAAGCCGGCGTAGCGGATTGGTTGGCTAAAGTAGCTCATTTTACCCCAAAATCATATATTTTACGTCGGCTAACTCATCTTGGATTGTGAGATACGCCTGATTGAAGGTTTGATGGTCCAGATCACTTCTGTCGCCGACCGGGCCTTTTCTGATCCATCTTTGCCATGTAATTGTCCGCGGCCCGCTCTACATCAAATGTTTAGAACCATTTATTGTTATGATTTTTACTAAGTAGTGGAATAGGAGTTGAGTCGACCTCATGGGCGTCCTGATAGATGTTGCGGATTCCAACTAGCCCAAATGCAACTAGTTGTATTGAAAGATTTCAAACACTTAAAGTCCAGTGGATTATCTGTTTTAAAAGTTAAGTGCAATCCTAATCTTAGAAAGAAAGTGAAACAACGGTTCATATTCAAGCTGAAAAAGTGAAATGGCCATACATTCTATTGCTAGGATCTTCTGATTTGGAGTGTGTGTTTGTTTTGTTTATATATCCAACGGAAGGTGGGATAAGGCCACCCTTAAATGATTAGGAATGATTAGGGGCCTGTTTTAATTGACTTAAGGTAAATAAGTAATAATTATTTACTCTGGTATTTCCTCAGTAAGATTTGACAGGTAAGATATCTCAAATAATCACTTGATTTGGATGACGTCATTACCTATGTGACAAAATTTTGTGGGCCCACCATAATGTATGGGTTTTATTCACGTTGTCCATTCATCTTGGCGGATCTCTTTAGTACAGGAGCTTTAAAATGTGGTAGATCTAAAGCTAAAGTGGACCACACCAAAAGAAGCGGCGTGAACAATGACACCGGCTGTTGAGCCCTTTGTTTTTTTTTTTTTTTTTTTTTTTTTTTTTTTTTTTTTTTTTTTATGGTGTGGTCCACTTGTTTTTTGGATTTATATCATTTTTGGGCTCATGCCCCAAAATGATGAGCCCAAAAATGATGTGAGAAAATGAATAGATGGTGTAGATATAACACACAGTATGATGGTGCACGTGCCTGCACAGTTTTTTGCTTTGATGAGGTTGAGTTTTGCCCTAAATCCCAGATGAAATCATGGCAATCATTATTATTATGCCTTACCATGGTTTATTTATATATACACTAAACCAAGCAAACCTCTATAGGGAAAATAAATAAATAAAAGATATACCAACCCAGGGCAGGTCATGAACCTGGCGCCCTCAAACAACATACAAAGATTGACATCAAAACCACCGCTCAAAACAATATATAACCGAGAACCGCCTAGCTATACATGCATGGGAAAAGCTAATACAGGCTCATACAATCAGGATGGTTCCAATTCCTGTATGGTCCAAAACCATACTCTCTCTAAACACTCTATGAGAGGAACCTGCTTTTTTATTTTTTGGGTAACATGCACTTACACCGTAGTGATTTCACAATGAACCTGTGAGCTTGTGTTGAAACTTTTTTGAGTCTGCTACCAAGGGATGAGTAAGGACTTAGGCACCAGTCGTTTAAAAATATATTGAAATTTGTGGTTTTAAAAAATTAAAATATTTGAAAATTTCAGAATTTCCGTTTTGCCACCGAAATGCTCTTTGGAAATTTTAAATTGAAAAGTGTGGTGTGTGCTTTTGTCCCGCATCGGAGATGAAAAGAGAAAAATCGTAGTTTATATGTGGATGTGTGTAGAGAGTTTTTACTGTAAGCTTTGGAGATTGAGACGCTCAGGTTATGTGTTGGCATAGGTAGTGTGGCCGTAGTGGTACTAGTTGTCATACTTTGCACTTGAAAGCCACAATAGTCTGAAAATGGATTGGCCATGATGATCTAACCGTCAGATTTTTCAATTTGATGATCAGAAACGGCTTAAATTAATGATCGACGGTCAGAAGTGTTTTTCAAATGTTCTAAACCATTGATGGCCACCCAGCAATGATCCACTTCCTGGTGCCTATATAAATTGGATCATTCCAGTCTAAATTCTATCAACTCAAACACATCACTCTTCATCCATCAAATTGCGAATCACGCTTTAAGAACAACGTATATTTTGATTCAGCTTAGTAAAATGAAAATAATTAATCTTATTTTATTTTTATTTTTTGGTATTTCCAACAAAATATAATGCTTTCAAGTCACTCTCGGTGTGTGTATTGTTTAGAAGTTCTCAAGCCATCTTACATGATAACTCCTACCTCTGCTTGGGTCTTTTGGAGGTTTCCCACAATAAGAATAGAAATCAAAAAATCATTCCTCTACTCGAGTTCTCTAAGAACCCCCACCTCCTCTCTCACATAGATTGCCTCTCAATGAATCAGTTTCTTTCTTCTTCTGTTGTTTGTTTTTTTTATTCTGGTTGTTGTTTTTTTAAGAAATATAAAAGCTCACCACTTATAACTTTGTTATGTGGGCACAAATAATAATAATAATAATAATAATAATAAAAAAGATATCCCACATCTATCATATAATACCACCTTATTAAGTATTCATGCAAACTTGACCAACAACAACCATACAACCATACTAGGCCAGGAGGGTCTGAGCCACTAGCACAAGTTCATCAAAGGCCCGGGAAAGACCAGAAAAACAAAAAAAAAAAGGAAAGAAAAGACAATTCCAAGCCTATACAAGAACAATGGGTGCCGGGGACCAAAATTTAACGGAAGGGAGGGAAAGCTGCCGGTTTAGTGCACTTGGTCACCATTGCTTTTCTACATATTTTGTTTTTCACTACCGCACTCTCAAGTAGAGGATTTTACGTGCATGGATCATTTATATTTGGGCCCGTCATTTTGGACGGCATGGATTGTATTTATCTAATTAAAGAAGGTTTCATTGTAAGGAAGTTGTAAATAGGCAATTAGCTATTTGAGCTTCCAAAACTGTCCAAAAGGATTGACTTAAAATCGTGAGCCTCATTGTGATATAGGTGGCATATCCAAGCCGTCCATCCATTTTACCCAGACATTTTGGAGTGTGAGTAAAAAATGAGTTAGACCCAAAACTTAAGTGGTCCACACCAAAAGAAACACTGGCCCTAAAAATCCACTGTTGAAGGTTGTTTTCTTTATTGGGCCTATATTCATGTTTATTTGTCATCTAAATTATTCAAAAGTTCACATGGATAACGGTAAAACAAAAATACCAGGTTTATCCAAAACTCGTGGGGCCCCAGAACTTTTTAACAACATGCATTCAATTTTTACTGTTTCCCATGGTGTGGTCCACTTGAGCTTTGGATCTGCCTCAATTTTGGGCTCATGATCTAAAATCATCTGGCATAGTGGATGGACGGTGTGGATAAACCACATACATCAACATGGGCTCCACATTTATTTGTCACCTATCCTTCATTTTATCACTACAAAAGCAGGTAAGTCAGCACTGAGAATGATGGGGTAATTACTTAGGTAAGTAATTATTACGCAATTATTACCAACTTAGCCGTGTGGCCCACCGTAAATGAAAAGACAAACACGTAAGGGAATCGACGCGAGAAAATACAAATTGCACTCATGGTCATGCTTGTCCATTGATGTGGACCGTTGGTTTATCTTTTTCAAACCTAATAGCCGTGTGGCCCACCGGATGAGGGACCTGTCTGACATTTCGGTGCATAAAAAAACAAGGTGAGAGGTCCACTTGATGAGTGGCTAGGACCTTACAAACTGACATGTGCAGGTGCAATTGCTCAATACGTTACAGCGAAACAGACATTCTTAGTTGTGATGGACAGCGTAATGTACAACCAGGCGTCGCATCAACACCGTGTGTCTTTTCATGTGCTAAAAATATCTGCTGGTGCATTACACAACAGCTATATAGCTGCTGCATGTACGTGTCTTGCGAAGACCAGCACTGACGCTCAAGGAGCTCCGAGTTGTACGAACGGTTTAAAGGAGATCAAAGTTGCATGCCCAAAGTGATGTATTTATTATATCTATATAATTTATTTATTTTTAGAGATGCATTATTAAAAAATAATCACATCCAAAGATCATCCAGACCACACTACAAACAACAGTTGAGATAATGATTTTCATTGTTAAACAATTTGTAAGGCCCATCATGACATTTATTCTTCAGCTAATTTGCCCATAAAGTCATAAAGACCTTAGCAAAGAGGAAAAAAAAATTTTCATATTAATTCAAAACTTCAATGACCCCAAAAAGGTTTTAATGTTAGACGTTCAATTTCCCACTACTTTTTACAACGTGGTCCACTCGATAGTTAGATCAGTTTTATTTTTCATCTTAAGCCTTAAGATGAGCTTGTCAAAATAACAAATACCTCATGATCAGACCGACTGTCCTTGTTGACGTGAACCCAACAGTTATATAGCTGGTGTGAGGTACACTAGCCAATCCGCTTCCGTGTGTTTTCATGTGCTAAATATTTTATGATTAGCATGCATCCAAATTCTTCCTTGGAATCATAACCAATATACGGTGGGACCTCTTGAATAGATGTTTCTAGATATTTAAGACGGTGATTGGACTACTTTTCTCCACTCGTTATGGACTGTCCATTTTTCAAGCAATGGATAAGATGGTTACGATGATCTGAATGACGTGATTTTTTGGCACTATGGCGTGTCCCATTATATAATTCAGTGAACTGTCTGGATCAATGATTACCTATGCCACGTGTCATATAAAAGCCGGACGCGGATTGGCTACTCCCCCTGACACCAGCCCCGGAGCTGGTGGTCGGTGCTCTGTGGGCCCACCATGATGTATGTGTTTCATCCATTCCATTCATCCATTTTTAAAGATCATTTTAGGGCTTGATACCAAAAATGAGGTATATCCCAGTCTCAAGTGGACCACATTACAGGAAATAGTGTTTAATAAACTTCGACCATTAAAAACTTTTTGGGGGCCATAAAAGTATTGGATGAAGTTGATATTTGTTTTATCCCTTCATCTGGGTTTTTATAACCTAATCAACGGATTGGATGTCAAATAAACAGTAAATCGGGCCTTAGGAGGATTTAAATGATGGATATCCACTCACTATTTTTTTTCCTGTGGTGTGATCTACTTGAGATTTATGTCCCTCCCATTTTTGGTATCAAGCCCTAAAATGATCTTTAAAAATGGATGAACGGAATGGATGAAACACGTACATCATGGTGGGGCCCACAGAGCACCGACCACCAGCTCCGGGGCTGGTGTCAGGGGGAGTAGCCAATCCGCGTCCATAAAAGCCATGGAACATCTGGCACCTTATTTAAAATATCCCTGTTAATTCCAAATAACATGCTTGCACAAGGGATGCCATCTACATCCCACACGTACGTACGTTTGGTGTAACAGACGGGCGGAAGATCTAAACCGTCCACTAGATAGATCCAACCTTGAAGATGATGGCCGGCTGGTCGATGTTGAAAACATGTGCAACGTTTAGAAAACTTTAGCCATGCATAATTTTGGTAGACTGGCACTTGATTCCTGCAATCTACATGATTCTGCAAGCGGCTTTGGTGGATCCCCATGGTGCCCATCTTGATGTATGTGTCTTACATCCACGCCATACATCCGTTTCTCTAGTTCATCTTAGGGCAGGGGCCCAAGAATGCAGCAGATCCAACGTCCAGGTAGACCGTGCCACAGGAAATATCGGAGATTGAATACCCACGGTTAAAAACTGTACGGGGTTACAAGAATGTTTATTTGCCATCCAAACTGTTGATAAGGTCACAAATGAATGGACCACAGAACTATCATTTTAAACCAAAACTTGTGTTGCCCATAAGAAGTTTTTAATACCAATCACCACCGTTTCCTGTGGTATGGTATCCTTGAGATCCAGATATGTTGCATTTTTAGTCTCATGCCCTAAAATGAGCTGGAAAAATGGATGGATGGTGTGGATGTCAGACGCCTACATAAAGGCGGCACCCAAAGTCAGGGATCCACCAACGACCTCGTGTGGTGTATCGACACAAACTAGTTCTGTAGGCGTCCCATGATGTATGATTTATATCTATACAGTCAATGCATTTTGCATTTTGTGAGAGCATTTTAGGGCACCAGCCCCAAAACGATTGGGATCTAACACTAAGTGGAGCACACCAAAGAAAGCACTGGGGACGATAATTCCCACCGTTGAAATCCTCATAGGGCTACTATAATGTTTATTTGCCATCTAATCTGCTCATAAAGTCACACACCCGGATAAAAAGAAAAGATAAAATAAAATAGATTGATCCAAAACTTTTGTGACCCAAAATAAATCTTCAATTATGTGTTGTGGTGCAACTGAGCTTTGGATCTGCCTCATATATATATATATATCAAGTTATGAGACAATCTCTCTAAATGGATGGAGGGTGCGGATATGACACATATATCATGGTGGGCCCACAGAACTTAGTAATGTCAACGGAGCAGATTATGTGAGACCCCGATCCACCAAGGTGGGTGGGATCCCTTGACAGTGGGGCTCACAGTGACGTATGTGTCTTAAATCCACAGCCTGTATGTGTCTTAAATCCACAGCCTCAAACTATTTTGAAAGCTCAATTTAAGGGAAGATCAAAATTAAGATGAAGCTGACTCAAATCTAAGGTGGACCACACCACTGGAAACAGTGTGGGCTGAATCTCCAGCATTAAAAACAAATCGGCTGGAATTTTTATTTGGAGACCACACAAATATCATCTTGATCCAAAGCTTTTATGGCCCACAAGAAGTTTTTAATGATCAATCAAGACTGTTTCCTATACCATGGCCCATCTAGGATTTGGAACCGCTTCATTTTTTTTGGATCACGCCTTAAAATAAGCTTTCAATGCGAATGAACGGTGTGGATGTAGTCACACAAACTTCACAGTGAGCCCCACAGTGAGGGGTCCCACTCACCTCGGTGGGGTCTCACCTAATCCGCTCCCTTGACCACATGCATGGATTGGATGCATGCTCTGAGGGGCATGCTGGACTAACCCCACCAGTATCTAGCTAGAGTGTAATGTTGCCGTTTAAACGGGGGCCGGATTGGGTACTAACCCCACCAGTATCTAGCTAGAGACGGACTGTCCTGTTATGGATCCGTGGGGCCATCGTGATGTGTATGTTTTATCCGCATCGTGATCTGTGTGGCCCACTGATCATCCCACCGCTTGCTGTGCATGGTGTGGTCCACTCGAGACTTTAATCTGCCTCCGTTTTTGGATCATGAGCTAAAATAGACGGCGTGGATAAAGCATATATATCACGTAGGCCCGCATATCCCTTGTCAGGACCGTCCATTTCTGAGAAACGGATTGGCTACTGACCCTGCCATTGGCCAATGACTAGTGGTTGGTGCTCAGTGGGCTCCACCATGATGTATGTATTTCATCCATGCCGTCTACCCATTCTTCGGGATCATTTTATGGTATGAGACCAAAAATGAGGTTGATCCGAAACTCAAGGGGACCGCACAGTGTTGATTGAACGCCCACCATTAAAAACTTCTTGAGGGCCACAGAAGTTTTGGATCAAGCTGGTATATATTTTTACCTTCATCCAAGTCTGTATGACCTAATCAACAGGTTAGATGTCAAATAACCATTACAGTGGGTCTAGGAGTTTTTTAATGGTGGATATTCAATCACTACTGTTTTCCCATGGTGTGGTCCACCAGGGATGTATATCTATCTCGTTTTTGGGTTCAAGGCCTAAAATTACCTTTCAAAATGTATGGACGGCGTGGATAAAACACATACATTATGATGGGGTCAACATAGCACCGACCACTAGCCACCTGGTTGGTGGCAGCGTCACTGGCCAAACCGCGTAGGTCTTGGTGGGGTAGCACCCAATATGCATACGTGTAAATGGGGAGAGGATCTTACTGGCTGTTATCCTAACTTTGTGGTGTTACCAAATTTGGTTGAATACACCGAAAATCAGAAAAAAATAATTAAATAATAGCAATTTCACTAGGCTGAATCACGTATAAAATACGCTGTCCTTAAAGCGTGATTCGTCCCCTTATCACTGCTGATGGGTTACAGACGAATTGCTTCCAGGATAAGACAAGCCTTCTCTGGATCCAGCGTGCAGCAATCACGATAGGTCCACTATGGAACAATTTAACGCAATAGATTTCTTCTGATTTGGAGACGGTCGAGATGATCACAATGTTCTTTAGGAGCTATGGATTGTATTTGATCCAGATGATATTTTTGAGATGATGAAATCGGACCGGAATGGTCCAGTTTATATAGGCCTCGTGTTTTAGACCGTTCATATCAATGGTCCGGAACGTTTGAAAACGTTTCGGGTTGTCCATTAATTCCGACGTTTCGGTCATTAGATCAGAAGATCTGACCGTTAGATCATCCTGGCCCGTCCGTTTTCGGACCGTTTGGCTTTCAAGGCGAGAGCCGTTTGTAGAAACGGCTGGACGTTTCGGATTCAAGATCCGACGTTCTCGGGCCACCTATAAAACCCAGGCTCATTTCAGATCCGCACTACCCTAAGGCTCTGACCAGACCCATCGCATCGGGACCCATCGCACCGTCCTCGCGCCGGTTCGCGTAAGGTCGCGAAGGAGCGACCCCTCTGCGACACGATGCGGACGTGCGAAGTGCAAAGTGCGCCATCTAGCGCCACTACAGCCACACTGCCACACTGCCACACTGCCTCACTGCCCACGCCCGTGCCCGTGCCCGTGCCCGAGCCCGAGCCCGAGCCCGAGCGAGCGGCACAGCGACAGGCGTGCGTGTGTTCAGTGCGTGCCGCACTGGAACACGCAACCTAAGTTTTATCTCCTCCAAAAAGCTCCAAGTAAGAATACCTTTCACAACATCTCATATAAACCACAAAAGTTTCTTTTTCATTTCCGATGTGGGACAAAGCACACACACCGCACTTTTTAATTCAAAAATTCAAAATACGTTTTGGCGGAAAATCCCAAATTTTGAAAATTCGAATTTTGTTTTTATATTTGTTAAAAACCACTAATTTTTCAACAATCCCCACCGTTTTTTTTAAAATAATGAAAAACTCTGTCAGAATAATAACAGTTATTATGCATAAAGAAAGATATCTTGCGATTTGAATCTTTCCTTAGTGTAAGTATCTTAAAGTTATTTCGAAATTCCTGGTTGCCGCAGCATTGAACCAGTTATTCCTATATGATATAACCGAAAATACCACACATAATAGCTCTGCGTTAAGTGTTCCTTTATAATCTTGCTTAGCACTTTTAATGGCCATGTGCTTTTCCTGTTTCATGAACGATCCCGAGATAACTCTAAGTCTCATGAGAAGCGGCACCACTTCTACGTTCACATAGGTGAAATCCTTCCAGTGTTTCCGTTAAAACACTTGTCCTGTTTGACTGGACTTCATTAAGAGTTTAATACTCATCCCTCTCTTGTAACGGCCAGCACTTATCATTCTGGATGAGGTTATTATTTTATTTAGTGCTGAAACTTTTCACTAATCAGTAAATTGTTGTTACCCATTAAACCCAATATTTAGAGATTTTCTAAATTAGGGTTGGGTTTCTTTCATTGGTGAAACTTTGAGTAAAGAGTTTCAACCCCATCCTCTAGATGTTGTCCTTACTACCTCTCTCGTTAGAGGTTTAGAAAAGGATCAAAGTTATTACTTGACTTTACATATGAGATCGCAATGATTCCATCTTGAATCAATTGCCTTACATAACATGTCTCAAACTTATATGTCCATTATAAATACCGCTATAGGCCTCGCTAGGTGGCTTCACTATCACAATGAAGTGAGACCCAGGTGAAGCTTCTCAATGTAGAAAGGGATTTCTAAAGAAGATCCCTTAACCACTCAAATTCTCTTTTCCAGTAGATTAAAGCTATGAACTCGGATTCCATAGTTGAGTGCATGCAAGTTTGTTTCTTGGATCCCCAAGATACAACACCTCCTAGGGTGAATATCCACCTGTAGTGGACTTGTTGTCCCCTCGCACTCGATATCCAACTTGCATCGGTATATCCTTCCAATACTTTGAAATTAGAGTAAAATAACCCTAGTTCTTTGGTTTCTTTAAGATAACCTAGAACTCTACTTATTAACTTTCAGTGTTCAACACTAGGATTACTTGTAAACTTTTGTTTACTCACAAATCTATATCTGGTCTTGTGCATTGCATTGCATACATAAGACGCCTATAAGCACTAGCATACTCTAGTTGTGCAATGCTTCTTCCATCTTAATACTTGGATCAAATGGGGTCTTTGCCTCTTTAATATTCAAGTGATTAAACTTGTTTATTATTTTCTCAATATAATGAGACTCGACATAATGCGAAACCCCACTATGTTTTTTAACTTTGATACCTAATATGGTATCCACTTGTCAAGATCCTTCATTTTGAAAACCGAAAAAAACTTTTTGGTTTCAGTTACACCTTCCATTTTATTACCGATTATTAACATATCATCTACATACAAGCATATGATTACTATATAATCATTACATACTTTTGAATATATGCATTTATCAATGAATATTATGTTCAAAACCATAAGACAAACTTTAGAATCAAATTTATCATGCCACCGTGTTTTGGTGCTTGCTTTAACCCATACAAAGACTTAACTAGTCTACATACTTTTCTTTCATTTCTGGTAGAACAAACCCTTTCCGGTTGTTCCATGTAAACCTCCTCATCGAGATCACCATTCAGAATGTCTTCACGTCCATTTGATGGATATGAAGATGATGTATGGATCTTAGGCGAATAAGATCCTAATCGATGTTATTCGAACTCTTTTGGAGAGTAAGTGTCAAAATAATCGATTCCTTCTTTTTCATGGAAACCCTTTAATCTTGCCTTAAAGGTTTGAATTGTACCATCAAGTGTGATATTTCTTCTTAAATACCCACTTACAACCTATTGGTTTGGAACACGGTAGATTTACCAATTCCCATGTTTGGTTAGATATTATGGAATCCATTTCATCATTAATAGCTTCTTTCCAAAAAGCTGGAGTCTCTTGAAGACATAGCTTCACTAAAGGTTTTAGGTTCATCTTCTATAGTTAAAACCATAGGTATTTTCCTAATCACCTTCTCTCTATCACCCTCTACTAGATGAAAGGAGAGTCGTTGAGAGTCTATTTGATCGATCAAGACTCTTTTCTACTCTCGCTCTTTGACTCTACGAGGTTCACTAGAGCCGTCTCTTCTATTAGTGTTTCTTTTATTATTCTATTAGGGATTGAATCTCAACTTTTCCTCTATGAATACGGAATTCTCAAAGAACTCTACATCTCTAGACTCTATAATTACATTGGTGTCTAAGTCTAGAAGTCTATAGGCCTTACTATGTTGTGCATATCCTACAAGGACGCACTTGATAGCTCTTGGTCCTAACTTAGTTCTTTTGGGTTCGGATTTCTACATGCAAGACACCCCCACACTCTAAGATACCCTATGTTTGGTTTTCTTCCTTTCCATATTTCATATGGAGAGGTCTTGGTTTTCTTAGATGGAATTACTTTAAAACATGACACGGCTAACAAGTCTCCCCATAGGTTTAATGGTAACCGTGCTTGTATTAGCATTGAGTTGACCATTTCTACTAAGGTCCTATTTTTTCTTTCCGCTACACCATTTTGTTGTGGTGTATAAGGGGCTGTGCACTGATGAATTATGCCGTGTTCTTCACAATAGTTAGAAAATTCATTAGAGAAATATTCTCCACCTCGATCACTACGGAATTGATTTTCTACTTGATTTATAGATCTTGAATGCATTAAATGCTTCATCTTTCGATTTTAACAGATATACATACACATATCTTGAACAATTATCTATAAATGTTATAAAGTACCTTTTACCTCCACGGGTAAGAATGCCATTTAGTTCACATATGTCAGTATGCACTAGGTCTAAAATTTGAGACGATCTCTCAACGCTAGGGAATGGTTTCTTGATTATTTTAGACCTTATGCATACTTCACATTTATCTTTGTCACTATCGTTATATGATATTAAGCCGTTCTTAGCCATGAGTTTTAAGGTATCTGTAGCCAATATGGGCTAGTCTACCATGCCATAGCGTTACACTCAACCACGAGCGTAAGAATTCTTTTCATTCAAAGATAATTTGATCATCCCATTACAAGCATATCCCTTACCCACAAAGTTCCCATTCTTGGACAAGATCAACTTGCCTCGATTCAAACACAACCCTAATCCCAGGTTTGCTTAAGAGATCCCCCCGAGACAAGATTCCTCCTTATGTCCGGGACATGCAAAGACGTTGGTCGAATTACCTTTTTCCAGAGGTAAAGATTAATTCCACGGCTCCTTTGCCTGCAACTTTCGATCTTCCTTCATTTCCCATTTGAACCTCTTGACCATTGGTCTCGTCTTCATAGGTTTTAAAAGAAGATCGATCGTTGCATACATGGACTGTGGCACCAGTATCATACCACCAACCAGAATTTTCTCTTGAACTAGATTCACTGGACCATTGCTACGATTTCATCGTTCATCGCATTAGCCTCTTTCTTAGGCTTTTTCGGTCCCTACAGACTGGGCGAAATGCCCTGGCTTGCCGCATGACATAGAAGCTCCCTTAGGTTTGCAATTTTCCTTGATCTTTGTTAGGTTTAAGGAATCTGCTTTCTCATAGGAATTATTTTGAAATGGCCGTTTCTCATTAACCTTGGATGAGGATGCACCATTAGCGTCATCCTTTTTGTATTCGAGATTCTTCTTCTATACGAAGATGCTTCTGGATTTGTTCTAGGGTGAACTCTTCAGATTTATGCAGTAGCTTCTTCCTGTAGTCTTTCCACTTTAGGCAATTTTGCGATTATAGCTCCGACTTGAAAGGATTCAGAAGATCGATTTTATGGCTTTTATTTTATTTACAATAAGTGTAATTCTTGAATTTGGGCAAGCGGTAGATTGTCTACCATCGTGAAGTCAAAATACCTGGCAATTAAAACTTCGTGTACCTTCCTCTTCACCTTGTATTTGTATTCCAAAGTCGCTCCATATTTCTTTTCTTGATGTGGTCCCCGTGGTACAACCGTCGTATAATCGATCGAGAGAGCATTAAGGATGTGGCCACGACCCAGCTTTCATCTTCCTGGCGTTTGATCCTAGCAGCCACTTGTTCTGAGGTCTCATTTTTCGCTTTCGTGCAAAGGCCAGAGTCGGGTCCAGGATGTAGAAGATCTTCAGAGCGGCCATAGAATTTCATTTGTCCTGCCATCTAGTGAAATTTGAACCATCGAATCGGTCCAATCGGATCAGATCCTGGTTCATCAGTTTGACTGATGCAACACTTTCGGTGTCCATCGAATCACGCTTTAAGATTGTTACCAAATTTGGTTGAATACACCGAAAATCAGAAAAAAATAATTAAATAATAGCAATTTCACTAGGCTGAATCACGTATAAAATACGTCGTGATTCGTCCCCTTATCACCGCTTGATGGGTTACGTAGTTTGCTTCCAGGATAAGACAAGCCTTCTTTGGATCCGGATCACGATAGGTCCACTATGGAACAATTTAACGCAATAGATTTCTTCCCATGAGATGATCACGGTCTTTAGAGCTATGGACCCGATGGGAGAGATGATATTTTGAGATGATGAAATCGGACCGGAATGGTCCAGGTTATATAGGCCTCGTTTTAGACCCGTTGCTGGTGATATCAATGGTCCGGAAACGTTTGAAAACGTTTCCGGCCGTTGTCCAAATTCCAGACGTTTTCGGTCATTAGATCGTAAGATCCGACCGTTAGATCATCCCGGCCCGTCCGTTTCGACCGTTTGGCTTTCAAGGCGAGAGCCGTTTGTAGAAACGGCATACGTTTCGGATTCAAGATCCGACCGTTCTCGACACCTATAAAACCCAGGCTCATTTCGATCCGCACTACCCTAAGGCTCACCTGGTTGCGAGCGACCCTCTGCGACACGATGCGGACGTGCGCGTGCAAAGTGCGCCATCTAGCGCCACTGGCCAAACCCGCCTCACCGCCCACGCCCTCGCCCTCGCCCACGCCCGTGCCCGAGCTCCGAGCGGAGCCCGGCCCGGCCCGAGCCCGACGCTGCGTAGGTCAGGCAGTGCAGTGCGTGTGTTCAGTGGTCGCCGGAACACGCACCTAAGTTTTATCTCCTCCAAAAAGCTCCAAGTAAGAATACCTTTCACAACATCTCATATAAACCACAAAAGTTTCTTTTTCATTTCCGATGTGGGACAAAGCACACACACCGCACTTTTTAATTCAAAAAATTCAAAATACGTTTTGGCGGGAAAATCCCGAAATTTTGAAAATTCGAATTTTGTTTTTTATATTTGTTAAAAACCACTAATTTTTCAACATGTGGCCCACCTTGATGTATTTGTTGTATATTGAATGCATTTAATTTTTTTTCATCTCATAATCAGAATGTGATCTCAAACCTTAATGAGTTCCAAATCTCAGATGAACCATACCACTAGAAACATTGACGAATGACCATTAAAAACATTTTTGGGTTATAAATGTTTTGGATCAAGCTGATCTTTGGTTTTTCCCTTCATCCAGATGTTCTTGACATTATCAACGGATTAGATGGCAAATAAACATTATCAAAACATTACGATTGGCTGTTTCAAAATTTTAATGATGAGGCACTTAATCACCACTATTTCCTGTGGTGTGGTCCATTTTAGATTTTGAATCCTCATAATTTTTGGGATCCCGTCTTAAAATGGGCTGGAGAAACGGATGAACGGCATGGATATACAACACATCATCAAGGTGAGCCCCACGGCAATGGTAACACTTGCTGAGGTGTTACCCGGGTAACAACAAACATGCAATTCGGTCACGTGTGAGCGAGCTCCTTTTACACACTTGTTCATAAAGCAAGGCTCTTTTACTATTAATTACTACTGGAGGTGTACACGAGTTGAACCGAGTGGAGCTTGAGTGGAGCTTGGCACAGCTCGACTCGGCTCAACCACTAGCTGACCAACTCGGCTCAGCTCAAGGATCCTTGAGCGTGACTGGCGAGCTCGGCTCAGTTCAGTCAGCAGCTCGAGCCAATTCGAGCCGAGTTCACCAGTGCAACATTTTTACAAATACATGGAATGCACCTCCAAATTCTTTTTTTTTTTTTTTTTTTTTGGTTAGCTTGTTAGTACACCCACTAGCAGTTTCACACTTCACTGTTAGCCACCCCCACTAGGGAATTGATACTAAGACCTCATTGTTGAAATGAGGTATCTTTCACTCAGTCTACCACTTGAGCTATGGATCAGGGTGTAAATTCTTATTGTATGTAAAATAGCAGCAATAGTTTTACAGGTATTTCATCAAACATCTTGTAGGTAACATCAAAATTAAGAAAAAATAGTATTTGTTTCATATACATACCTTCCTTGTCACTAAATGATACTTCGTTGAGTCATTTTATCAAACAATATCAAAGTAACCGAGTCACCGAACAAGTTTGATCCGAGTTCGATTTGGGTTGGGGTTCGAATCGAGTTGAGTCAAGCTCGAACTCGGTTCGAAATTTTTTCGAGCTCAAAAAATCAGCTCGATTCGGCTCGAACTCAATTTCGAATTGAGTTGAATCGAGCTTTTTCGAGTCGAGTCGAGTGAGCTAACCAAGCTAACTCAATTTGTGTACAGCCCTAACCTCACATCTCTACCATACATGTCTATACAAAGTAGTCGTGGACAGCGGAATGTTTCCCTTCCATAAAAAGAAATGGTATTTAGCTGGGGTTCTCATTTCTTTACAAGGAGAGAGACTTTGATACTCTGACAAAGTAAGCCTGTCGATACACAAGCAATAAAATATTATGGAATCTAATGATAAGGAACTGGAATCAATCCTTGAAAACTTTAAGTTTATTTTCAGATATAGATTTTCAATAAAAGATACATTGATTTTATTTAATTATCTAATTAAATGATTGATTGATGGATATTCATTGGATGAGCAAATGAAAGTAGTCAATAACCCAAACTTAGCTAATAAATTCTAATTTATTGAAGATTAAAAACACGAAATCAATATGAATTTGGAAAATAACTTATCTAATGCCATTCATTCCATTGTAAACTTATCCAGCGTTTGGAAATATCATGGGTAGGATTGGATTAATTCATGTATCATATCATTTAGTCCGAGAGAGATACGGTAGGATTTTTTGTGGATTTCAAAATCTACTATATATGTGGCCCTATTTTGATGCATGTATTTTATCCAAGTCATTCATTCATACGTGCCTTTATTCGTGACAATCTGAGTTATATATGCATATAGGTGACTTTTTTTTTTTTTTTTTCGAGTTAGCTTGTTAGTACACACCCCACTATCAATACACACTTCATTGTTAGCCACCCCCACTAGGGAATCGATACTAGGACCTCAGTGTTGAAACAAGGTATCTTCACACTTCAGTCTACCACCTGAGCTATGGATCAAGGTGTTATGCATATAGGTAACTTGCATCGGCCACTTGGATCCTATTCCATAGTCCACCAAATGCGGATTTCTCTTAATAAAAAATTTCCCAAAGAATTTGATCCAAATGTGGGATTGTATATTCAGAATAACATAGTATTTCTAGACATTTAATTATTGTTAATAATGTGTCAATTCTACCTAATGCAATTCAATACTATTTTATCTTGCCTTCCAAACAGGCCCAACAATCTACCTTCAATGAATAAAATCCACTTGATCAAATCATTAAACTCGTCCACTCAATAGTTTCTAAGGCTCACTAGATGAATGTTTCGAATCATTGCACATATGGTCATGTGAATAATTGAGGCCAATGCAGAAAAATATTAGCACATCACCATACATGATCGGGCCTATTTGAATATTAACGTCTTGGTCACACTTTTATGGGGAAAGTAATGGATTTTACATGGAGATCACTACAAAATAAAACTTTTTCTCCACATTCTCAATTAAAAATCTATTATCCCAAGACCTCTCACACATGAACATGTTAAGTTCTTAATTAGAAATCTAAAATAGAAGGTTTGGACTATACATGTATTAATGATTTGATGGTGCAGAACTGAATTTGATGCCAATGTCGATCCTCCAACCTAAGAGGCTTCCTTCCAATTTATTATAGAATAAAGATTTGAGATCGCTTTCCGTCAAATCCCATAGTAGGAGTTGAGATCAACGCATGCCGTCCACAAGATGTATCACATGTGATCACAATTGTAAAACTAGAAAAAGAAGAAGATCGTATAGATTGAAATTATTTCCTCCTCTCCCTCTGAAAACACTCTCTTTTCTTTCTTTCTTCGCAAGTCCTAAGGGTGGGGACTCCTCTAAGATTATATCTTATCTATATATGGAGGGATTAAAGTTTTTGAGGTGCATCTAGCGTAGCTAGTGCTTCGTCACCTTAAGAACTTCGGTATTTGCCATTCTACCTGTTGGTTTGGTTACATAGACTTCGACGAATGGAAAATATAAATATTAATTTTATCCAAAATTTGTGGCCCTTAAGAAGTTTTTAACAATGGACATTTAATCACCACAGTTTCATATAGAGTGGTCCATTCTAAAATTGTGGCCGTCAGGAAGTTTTTAACAATGGACATTTAATCACCACTGTTTCATATAGAGTGGTCCATTCCGTCACATATTTTGGATTCATGCCTTAAGATAAGTTGGCAAAATAATGAATTATGTGGATAAAACACGAGCATTACCGTGAGCTAGACTAGAGGTGTACACGAGTTGAACCGAGTCGAGGTTGGCACAGCTCAACTCGGTCACTAACTGACCCTAGCTCGAACTCGGCTCGGCTCAGTTCGGTTAGCAGCTCGGGCCAGTTCGAGCCAAGATCGAGCATGTGCGGCATTTTCACAAACACATTTAGTGCACTTTCAATTTTTTACTATATGTAAAACAGCAGCAACTATTTACAGGTATTTCATTAAATACCTTGTAAGCAACATGAAAATCAAGAAAAAATGGTATTTGTTTCATATACATACCTTCCTTGCTACCTATTGACGCTTTGTTGAGCTATTTCAGCAAACACTTGTGAGCAACATCAATATCAAAGTAACCGAGTCACTGAACTGGTTCGATCCGAGTTCGATTCGAGCTGGGGTTCGATCCGAGTTGAGTCAAGCTTGGAACTCAAAAAATCAGCTCAACTCGGCTCGAACTTAGTTTCAATATCAAGGTTTTTTATTATTTGTTTATTTTTTACACGCAGACACACCACCACACACTCACGCCATGGTGGGATTTTGCCACCTATAGGTACTCAAACCCTCAACCACATGTTGAAACTCGAATCCAACTTTTTCGAGTCGAGTCGAGCAAGCTAACCGAGCTAACTCAGCTCGTGTACAGCCCTAGCGGGGGCAAAACTTTTGTAGCAGCGACCAGCTCGTGTCACTGCCGCATCCTGGTCCGAAAAAATGATGGCCAAGATACAAGGGTCCCACTTATAAAAAAATGGGCGCATTAAGAAGCTGTACACATCTGATTCCTTTCATCTCCCTGCGTTTCGCCGACTGAAGGGTTGGGATCTTCCAATATCTAATGGCTTTTTCTTTTTCTGCACCTATACAAGATGAGGACATCAAATCAACATCTGGATGGCCAGAACATGGGCCCCGATGTGATGGGCGCATCAGACACTTTTCACGTCTTCATGCATAATGACAGAATCATCAGTGGTCACGAGTATTATTGTAAGAGCTTCTTTTCCCTCTGTCGCGTCTTACCATTCTGCGTTTGTCGCACCCACGGGGGTCCACTTTCTGAGATGATCCAATGATCTGAACCTTTCACTTTCTCGAGGCTACAATACATAAGTTATTTTTCAATAATAACTATTTTTTATGATGCTATGCTAAATGCCAACCAGTGAAAATTTCTTTTCATTTTTTCTAAATGATCTACAGATAGTGATGCTCGTAATTATACATTCAGTTTAATTTCATAGCCCTTCTATCTTGGATCCAATAATATGGACGGTTCTGATCATTAGAACAGCCAAGATGTGGGCTACAGTGGCTCCGTGACACACTCTGGTTTTGAGTCGCGACTGAGGCAAAAATGTAAAGAAATCCCAGTTGCCCCATCTTCAAGCGCCTGATAGAAATGCACCACACGTGCCAACTTGACACATGCATAGGATTCGGTGTTCTCACCACAAAGCAACGTCGGTCATGTGACCTATTTTAAAAGTGACGCATGCCTAATCTGGCGGAGGGAGGACGTGATGAGGTCGATCACCATATTTTATAGGAATATGTATTTTGAATTTGGATAAAAGTAGAATTTTTAAATAAATTAAAAAAATATCAATTGATAAAAATAAAATAAAATTACAATGCTTTAAATAATGAGCTCAAATTAACAACAAAGTTTTAAAACAAAACTCTCTAAATCAAACTAACCACGTGAGTTTTAAAATCAAACTCTCTAAAACTGTGACTTACCATATTTATAGTGAATTTATCTTTTATATAATGTATCCACTCCTACTAGATTTCATGGTTTTTAGCTAATAATAATGTGTTTAATTTATTGTAATTTATCTTTTCTCCTAACTTTTTAAAGCCCTTCTCATGTTGGGACCACTTCTACTGCTCAAATGATCAAAAGTTATACTTTAATTAAAACTTATTATTTATAGTAAAAATGAAAATAAAGGAAACTTTTAACCATAGATTTGATGGAATCTATGTAGGGTCGCGAGTTTAGCTAAAGTAGCTTTTCTTGCCACAGCATTACAAATGATAGGTAGAACAATCCTATTTTGTGAGATAGGATTGTCTTAAGGTTAAGATATTCTTGAATTATTTTTGTCTGTATTTGGGCTTTTTTGGGTCTATCTTTGCCATGAAACTGTGATGTAGAGCGGGTCGCGGACAGTTTCATGGCCAAGATGGATCAGAAAAGGCCCGGTCGACGACAGAAGTGATCCAGACTGTCGGACCTCAGATCGGGCGTATCTCGCAGTCCGGAATGAGTTACCTGACGTAAAATATATGATTTTGGGGTAGAATGAGCTATTTAGCCAACCAACCCAGCTACGCGAGGTTGCGATGCTCGAAATTACAAAAAACCCCTGGATCGACGGTCGTTTCCAATTTCATTTTTACTATAAATAGTAAGTTTTAGTTTGATTATAACTCTTCATCCGTCGGGCTTTAGGAGTTGCGCCCAACGTGAAAAGAGCTTAGAATAATTAGAAGAATGGTTTGGTGAAGCCAAATAGGACACTTACTATTTTTGGCCGAAAACCTTGTGCACTAGTAGACATCATGACCGTCTATAAATAGTAAGTTTACTATTTATAGTAAGTTGCGGATTCTAAGAGTTTTAGTTGTAGTTTGATTCTGATTTCTTTCCCATTGCTTGGTACCCATATTTAAAGGATTGTGAACTCGTTTTTAGTTATCAATTAATCAATTTTGAATTTCTTATAATTTATTTCTATTTTCTACTTTCTTTTCTCGTGGATTCAAGAAGTCTCTCTGAGGAGTCCAGAGAAGCTCCGTGGATTCGGAGTAGTTATCCTCATCATGTTCATACCTTTGTCAAACTGCCTACGACCCTGTACATCATAATCCCTGTTTGAGCAACAAGTGCATATCTATCCTAGAATGGTGGTCATCATTACTTAAACTGTACATTTATTTATATATGTATGGACCAAATGATATTCTAATATAATGAATTTCAGATATTATCTAAGAACTATGAACGTCCCGGATCTTGCAGAAATTTCCAATATAAGGCAAGTGAGTGCGTTGGCGTTTTGGCGCTTGAAGATGGAGCGACGGCAATCAAAGATTCTAACTTACATAAGGAAACAAAAGGAAAATCTATCATTTTGTCATACTTTCAAAATGATAGCCAGTATCGGTCAACGAGTACTAAGTACAGTCCTATTCATATCTGCACGTCTCCGAATTACAACAACACCTCCATAACTAGTTCTAATTACTAAAATACCCCTTCAGATACAAGCAACGGTACGTGCTACATTGCGCCCGTGATGTACCGCTCCTCCCTCGTGCTTGAGCAATGACCAAAGACCTTGTGTTCATTAAACAAAAATTACATATAAAAACTCCACCAAATCTCACATGACTAAATGATCCAACGGCTCAGATGTGTCTATACTCTAGAATATAGGAGATTGAGGTCTTTTAATATGGATATCAGGTCACATTGAATGGATGTGATTGCTTTGCTTGTGCAAGCATCTGAACAACGTCTCTCATGGTGGGCCGCTCCATGCTGTGCTCCTGGACACAAAGCATGGCTACGAAGAACAGTTGCATGGCTTCGTCCAACGGAACGTTGATCAACCGTTCATCTAAGATCTTGATCACTCCTTCTTTGGTCCAGTTCGTGGTCATCTTGGCCCACTGGACAATGTCTATCCCTTCTTCTCCGAATCCACCGACTGGTCTGCGGCCTGTTATCAGCTCCAAAAGGACTACACCAAAGCTGTAGACGTCGCTCTTCTCATCCACTTTCAATGTGTATGCATATTCTGTTTCATATAGAAATAAAACAAAATTTGAAACAATAGCAGAGAATTGTGCTACCACAAATGGCAAGATGAATAGCTTCTTCTAACAAGTGTTTTTGTTCTTTTACTATTGCTTTAATAGCTAGTAGTCAAATAAAAAAAATGTCAAAGTAATTCTTCGAATCCTTTGCTTGACATAAGTAAGAAAATCTTGCTTAGTTGCAATCTAATTGAGCCACATTGTAAAAACCTGCATTTAATGTAGCAGTGTTGACAAAGTTAGTGATGATGTGGACCAATTATAATGAAGTAAAATGAGATTTTTTTTGTTTGTGGCAAGCAGAGATTTGGATTCATGTCTAAGGTATGCTTGGATATCGAATCATACATAGTGAGCAAATTAGGTGTGGAGCTTACCATGGGGCCACTATGATGTATGTATTGTATATCCACGTTGTCTATTCAATTTTTTAAAGATAATTAGTTAAAGGCATGAGCTTAAAATGAAGTAAATTCAAATCTTATGTGGACTATACTAGAAGAAATAATGGTAATTGAACGCCCACTATTAAAAACTTCCTAAGACCCATCATAATATTTTTTTAATGTTTATTTTCCATCTAACCTGTTGATAAAGTCATAAAAACCTAAAAAGCTAAATGAAGAGGAAAAACAAATATTGGCTTCTTTTTTTTTTTTTTTTTTTTTTAACACACACACCACCACACACTCACACGAGTAGTAGAATTTCACCACCTATATACTCAAACCCTTGACCAAGTGTTGAAACTCCCTATAGTCTACCACTAGAACAAGAGTAAGGACCCAAAAACAAAACAAATATAGGCTTGATCCAAAACTTATGTAGCCTACAAAAAGTTTTTAATGATCAATCAATGCTACTTTCTATAATATAGTTCACTTGAGATTTGGATAAAAGAATCTATCAAAATGAATGAACGACGTGTTTATATTGTACATTCATCAAGGTGGGCCCAAGGTAAGGCCATTATCTTGGGTGAGGCTGGGGCCACACCCAATCCACTCCCTCATGCATAATCTACATTAAGTACTCTAAACCCAATTTTAGTTGGCCTATGCCCTTCGCATCGGATACACCATTCTAAAGTGGCACTTTCCTCTACATAAATGCTATTAACAACATTAAAATTTTTTTTTCCACAAAACTTTGACAATTGTATCTATAGGCAGGAAAGCACCACTTCAATGGAAAATATGAAATCAAGGTGGAGCCTATCAAAATCAACATTAGCCTTAATCTTAATTAGTAGAAAACCTTAGCCAAATGGGCCCTTGTAGATTTGATTCTTTTATTTATGTGCCCAAGAAATGAATGGACCCGATTTGTTAGAGAATATGGCACTTGGACTCACGATTCACGAATGATGGCTCTACCACATTCCTATATATTCGTCCATATGTTTCACATCCCAAGGTAGGTTTTTGGATAGGTAGGGAGGAGGAGAAGATGGTTTGAAAATATTCTCAAAGTTATCTTCAAAATCTCATATGAAGAAGGGACGTGACACGTAGAGAGTCCACTGTCGGAGGGACTTTCTCTTTACTATATTTATAAATAGATTTGAACGGGTGAGATGGTGTATTTCCATTGGTAGGTGTCCCATTAGATTATTTATGATGGGTGGGAATCCTATGTACTTTCAACTGGGATTGGGAGGAAATCATTGGATTAACATGCATTGAAATTTTCATTAGTAACAGCTTAGTGAGTGAGGCCCTGTGGGGCCCACCTTGACGTATATGTTGTATATCAATGCCTTCCATCCGTTTTCCCAGCTCAATATAAGGCATGGTTCCAAAATCGAAGTAGTTCCAAATCCCAAGTGGACCACACAACAGGAAAAAAACGACCATCGTTAAAAAATTCCTAGGGCCCATCTTAATATTTATTTACCATCCAACCCGTTGATAAGGTTACATTGACTTGGATGAAGAGAAAATACAAATATTACCTCGATCCAAAACTTCTGTGGGCCCGAGGTAGATTGTGAAGGAGAGCGTTAAATCCCTAATGTGGTCTACTTGAAATTTGGATCGGCTTCATTTTTAGGACCATGCCCTCAAATGAACTGGAAAATCTGATGGACGGCATGGACATACGCCACATACATCAAAGTGGCCCAGGAAACAATGCTAATGTGCTAGTTTGTACATGTGGGACCATCATTCTGGGATCCGAACCATTGATCTTATAACGCTTGAAACTTTCACAGATCATATGATTCTAAAAGCTAATAACAAACAAATAGAGAAGAAACTCAGAACTAGTTCAAACTAAAGGTCAAGATCAGATGATAGAATCAACCACGGGGCCCACCTGATGCATGGACCATTTCCCACAATGCAAGGGCAAATGAGTCTTTTACCAAAGGAATAAAAAACCAAGGCCATTGTACTTTATATCAACAGTACACAAGGTTGCTTTTTCTAGGCTTAGGGAAAAGGAAAAGTTAGATATCCCAGTCAGGATTCTTCAGCACAGCATTTACATTTTTTGGTTTGTTATTCATACAATAATGGGGTATCAGTCAAAAAAGTAGGGTGTCATTGTTTTGACTGTGCATGGTTTATGGATTCCAAGACCAGCTAAAGCCACCCAAGTGCTGTCAAAAGCAAAGGGAGTACGTTTCTTTGGGTTTTTGCTGTCCCTGCAATCCACATGATAAAGACCTTTACACGTGGCACCCGCTCCAACTGACAAGTGTGTAAGACATCTGATCAGGTGGGCCACATGTATATGTTGAATGTGTAACATTGGCAAGTTTTTATGTTGGGTGGCCCACCCTGATTTATGTCTAGGATTGATTATTTTCATGGTGGGACCACTTTAGGCACTGTTCTGATCTCCCACACACTTGCCACGTGGGAATGTTTTGATGCATGTTGGGCTTTGTGTCGGGGAATGGATGTCCTTATTCAAGAAAGAGAGGAGAAAACGATGGGGGTGAGTTGGATGAATGGCCATAGCGAAAGTAGTAAATCTTATCAACATCTAATCAAAGATCAATCGGTGATGGGGAATGGGGCCCAGTTGGTTGACTCTTTAGGGTGCAGCGGGGTCAATTGGGATCAATTTCTGCAACAGTCCATTCAAGATCAGACACAATATAAGATTCACCCACAACGAAGCTTAGCTATGGCTGTTTCACCCTACATCAATTTTCTGAACAATTGAATAAGCACGTGCGCTCCATTTGGTAACCCATTAACTGGTTATTAGAACTATAGCTTAGTGACTCTAATAAATAAAATAAAATAAAATAAAAACTCGACCTGACTCACTTGAGTTGACTCTACTAGACCAATTTTCACCATGACTCGAAAAATAAAATTCCAGGCGTTCGTAACTCTTTCATGTTGAAACCGCAGAAACACCTAAATATGAATTAAACAAAATACACGCAATCATATAACCAAGTCCAAAGAAGAACACTGTAAATTTTATGTGGAAAACCTTTTACAAAAAAAATAAAAAATAAAAAATAAAAATTCACTATATAAAGTAACAAGTAATGCACTATAAAAGTTAAAAATTATAAGAAATAGAGTTTTACGAATTCAAAACAACCTAGAGTATACTTTCATAAGCTCTAGCTATGCTCTTGAAACCTTAAGAAGGTATTAGAAAGTTTTAAAACACTTCTTTTTCACCCAAATTCAAATTACACTTAATATATATAGTGTTACACTCAGAATAGGAAACTAATTCCGCATTTATACAATTCTGTGCGCATCTTCAATACGACCTTCGATAGCATTGACAACCCATCAATGATTTGTCGATGGCATCGAGATTATTTCAATATCATCGAGTAGCAATACTAAAACATTGAACAACTATCATGAATTTTCTGATTTTTTCTGATGGGATCGAGCACATGTCGATGGTATTGACATCTGCTTGATGACATCGAATAGTCATCGATAGATCCTATTATTAACAGATTTAAGACATCGATAACACATCGAAACTTGAGAAAAAAACGAGTGAATTAAAATATTCAAAAGCAAACTCGACAAAACTTAATTAAGCTTAGACTCAACTCAATCACAACTAAACATTATTTATATATTACGATATGGTTTAAATGTTAAATTACAAATAATACTTTATAAGAAAATTGAGAAAAATCTTACTAGTTTTCAAGGAACTTGCCTAAGCATTCGATCCAACTCAATTTGACATGACTTTAAATCAACTCGGGTTTCTATGTTTCTAAGCTAACTTTTATATTTTTGAAAGAAAACGTGGACACTGGATCCCATGACCTCATAATTGAAATATACTCCGTCTACTACCAAGCGAACAAGAACCCAAAATGAGACTTAACAGATTATTGGAAATAAAAAATGAATATGATTATGTTCATGGAATCAAAAGAAAAAATGAATATGATTATGTTAACGGAATCAAATCAAACGGATAAGATTTGAAACATACCGGGAGCGATGTAACCGTAGGATCCGGCGATGGCAGACATGCATTCCGACGTCCCGGTGTCCTGCAAGAACTTGGCTAATCCGAAATCGGCGACATGGGCCTCGAAATCAGCATCTAACAAGATGTTGTTCGACTTCACATCTCGATGGAGAATCAAAGGACTACAGTCATGATGCAGATAACAGAGGCCTTTGGCCGCTTCCATAGCTATCTTCAACCGAACGTCCCACTTCAAACACCCTCCTCTCTTCCCATGAAGAACTTCACCCAAGCTCCCATTCGGCATGTATTCGTAGACGAGCAGTTTGGTGTCTTTGTTCGAACAGAATGCAATCAGACGGACTATGTTCCGGTGCCGGATTCGCCCCAGTGTTTGAATTTCAGCAGAGAATCCATTGTCGTGAGAAGACCCTTTGCTTATCCCCAACAGCCTCTTCACTGCTATCTGCTCTCCTGTTGGCATCGTTCCTCTGTAGACGATCCCAGCTCCTCCTCTTCCTATAATGTTGTTGTCTTTCAGGCACTCTACTATGTCGTCACTGCCGAATTCCAGCTTCTGAAATGCCGTCAGCTTCCATGGCTTCAAATTCTTCTTCCTGGCTGACAAACGGGCCTTGAAGATCGCCGCCATGGAAAATGCCAATGAGCATGTTAAAAGTCCCAATGCGAATAGCAGCTTGAATTTGGCGGGAATTTGGGATTTGATGCTGCTTCGCTCGTCGGAATCATGCATTGTCGATGTAGATGAGTAATTGCATGGTTTCAAGTGGGACCCGCATAACTGAGGATTATCTGTGAATGATGTTGTGTTGAAGTATTCGAACTGTCCTGTTTCGGGTACCTGACCGGAGAAGTTATTGTGTGAAAAATCTGCTGATGTTAGGCTCTTGACGATTCCAATTTCCTTCGGAATGGTCTGATTCAATCGGTTCCAAGAGACGTTGAGGTAATTGAGTATTCGAATTTGAGCTATTCGGACTGGAAGCGGGCCGTCGAGCTGGTTTTGACTCAAATCAAGGTAAGTCAGTAAAGAGCAGTCTCCAATCTCAGGTGGGATTCTACCAGTGAAGTTATTTCTGCTCAAATCCAACTTCAATACATGCTTCAAAAGGCCTAATTCGGAAGGAAGCTCTCCCGCAAATTGGTTTCCGCCAAGGAGAAGAATCTGCAAGCTGGAGAAGTTTCCAATGGAAGATGGGAGACGACCGAAAAGACGATTGTTCGACAGATTCAGCCGGCCTAGTTTCGCAGGAACCTTATTTGGTTCTTCTCCAATTCGTCCTGTAATGTAATTGTTCTGCAATTCTACCAGTGACAGTTCCGGCAAGTAAAGAAACCCGTTTGGGATCGAACCAGTCAAGTAGTTCTGACCCAATCGAACTCTGGAAAGCGTTACGCACTCTCCAAGATCACTAGGCAGAGGCCCAAACAGGAAGTTGTCGAGCAAAATCAAGATCTTCAGCTTTCTTCCTGAGCATAGGGACCGAGGAACCATACCCGTCAGCCTATTAGTAGAAAGATCGAGTTCTGTCAGCTTGCCGTTCTGTCCGAGCTTAGGAGGAATTACGCCAGTGAAGTTGTTCTGCCAAAGTTTCAAGACCTCCAAATTGGGGAGATCTGCAACTAACCATGGGATCTCCCCGTGAAGGCGGTTGATGAAGAGATGCAAGAGGGAGAGCTCCTGCAGCTCCGAGAACTCGACGGGGATATCGCCGGTGAGCATGTTGTTGGAGAGATCAAGAGATTTCAAGCTGCTCAAGTTCCCAAACTGAGGTGGGATTGGTCCGCTGAGCTGATTTGTCTGTAAGAACAGAGTATCCAGTTTCTTCAGACGGCCTAGTTCGGCTGGGACATGACCTTCAAGACCGCAGCTCGACATATCAAGATGGACTAGATTGATGAGGTTTCCTAACTCAGGTGGGATTCCTCCATCAAATTCATTGAAATACCCCAAGTAGAGCTGTTTTAGATTGGTTAGATTACCAAGCTCTGCTGGTATAAAACCGCCCAAATCGTTTCCGGCAAGAGAGAGATAGTTCAGCTGCTGCAAACTGCCATAGCTGGATGGTATCCTCCCGGAGAAGTAATTCCCGCCGAAATCCAAACGCTTCAATTCGGGAAGCATGGAAATGGCTGTGGGAAGGAATCCGGAGAAGTCGTTGTTGTAAGCATCCAAGACCTCGAGCTCTTTCAATTGGGAGAAGTTCCAGTCCAAGCTGCCATTGAACTGGTTGTTGGAGATGTTTAGAAATCTAAGGCTTTTCAGCTTTCGAATATCGGGAGGGAATTCGCCGAACAGATTGTTGCCGGCGACGGAGAGGTTTTGAAGGGTTCTGAGATTGGTTATTTCGGGAGAGATAACGCCAGAGATGTTGGAATTTGATATGTCGATGGTGACTATGAGGGTGTTGGTGCTATCGCATTGGATTGCGGGCCAGGAGCAGAGGGACATGTAATTCGATTCATTCCAGGCGTCCAACGATGGATGAGATGCTGTGAAAGATTTCTTGAGAGAAATCAACATCGAAGCTTGTTTGCTTAGAGACGAATTATGTGAAAAGATCAACGATGAAGAAGAAGAAGAGGAGAGAAGATGAAGAAGAAGAAGAGAAGAAAGGAAGAGAATTCTCATGGTGGAAACAGCCATTGGAAGCTTTCTGGTATAGAGAAGAGAAGCAGGGGAGCTCTGTAAGCATTTCAAAGGGACGCGAATTGAGAGATTGAGAGAGAGGCCTTAGACGCCGTTAACTTCGGCTTTTGATTTTGATTTTATTTTCTGTCCTTCCATTTTATTTTATTTTGGCTTCCTTTTGTTTACAGACCGTTGATTAGAGACCATGATCCAATTTATGTGAAGGATCGTCCTTAGAAGCTGTACATTTGGAGTAATATATCTACACTGACCGATCGTTGCAAGTGGCTTGGCATGCGGTTATCATGGGTACTATCAGTCGTTGCAAGTGGCTTGGCATATGGTTATCACGAGTACTATATATAGTACTCGTGATAACCGTATGCCAAGCCACTTGCAACGATCAGCGTACTAAGTTTTTTTTTTTTTTTTTAATTGTTAGCTTGTTAGTACACACCCATGTCAGTACACACACTCCATGTTAGCCACCCGATTGCTTACTAAGTTACTCAGTAAACTTTTATCGAACTGAGTAAACTCTGTTGGGCCTACATTGAATGTATGTGGCTTATCCACACCGTCCATCCATTTTTTCAAGTCATTTTAGAGGTGGAGCCCAAAATTGAACTGTATCCAAAGCTCAAGTGGACCACACCATAGGAAACAGTGTGATTATGTGGCCCCCAAGAATTTTTAACGGCAGACATTTAAGACAATGGATTACCAATCATATTACATGTGTTTGGGAGGAGCATGTTTAATACGCACAATTCACATCAAATATATTAATAAAATTTCTAAAAAAGTTACAGTGAAATCCTATAATTTCATTTGACATAAATTTTGATTAACACGAATTCGTCAGCTACAATTATCTTACTCACTCTCTCTTTTTCAAATACAATATGCTGTTGCAGAAATTTGGTTAGCCCTCGGCTTGTGAACCTGAACAAAAAACAAACAAAGAATACCTTGGTTCATGTCGAGGATCCTCCGATGCTTAAATCAAGAATCTGGGTCTAGTTGAGTGTTGAGGGTTTAGGGTTAGAAATTGTGCGTACCTTTCATCATCAGAGGCTTATTTATTTATAGGTGAGAAGAGGCGGTGTCGTAGAGGACACATCTCTGTTTGGTAGGAACTGATTATAGTAGAATTCGAACTCTTTGAGCGGTGAATCTTTCTAGATACTTGGCTAGAATCTCGGTGTGATCCGTGTGGAAGTCGATCTGCGATTTTTGGCCAAGAATGTAGATTGACCTAATTGAGATTGGGTCGGTCCTCACGGAGGGCGGGTTTAGCTATCCTGAAGCAGTCTAGACTAGGCCGTGGCCAAAGTCGGTACTGTGTTCGCCAAAGGGTGAGATAAATTTGCCTCGTGTTGCCGTTGACTAGTTAGTCTCAACCTTGTGCTCAGGGGTCGGACTCAACCTTCTTCCATGCCTGATCGAAGAGATCGAGCTTAGCTTTTCCCGTATCTAATCGAGGGGTTCAAGCCCAACCTCTCTCCATACTCGATCAAGTAGCCGGGGGCCTGGTCGTTGGACTGCACTGTTCATTTAAATTATTGACCTAGTCTCTCAATGGCAAGTCGACCTATTTTGCTCATAACACAAGCTATTAAATACAATTTGATAATTTTAATTATCAAGTTGGTAGGCTTTACTAAATTTTGATTACAGGAAGCTAAATATAACTGATAATTCTAATTCATCTAAATTCTATGGCAATTGCCAATACACATTAATACATACTATATACAAACACGAAACTTTAGCATGCTATCCTTTTATGGGTAAAGCAAAGGTTTAACTAGGTGTGGAGGGAGAAACATATAATTAATTGTGTAAGATATCTAATCCATCCAACAGGGATACCCAATCACGAATATAGGACGGCCTAAAAATCATGCCCATCAAATAATCATGTGGGTTAAAAAATAACGAACCACTACTCCAACAACCTTGAAACTCACATTGTGGCCCACTTAATAGTTGGATGGCATGATTTCTGGGGCATCTCCTTTTCATTACTGACAACCATGTTAGACTTGTTGGATGCCATAACACACAACAGTGGGCCCCACACCCCCAAATAGCTTCAATGCAATTATACCTACTTCTAGGTGAGACCCTGAATGAAACATCAGATCCTGTCCACCGTTCATGATAGCGGAAATCAGAAAGGACATAGAGATGGAGATCATCATATCGAAGTGGACCAGATGACAGGGTACGATTTAGAGATCCTTTCATCAATCAACGGTGGATCGTTGACTATACACCAAACAGTGGTGTAACGAACTTAATCATTACACAATGCCGATAACGTAACGTAAGAACATCTAGTTTGCCTATGCGAGGCTATTCGAATCTGTGTCCGCTTCTTTCCCTCCTTCCATCAGCCGCAGGACCACCATACGTATGAATTTCCACCCAAATAGAAACCTTGCTTTTAGACACTTACATCGGAGAAAAGCCAAAGAGGCTGATTTTAAAGCATGCACCGATGACCGATCCATCACTTTAGATGCTTTAGCTGCTTACAAAAAGAAGCGACTCCTTATATCTATATGAATATTTCTGTTTGCTTTGGGACCAGATCCCATGCCCTTCACATCATTGACAATGCACATGGAATATATGGATGTGATCTGTACCGTTCACTCATCTAGCTTGGTAGTAAATGGGCCATGAACAGAAGGTCACATTAATCAGATGATCCTAACCATTTGATCAATGAAGTACGAAAGATAAAAGGTATTCATCGACTAGATGGTTAGGTCAGTCCAATTAAGGTTTTGTTTTTGTTTTTGGCTAATCAATCGTTGAGCCACTGTGATAAACGGTCAGGATCCTGGCCACGTGAACAGCACTTATGGTAAATGATGTGGAGGCACGGTAGCTCCGGCGCCTTTCGAAGCACCAGATCAGTTCAGCTAACTTTATTTAGCCAATGAAGGCCTCTTTTTTGGTGTGGGTGGCCCTTGGATGTGGGTCCCACCACAAACTCTCTAGGGAATATGTAGATGGATAGGAAGGAAAGCCAAAGGGTGTAAGAGGAATATTGTAAGTGGGTTCTAAAGGAAGGTGCATTGATTGATATGCTACAGTGTAGTGGTCTATTTCCTTCTTTTTTTTTTTTTTATATATATATTTTTTATCTTTTTCGGCATATGGTATGGTGGTTTTTTTCATGCCCATCCCTCTACTAAATGCTAGCAAACTATAGGAATTATACGGTATGGCCCACATTAACACTGATTTCAAAAGAAATGCATCCTCTACAAGACTTATATTATCTAATTCCTGTTCAAAGGCATGGCTAGGGATCCTTGGCTACCTGGAATATTAAAAGAAGTAGTTGATTGTTTTTCAAAAAATATTTTCAAAGAAATAGATTCTTCAAATGGTGTTTAAAGAAATGGGAAAGGTTATTCTCAAGCATTAGCTTTTGTGTTTGGATGTGTGGATGACAATGGATATCCGTTTACTCAATAGCTTTGACACATCTGACCTGTGAAATTGGGATTTGGATTGATATCTGCTTACTCAATTCTCTAAGGGTATTTTCATAATTTTCAAAACTAATGATATCTTTAGCTAAAATATTAAATACTAATATTATAAGATATATTAATTAATTGGGTGCTGTTGAATTCATTCCTTTTGTAGGAATGTAAAAATAAAAATTAAAAAATGAACATGATATGCGATTGTTTTGCATGTGGGGTCCACTATGATGATATTAGGTAATTACCTAATATGGATTACTATTTTTTTTTACTTTGGCTAGCCGGAAGTTTTTTTTTTTTTTTTCCCTTCTAATTTTTGTTATTTTCACTAATTTCATTAGGCATCTATATTATTATTATTTTTAGTTTTTTTTATATATAAAAAATAAAAATACGTACTAGTTGCATATTTGATTATCTAACCATTAGTTGGATGAGCTTTTCTTAGCAGCACACTCTCCTACAATAAAGTTCATGCACACGCAAAATATGTGCCATCATGGCATATAAGTTCGTTATTAACTTATGTTAAGGACATGATGAGGTCGATCACCATTTTCCTCAGGAAATAACTACTCCGAATTCATGGAGCTCTTTGGACTCCTCACATAGCTTCCTTGAATTTATGAGGGATAAAATTAGAAATAATTTTTAATAAATTCAAAATAAATTAATTGATGATAAAAATGAATTTACAATTCTTTAAATAATGAGCTCAAACCTAGAATAAAGTTTTAGACTCAAATTCTAACCCAAACTCCCTAAAAACGGGACTTGCTATAAATAGTAAACTTACTATTTATCTATGGTTACTATTCTTACTAGACTTCATGGTTTTCAGCCAAAAATGGTAAGTGTCCAATTTGGTATAACTAGGTTATTCTCTTAATATTTCTAAGCCCTTTTTCATGTTGGGCATGACTCCTACAACTCAAAGAATTAAAAGTTATGATCAAACTAAAACTTATTATTTATAGTAAAAAAAAATGAAAATAAAATAAAATTTTGATCGTCGATTTGATGGAATCTCGCAAATCCGGTGTGGGCAACTCAATCATATGTGATATGCCCAAAAACTTATTCTAGCTTGCGAGATACGACTGTTTTAAGTTCATGACGGTCTTGATCATATCTGCTTTTGATCAGGCCTTGTCTGAACCATATTAGCTATGAAAGTGTAAGCAATCCGCTCAACATCAGTTATTCAATTCATCCATCATGTTGGCCATCTTTCATATGCTTTCCAAAAAATTAAATCCCATTAAGCACGTATGTGGGTGGATGAGTTGGAAAACTTCAGCCAAGTTTTTTTTTTTTTAGAATCGTACGTTTATTATCGTTCACGTGGATGGATTGGACCTTGAACGTACTCTGCCATGTATGGCATGTGGGCTCAAAAAGCACTATCTGGATATGACTAATAAGATATTATTCATAGAAGTCTGATATCCAAGTCAGATATTGGATATGAATATTACAGTATATCCTCGTATTCAACCCATTCACATATTCTAAAATTTGCTCCTTTTGAAGATATGAATCATAAAATAAACAAATATTGAAAATAAATTTCTTATGGGAATTCATTTTCCATCCTTTTCAAAGACCCAAACACAAATACAGCTCATCACTTAGGCTTATTTGGAAATATATATATATATATATATATATATATATATATATATATATATATATATATATATATATATATAGAGGGAAAAGGTACTATGCGCTCGAGCGTAAAGCGGTCGTCCGTGAGGTCGAGCTGATGTGGGCCCCACCGTGATGTCGTTCAAAAATCCACACCGTCCACCAGATGCGTCATTCCAGAGGGGGCCCACATGGCTGACAATCAAGTCAATCCGTGACTTTTGTGGGCCACACCACGTACAGAAGTTGAGAGGGGCCGTGCACCATTGAAACATTCAAAACCATTTTTGGGGACCTTTCGAGACATTTTTTTATGATCAACACCGTCCATCATGTGTGTCCCACTTGAATATAATTTTAGACCAAGTTTCAGGTGGTATCCACAACTCAGGTGAGGCCCACCAAGTGCATTTACATGTTTTTGCATGTATACTTATGTTTTCCGATGGTATGGCCCACCTGAGTTACATGGACGATTGATTTTGGGCCGTGTGGGCCTACCCTGGGCTCGCGCATCTGGTGGACGGTGTGGATCTTCGAACGGCATCACGGTAGGGCCCACACAGCTCGACCTCACGGACGACCGCTTTACGCTCGAGCGCATAGTACCTTTTCCCATATATATATATATATATATATATATATATATATATATATATATATATATATATATATATATATATATAGGGAAAAGGTACAATGCGCTCGTGCTGATTTTAACGCCCCATGAGGTCGAGCTGGGTGGGCCCCACCGTGATGTGTTTCGAACATCTACCCCATCAGTCAGATGCACCATTACATCGTGGGCCTAGGTCGATCTCAAAAATCAAGTCAATCTGTGACTTGTGTGGGCCACACCACATACACAAGTGGAGAGGGCCCGTGCACAATTAAAACATTCATAACCATTTTTGAGGGCCCACCAAGATGTGGTTTGAAAATTCAGCCCATCCATTATGTGTATCCCACTTGAATGAGGGTTCAGACCAAGTTTCAGGCGCATGCAAAACTCAGGTGGGCCCCACCAAGTGCTTTTATATGTTTTAACGATGTCTTCACATAATTTTAGATGGTATGGCCCACCTAAGTTCCATATACGGTTGATTTTTGGCATATCCCATAATTTAAAGGGGACCCATCAAATGCACGGTGTGATGGTCGAAACACATCACGGTGGGGCCCACACAGCTCGACCTCACAGGAGTTTATCGTCAGCTCGAGCGCATTGTACCTTTTCCACACACACACACACACACACACACATATATATATATATATATATATATATATATATATATATGGAAAAGGTACAATACGCTTTAGTTGATTTTAACGGCCCATGAGGTCGAGCTGTGTGGGCCCCACCGTGATGCATTTCGAACATCTACCCCATCAGTCAAATGCACCATTCCATCGTGAGCCTAGGTCTCAAAAATCAAGTCAATTCGTGACTTGTGTGGGCCACACCACATACAGAAGTGGGAAGGGGCCGTGCACCATTAAAACATTCATAACCATTTTTGAGGGCCCACCGAGATGTAGTTTGCAAATCCAACCCATCCATTATGTGTGTCCCACTTGAATGAGGGTTCATACCAAGTTTCAGGCACATGCAAAACTCAGGTGGGCCCCACCAAGTGCTTTTATACGTTTTAACGATGTCTTCACATAATTTTAGATGGTATGACCCACCTGAGTTCCACATACGGCTGATTTTTGGCATATCCCATAATTTAAAGGGTACCCATCAAATGCACGGTGTTGATGGTCGAAACACATCACGGTGGGGCCCACACAGCTTGACCTCACAGGAGCTTATCGTCAGCGCATTGTACCTTTTCCCACATATATATATATATATAATGACTATATGTCCGGAAATACTACTTTATTTTGGCCATCTAATTCCACATTTATTATCGATATATTCGTTCGTGAAAAATATTATTACGTGGTGGACTTTTAATCAACAAACTAGACTTCACAACTAATTCTATTCACTGTAAAGAGTATATACGGACGAACAATGTGAATAAAAAACATGCATCAAGACGGGACCCATAAATGTAGTGAATTTTGAAATCCTGTTGGAGCTGAAACGTCAATATTTAGAGTAATCCCCAATTCTCTCAATGGATTTCAAATGCGAGATGGAATGTATATCCTACTCAATACACTGCAATACCACCTAATCGGGCGTTCCAAACAGGACTGAAGGAATCATCTCCTTAATAACTGGATTTCTAAGGACCCAAGGGCCGTTTGCTTTTATTTTTTTTTTTTATTTTTTTTTTTTCTTTTTAAAGCTTCACAACTTGCTTCAAGGACTATTGCTAATTCCTACCGAACTCGAACGCTTGCTTGACGATCGGTGGAGGGTTTCATATATGCATGGTTTCACAATCATGCACGCTCGATTGTGTTACATCCGTACGTGCCTGCGTCATTCTTGTGCGTGCATGCGTAATTATTATGGCAGATCGTGGCCCACTTAAGTGGAGTGCTTCGATTTCTCCACGACTACACAAAAAAGCAAAAGAAGATAATGGTTTCCAAGCAAGGTCCAGAACACCAACGAGGAACTTGAATCCATTAATCTCCCTTCCCATACATCACTGCGTCCATCAATCAAGGATAGCAATTGCTACTTGCAGCAACATGTCGTCAAACACTAGCAACCCTATGCCTGCAGGCATGGCACACGTGTACAAGATCCAGGCCGTTGATCAGGTGGACCCTACAGTGAAGCTTTCTCATCCCAGAAATCTGGCCACTCAACATATCAGATAGGCCAAAATTGAGAAGTAATATGGATGGTTGCTAGGACAACCGTCAGTCACTCGTACCTATGGTGGCCCACCCTTCTAGTTGGCCGACCTGATTTCTAATCTTGGACAATGTTCACTTGATGAGCGTCTTGGATTTCAACACGAATCCCTCGTTTGGAGCTGCTGGACGGGGCGCTCGTGTTAGTCAGCCTGCAAGTTGTATTTTTCGTCATTCAAGATAAGTTCAAAAGGATAGAAGGAAGAGACTTGAGTGAAATGTAGTGAAAGAAAAAGAGAAGAAAACAACAAAACAGAAAATAAAAAAGATTTATCACACACCTATTAAGAAACCAATCATCTGCCGTTTGCATGGGTTCAGATGCGTCATCAAATCTCTGCCGTTGATTCTTTAGATTCCACATTTATGGAAGCTATCCTCATCTCCTTTTAAAAGTTTGGATGATTTGATTTTCCACTGTCCAAATGACTTTGCAAAAGTGATTTGTTAGTGCAAAACCATGTCTTAGTACGAGGATAAGCCAAAACATGAGGCAGGCCCCACAAGCCATGCAACTTAATTTCATCTTCTTCTGAATTCTAGATATATATGTGCCGTCAGCTTTAGGACTGGTTTGACATCTTCACTATAACAGACAATACTGTATGCACGCTTACATTTTGGTTGAATTCTAAAAACAACTTTGCTTTTTTTAAAACGTTCCCTAATGGTGCTTACCATTACCCTCCATAGTATACCCACAAGAGTTTCAACATGAAGTCATGGGTTTGTAGACACCCCACCCCATGTAAAGAAGTTGATTAGGAGTGGACAAAACTCTAAGTTGAAACCCTAATCCAAATCCTTAAACCAAATCCAAATCCTAAGCCAAACCAACCCAAAGCTTAGTCAAACCAGTCGAATAGATCTGATAGAAACCTAGCCTCGAAACCTAATCTTAAGAACACCCAGATCCATAGCTCAAGTGGTAGACTGAGTGAAAGATACCTCGTTTCAACACTGAGGTCTTGGCATCGATTCCCTAGTGGGGGTGGCTAAAAGGGTTTGCAAATCACCACACCATTTTACGTGGGTGAGTATATCTATTTATAATATTATACAATTGTACAATTTGATTACATAGCTATGGTATCTACAATAAAGGGAAATAATCAAAATAGGTTTGTGTGACATCTCATACAATTAAGGAGGTACCTGTGAGTCAATGGAGGAGGATCTACAGGGATTCTCAATACCCCCCGCAAGCTGAGCGTAGGATTGTAGCCGAAGTAAAGCTTGGATCAGAAAAAGGTAAAAAGCGGTCAGAAAACACTTTTGGTGAATATATCAACGACCTGTAAATTTGACGAAATATATTGAGTGCAAAGGGTGCCAGCAACAACAAGTTCTTGTAAGAAATGGTAGTCAAGGTCGATGTGTTTGGCACGCTTGTAAGAAACAGGATTCGAGCTTAAGAAAATTGCGCTCTTGTTGTCACAGAGTAACAAAGGCCGATGTGTGAGGGTGACCTTGAGATTACGTAGGAGATGAGTAAGCCATAGAACCTCGGCAGCGGTAAAAGCGAAAGCACGGTACTTGAATTCGCAACTGGAGCGAGAAACTGTAGCCTGCTTTTTTGGCACTCCAGGAGACAAGATTGTCCCCAAGATAAATTGAATAACCAGAGGCGGAACGCCGAGTATCAGGACACCCTGCCCAGTCGGCGTCAGAATAGGCCAAGAGACCAGTAGATGGCGATGTAGAAAAGGTTAAGCCAAAGTGAAGAGTGCCCTTGACATAGCGCAGAATACACTTGACGACCTGGAAATGTTCTTCAGTTGGAGCATGAAGAAATTGACTGATGGAGTTGACAGACTTAGCAAGATCAGGGCGCGTGATGGTCAAATACTGTAAGGCGCCAACTAAAGAACAATAAAGAGTGGGATCCGAGAAGGGTGCACCATCAGAGGAGAGGCACTGAGACACAACCATTGGTGTAGCAACTGACTTACTATCAAGTAATTAAGCACAAGCAAGAATGTCATGAGCATACTTGGTTTGACTGAGAAAGAGTCTATCCGGAATAGAGGAAACCTCAAGGCCAAGAAAATAGCTCAAGGAGCCTAAGTCCGTGAGGGAAAATTCCGCGTGCAGCTGCTGAATGAATCGGTTGAGAAGTGTTGAATTATTCCCTGTAACAAGGATGTCATCAACATAGAGCAACAAGTAGATGAGATCAGCTTTCCTACTGAAGACAAAGAGGGACGTATCAGCACGGTTA